>CM071609.1:6494925-7027425 GCA_036365135.1 Miichthys miiuy
ATTCGTGTTACAGCAAGAACCGCTCAGCTAAGTAAAGAGAATCAACTGTCCATCATTACTTGAAGACATGAAGGTCAGTCAGTCCAGAAAATATCAAGAACTTTGAATGTATCATCATGTGCAGTGACAAAAACCATCAAATGATGAAACTGGCTCTGCCCCAGGAAAGGAAGAGTTAATCGGTTTATTAGTTTCCAGCCTCAGAAATCCACAATTAATGAGACCTCAGATTACATTAGACCTCACAAGGCAGAGAAGGTAGTAAACACGGCAGTTAGACCCAAAAATCTCAGATGTGGACTCATCACAACAAAGTCCATATTTCCTCTGATCTGTCCATCATTGTGTGTCTTGGTCCAAGCAGTTCTCTTCTTCTTCTTCTTCCTCTTGTTGGTCTTAATCAGTCGTGGTTTCTTCGCAGCAATTCGACCATGAAGGTCTGATTCACACAGTCTCCTCTGAACAGTTGATGTGGAGATGTGTCCGCTACTTGAACTCTGTGAAGCAATTATTTGGGCTCTAGTCTGAGGTGATGTTAGCTTTTGATTTCTGATTTCTGTTAACTGTAATGAACTTCTCCTCTGCAGCAGAGGCAACTCTTGGTCTTCCTTTCCTGGGGCAGAGCCAGTTTCATCAAATTATTTGATGGTTTTTGTGACTGCACGTGATGATACATTCAAAGTTATTTATATTTTCTGGACTGATTGACCTTCATGTCTTAAAATAATGATAGATTGTCATTTCTCTTTACATAGTTGTGTAGTTCTTGCCATAATATGGATTATTATAGTAGCTGAATAGAGCTTTTTACAGTATGCCAACACTACCTCTGAACAACTGATGATCTCAAACACACATTAAAAATTCCATTAATTAACTTCAAGGCACGAGAGAATGAAGCGTGTGCAAAGCTGTCATCAAAGAAAAGGTGGATAACATATTTTAGTTTTGCTTACCACATAATTCCATGTGTGCTCCTTCATAGTTTTGATGTCTTCAGTGTTAATCTACAGTGTAGAAAACAATAAAAACAAAGAAAAACCACTGACTGAGAAGGTATGTCTAAACTTTTGACTGGTACTGTATGTGTTATCCACAGTTATAACTGCACGATTGACTGCAGCCGTGACAGTAACAGGGGGAAGCCTCCCTTCTTCCCCAACCTCATCCATAATTCCCAACTACGGAAATTCATTAATGAGAGAATTATTGAGCACTGAGCGAATGAAAAAAAATATGAGTGGAACCAATTTGGTGGTCCAGATTAGAAAGCTTGCAGGGACTTGTAAGTAAAGAAGTCTCGCTTTGAGTGAGCAAGGACAGAATCGTGACTGTAATCAAAGTTTTGAGCCCGCGAGAAGAGCTGTGACTCTGTGGGGGCGTTCGGGCTTGCCCTCCTCAAAGCATTTTTATTCAGCTTTGGCAGTTTTTTTTCACTCCTTGCATACAAACTCCAGCTGAGAGCAGAGCAAACTCCACTGGATTTGACCAAGAAGTGAAATTTCACGGGCCGTGAAGTTACATCAGTACATCTGTTTAAAGCACATCACACTAACAGTGAGAAATCTGCTAAAAAACGTCTGACAGTTCCTTCTCACAGTTAAAACTCAGAACATGTTTTGTACTTGTAAATTCGTCCCTGTGTGCTCTCACATCCTGACGAGCAGATTAATTAGAGCTTTGTTTTGTGCTTGCGCAGTGCTTTTGGCATTAATGAACCTCCCGTATTGGATCGTACCCAGCTGGATACAAGAGATCTGAGTAGTGACCTCAGGGTTGCAAGTTTGCTTTCTAGTCATATCAGTGAAACACTTGTCTCACCACCACTTGTTCTAAAGGCGCTCTTGTTTCTCAGTCAGGAGACAGAACTCAAGAATGATCAAGAAACACTGATGTGCGAAGAAAGACTGCGCTCTGTAGATGAATGATATCAGTATTGAGATGCTCAAAGCATGTGATACTGACGCTGTGCTGAAAGTGCTGTTTTCATCAAATGATCAAATTCTCTGCTTTTTTTTATTCAAATTAAAAATATCCAAAACATTTGGGTAAGAAACAAACATGTTCTATTACAGGAGGCATGAAATAAAACATGTCAAAATGGGAAAATATCCCATTAGGTAAAATTTTTAAGGTAATCACGTGTTTCCCCAAATTCCAAACATAAACTGGGCTTAATATTTAGATCTTAGTCATCCAAAGGTATAGAAATATAGACAAAGTATGAAACCATGTTGTTTTTGACATTCATCCTTGAAGTTTTTAGATTTATATTGTCTTTTTCCCTGAGACATCAGGGGTAATCAAAGGTAAAGACTTAAAGTTAAAACTTAAACTTTAGATGAACGAGATAAATTTAGACTATTACTCCGTCTACAGATCACTCCGTAGCTCAGACATAAAATTGATCACAATAAGTCTAAATTATGTATGAAGTGTCACACTGAGGTTGGTAGATTTATTCATGGTGTGTGGACTTTTAAAAATTTAAATGAGTACTGAGAGAACATAACAGCTAGATTATCGCTGAATTTTAACAATGTATTGAACAAAGACCCTGGGCAGTTTGGTTTGGACTGGATGCACAACTACAAATTATTGTTTTGATATGATACCTGTGGAGTATTTGACATATAGGTCCAAGTCTATGAGCCATATGTTCTATAAGTTCTTGAAATATATTTGTACTAAACTGGCAGCCATTGTGTTGAAGGGTTTGGCAGACATGTCATGATCCGACACATTGTATGAATACATAACTGACTTGCTGCAGGCTTACACATATACTTGCTTAAGTGTTAGTGATGCAGTACTTTACAGAAATATAGGATGTAGATGCTGTCTCCAATGGATTTAAATTTTACTTTATAATTTAATAGACTGTTTCCACCTTCCCCCTTTTTTGTTACTGTTTAATTTGTTTGTCTGTGTACTTTGTGTTTAATTGTGTATCTCTAATGGTTATAGTACAAAACTTTGATACTGGAACTGATTGGGGATGTGTTTCCCTGCAGTCTCTTTATTGTGCAACACAGTCTTTCCCTTTAATATTGTCTGTTTTGTTTCTTAAAAGGAGAAAAGGTTTAATAAAGATTTAAAAATATACTTAAACTTTATTTATATAGCACCTTTCATGCAAACAAGTATTTGACGAGCTGGGAATGAGGACGGGTTGAACACTCAAGTCAAAGTGCTTCATAGAGCAAAAAGTAAAGACAGAAACAGACGTGATTTTGCAAAAATATATAACACATAAAGAAAATGTGGCCATAAAAGAAATAAATGTTATGAAAAATAAAAGCCAATAATAAAAAAGAAGAAAAAAGTTTAAGAACCAGTGCATAGAAACCAAGAACCAATTCAACCAGACCTAAAAACTGTAACAATTAAAACAATATAATATTAGAAGTTAATTAAAATCACTGGAGATAAGAAATATTATAGTATGACTAAATGACGAGGCACATTAAATAAAAAGCCAGGCTAAGAAGATATGTCTTGACGCTGTACTGAATTACAGTAATGTATATTAAAGAAAAACACATCATGAGCAAGCCAGGAGAAAATATCACACGAATGTGGTGTTAATGTATTCATATTCATTGCATACATGTTTTTAGTGAGTGGGAGAAACACTAATGGTGAAATTTCATCTTTGAATGCATCCTTGAGTAGCAATTTTCTGGGTGGTGAAATAACTGGGGACATGTTGAGTTACTGAGGATGATTATGCAGACTGGCCATATTTAAGCAGATTACAACACACACTGCTTTAAAGGAAAGAGACTAAAACGATTCATGTGTTGTTGAAATGTGCTAAATAGAAACTAAAGCTATGATTAGGAAGGTAATTATCATTAATATGAGCGTGGATACTCACTGTATGGTTAAAGATAGTGAGCTTTAGGGGGTTTCTATAGGGTAAACAGGGTTTCTAAGAGAGTTAACAGAGAGGGAGAGGAGAGAGAGAGGGAAGGAGGGAGGGATAGACCCGGTGAGGGAGAGAGAGAGAGAGAGACTGGGCTAAGTGGACAGACCTTCACGATGAGCTCAGATGAACCTCGGCTTCCTTTCCCACGTTGGATCATTTCAGCTCCGTTAAACCAGAGAAGCAAACACACGGTAAGCTTTATTCTACTCTACTAAAAGGACTTTTTTCCGTATACTATCAGCACAAATTACTAGTTTATCGAAGTGAGGAAGTGAGAGTTTCCACTCCTCGGCTCTGTCTTACTTTATCGTTCAAGGCTTTTAACCACGCACGGTGCGGCGGTTTCCAACTGTTTGGAGCTGAAAGGCAAATATGTTTCGGCTTTTTTTTGATGCCGTGAGCAGATGTTGTTGTCACCATGTGCGAGTGTGTGTTTAAGGGTGAAATTATCCACGGCTGAGAGAGCGGTTCGGGTGAAGCTAGACACCCCGTTTAGAGTGACTGAACTCGGGCAGATGGATAGATGTGCTACCCTTTAAAATCTCAAGCTAGGTGCCGTTTATATATATGTGTGTGTGTGTGTATGTGCGCGTGCGCTGGGTTGTTTGCGCGCCATACTCACCTGCCGCGTGCACTTTCCGTTAGCTTAAATATATTCGGGTTCGCCTGCTGGACGTTGGTTTAGTAGCCGACAGTTATATTTTTAGGGGACGTTACATTCATTATAATAGTTATCCCATGTGTGTAAATCACATTAACAAGCGCCAAGTAGGTCATTTTTTTTTTTCCTGGCTTCCCCTTAACAAGACAAGGTCAGGAGCTCCAGGCGGTTTTTTAGTGTTTCTCTACTGGGTAAGCCGTCCAGATGTGTGTGTGTTTGTGTGTGTGTGTGGTGGAGACCAACGGAAATCTGCAGAGTCTTAATGTGCTTTGAGAAATGTGTGTGTCTACACCGTAATGTGACGTGTCAATTAAATTATCACCTCCCACATGAAGAGATATAGATAGACCCCCTTTATTATGACAAATAAGGACACTTTGTGAGCACACTTGTTGTGTAACTTAAAGCAACACCGAGTAGAAATCAGTATTTTTGTGATTTAGCGCCCCCAGTTTAAGAGTGCAATACCACTCTGGAGGTAAATATGGACAGCTGTACACGTATATTTGTTATGATTACATTATTTGTCTGCGAATTCAAGTTTATGTGGAAGTGCCAAAAACTGCAGTTCCTCGAATGGCCACTTGAAGCTGGCTACAGGAGGATGGATCTCCATAAGCCCCCATGTTAAAATAAACATGTTTACAGAGTGGTTCAAAATACGGTGAATATACCGTTAGTGAAACTAGAAAGTCGACAGCCAACCATCAAGCAAGCGTGACAACACAAGACATAGCAGCCAGCTAATATTACTTACTAGTCCAACAGCAAGAAGTCCAGCACCAAGCTCTCGCCTACTCTACTCTTGTCCGGCGGCTTCTTGCTCGGACACTCTCCTTTACTGTTCTTAGCTTCCTCCGTCAACGTCCTCTTCTGTCTTTTCTCCTCTGTCATTATGTCCATAGAGGCTGCTTGCCCGTTTGCCGAGCTCCTGTTCTGGCACGACAGTTCCCTGTCATTATTCACCAACCTCTTCTCAAACCTCCTCTTCCTTAGGTGAACCAAAACACCTGCGGCTAACAAACTGTGCTAACATTAGCTAACAGCGCCCCTCTGTTAGCTCCTCTTCCCAGTAGTCCAAAACGCCTGTGGTACAAACACTAACATACCCCCAACGCTCTGAGCTTACAGTCTCAGTAGCCCGGCTAACAAACTGAGCTAACATTAGCTATCAGCGGCTACAGTTGGCAGCAGTTTGAGAGAGAGTTGAGGCGGAGCAGCCGGAGGACATCAGAGGGAAACCGGAAAACATTTTCTCCATAAAATATGATGCAGTTTCACCAAATTCAGTGAAAGAGTGTGACTTGGTGCTGTAACGTGTTACGTAGTTCTCGTGTGATCATACCCGGAGCACAAAGTTACATGGTGCAGAAACAGGGAATGACACTCTGAGGCAGTCTGTGTAGCATCACAATGATTTAAAATCTGTTATTCTACGTTAGAAAAGTTACATAATGTTGCTTTAATATGACAAATAAGGATCGGGCTAAACACTTGCTCTGCACACTTGTTAATATATTGTATAACTTAAGGTTAAGCTGTCTCAGTGTCAAATCTTGACACATGCAGCAAGGTGACTGATGTGCTGAGTACAGCGGGCCTCTCCTCGCCGGTCTGATTTGGAAAGACTTGAGAGATTTTCATGCCTTTACCCCCCCGAGCAGGAGCGAATCAGCAAGGATGGATGAGAGGTCTGTGACCATTAAGACAAATGGCAGGAGAGAAAGCCAGAAATGTTTAAATGGAGCAGAATCTGTCCATGTCTTGGTCATTTAAAGCAGCCAGGCTGCCTTCACCGTGATGTACTTCTACCACCACCATCACCATCACACCACACCATTCCCTCTTTGCCTCCATCTCCCATTTTTCCCTATGTAAAAGGCCTGACATGCACAGGCTATTTTTAATAAAAATGAAATAGCCTCGTTGCAGTGAAGCGACTCGATGCAGAGTGAAGTGAGACTGAAACAGCGATTTGCAATTTAGAGCTATGTCACCACTCATCATTCCATTCTGAGCCGGCAAACAGCAAATCGCCCTCACGCTTTCATCCTCTATCCCTGCCTTACAGTTCACACATATCTCATACGCGCTCATACTCTAAAGACTTCAAACAACAGTGAATGACACGCGCTGCTGGCAGCGTGGTTTTGTGAGCCAGGCTAGCAGGCAGAAATGTAAGCCGTGAGCTCAACCCTGTGCCAATACACAATATGTGAGGAAGACAAAAGTGTTTTTGGACGAAGCTAGATTTAATATGACGGCAAACAGATGCAAATGCATGAACATGAAGCATTACACGCGGCATGTTGGAATTAAAAATTCAAGGGTGAATTTCTTATTAAGAAAGAGAAGATTATTAATTACTTTTAACTGTGATCAGATGCTCAAATTGAGTCTGTTCTGAAGCCTACTTTTTAAGAAAGTAGGTCAGTATGTGGAGTGAAAAAGAACGTTTCATTTTCACGTGTCCTTTCCTTTCACATGAAGCGTATCAATTTAGGACGTATCAGGAAATGTTATGGTTCATATTATACAGTGCCGTGCCATCAAAGGCCCGTGCATTACTATACAGTAGGTCCGCTCTCTGCTTATTTGCATCTAAATTAATCAAAGCACACGTTTCACTTTAGCCAGTGAGCACACAGATGAGGCCGTGCACATTGTCATTTGTTTTAGTTAGCCGAGCAATGTTTGTACACAGAAATCCCTTTGGATGTTTTTTTAAAATTTATTTTGATGCTTAAATCTTTCACTGTAAATCAAAAGAGAGTCATGTTATTTAAAAAATGTTTGAAGCCAACATCCCTGTGCGCTTATGACTCATGCACTGTTGGACTGTGAGTGTAAAAAAGAGAGAGAGAGAGAGAGAGAGAGAGAGAGAGAGATTATGTTTGCCTCACTGCGTGCATAAAGGTAACAAACAGATGCCAGGAAAATTGACATTCACATCATGTATGGAAAAAACTGCAATTACACACTTTCTGTCTTGTTAAGCTGCTGACACTTTCAGTACATCAAATTTCAAAGATCAATGGCTGGTATCTGACTTAAATACTAACGAAACTCACATCATTAAACTTTTTGGAAATGAGGACAAGTCATTGATTGAATTATTTATGAGTCTAATTAATCTCTAAAGGGGGAAGTTCTTTGACTACTGGGCATCGAGGCATGGGGAGACCAATCTTTAGGGATGACATCAATCACCTGATGTCCAGGCAATTGTGTGTGACAAGGAACAGTAAAGTACCTGAGCTCCACCTTGCCTCCAGGCCCCTCGGGCTGCAGATTAATTGAAAAATTTTAAGACCACACTTAAATCTGAGGATGCCAGAGTGATCGATATACACACACAACAGCGATGAGAATAATATTAATATCATCATGCTGTGAAGAGGGAATTCTTCCTTTTTAGGTAATTTATCAGAGGTAATGTTTGGTTTGTGTGCTATTTTTACTCTGATTAGCAAACCGAGCTGTTCAAACAGTCTCAAAATATTAAACCTCTTTATGAGATAATGAGTACGGTGTCAACCTTTCTTTGCCTTTTTCACTTCACTATCATGAAGTGCTTGTTTCCCATTTTAATGAATGCACTCAAGCTCACAGTAATTATGTCTTCTCTCAGGTGATCGTGTGCAGCATGTGTACTGAATGTGAGAAAAGAAGGCGAAATGAAGACTCACTCTGGGGAGAAGAAACCTGAAGCAGGAGGGAGACACACAGTATAAGACTACACAAGATGGTTCATTGTGAAAACATCTGAACGGCTGAACATCTGAGACAAACTGACTGATCGGTTAATCTTAACGATGGCGGCACGTGTTGTGTTTCTTTTTCTTTTATTTTGTAAAGGGGAAAGAAGTGTTGGCCTTTTAGAGAAAGCTTTACGTCACCCAGAGTCCATGGACAAGTTTTTTGTGAGTTTAAAAGAATTCGAAAGCCCACATCAAGAATCAAAAGATGATCTAAGAACGCTGACACACAGAAAACCGAATGATTTTGACTTTAAGGATGATATAGCAAGGCAAGCAGACATACATAGACATCCTGAATCTGCTGCCAAACCTCTAATACCTAAACATAGCCCTGAAGTGACTCTGAACCGCGAGAAAAGAAGCAATTTGACTAATGGAGAGGTTGAAGGTGTAATTAATGCTCACAGTCTAGTGCCGAGTTCAGAGGAGGAGTACGCTCTCCAGCCTGAGCTCCATTTGGGGACAGGTGTCGGTGACGCTCTGCCTGAGAGGACACGGGGCCGCTCTAAATGGGTCACGGAGTCTGAAGACGGCCGGTCGGGGCCTCGTTCTCGCTCTCGTCGCCGGAGGAGCTGGCTGTGGAATCAGTTCTTTGTGATCGAGGAGTACAGAGGGCCAGAACCTGTGCTCATCGGACGGGTAAGCTCTTTGTCACGACCAGTCAGCATGCGAATAACCTGAATCTAATTGTATGGATGTTATATTTTTCCCTCAAAAATCAATTCAATACATATATTACCATGTTTTTAAAATAAATGTACTCGTGAGCCTTTATCTACATACCCTAAGTGCACCATGATAACCTCTTTAACTCGGTTAAACTCAGAAATCCCCGGACACTCACTCACAGTGTCAGTCTTGCTCTCTGCTCTCGACTCCATTGATGTATTATAAGAACTACATACTGGACTCAGTGATGGCGCCCACTCATTTGAATTAAAATTGCTTCCTGAGCTTTCTGGATTCAGGGTTTGCTTCCACGTTGTGCGTCCCTCTGCCCGTGCATATTAGTGTTTCTCTCACTGATCCCGCCCTTGCCTTCCTGCTCATCCAATAGACTTTAAAATGGGATGACTTCACGTAAATTAAAACAGCTTTTCTAGCTACTTAGGAAGTTTTAAATATGTTCCTTTTATATTGGCGGTCTGTGGGGAAAATGCAAGCAACAACCTATGTCACAAACGTCCACTTGAGGCTGGCTACAGAATGAGTCAATGTCAGTGTCATGTCAAAATATCCAACTTGACAACTTCTGCGGACCTGAGGCAGGCTGAATGATGCCTGGTTGCTCAAACAAGCCATCTGTAACAGCACCTACCTGTCATTTAAAGCGGCCATGCTGTTAATTATGCATAACTTTAAGCCTTAATATAATTTGAACAGGTGTGTTATCAAAAAATTCACCCTCAGTACAGTTGTCATGAATGGGGAAATTAGCTATAGAGACCAAAACTGTTTTTTGTACCAGGCTGTAAACATGTTTATTTCTGCTGTGAAGTTGGACATTTTAACATGGGGGCTTATGGAGACTGACTCACTTCTGTAGCCAGCCTCAAGTGGACGTTTGAGGAAGTGCAGTTTTTGGCACTTCAGCGTTGGCTTCACTTCACAGACACAGAGGTTGCCTCTCGTGCATGCCTGGGTTTTTTTTTTTTGGGTTTTTTTTGGCTTTGCTGCTGTAACTCTGATCCAAACAGCTGATCTGTAGTGTAGTTGGGCTTACGCATAGGGATACAGAAGTTCTGCAGTTAGTGCCAAAGAAAAAGTCTGACAAAGAGATAAAGTGATGAAAATATTCTTCATAGAATCCATCCATTGAATATTTTGAGGTGAGCAGTGCATAGCTCTGCTTCTGTGCCAGGATGCTTCTGTGCCAGGATGCTTTTTCAGACTGTCTTCTTTACTGACTATGAATAATACAATCCCACTCCCAAATACCTGAACTACCCCTTTAACCTTAGTAAAGATGAAAATCCACAAAACTAGTTATGTAAGCAAAACTATAAACTAATTATGTGTGGATGTTGTGTGGCTGCTTACCAATCTTCCAGTGCTTCTCTACCCCGAGACTAACTGACAAGCAATTCAATCTGAGACAAAACAGCCATTTAGAAATTACCTACTCTAATTTTCTGATTGGCTCATTGTAAAGGTGCATTGAAGATGACTCTTTGCATCTATTTGCATCTTTTTGTTGACTTTGCATGCAATATGAACCTGAGCAGAGATGTTAAGAGCAAGACAAATACTGTGAATATCCAAGCCCGATGATCGACATTAACCGAGAACAAATGAGCAAATTGTGTACTCATGCGAATATTGGCACAAACCTAAATAACATTTATCGAAGCCCAAATACTTTTAAAACTCTCAAAATGTCCCGTCCCAGGAGGAGGGAGTGAGGAATGAAGCACAAATATAACTCTATAAAACTGCAATCTTTGTGCAGCAGTCCTCCCCACTTCGCGTCACACACTTGAGTTTTTACAATCGCCACACCAGCAACTCTCCAACTGCTGTCGGTGTCGCAACACGAAAAGTGTCTGAAATGATTTAATCCACTGCACACCTGAACCATTTAGATCCCAGGGGTTTACTTGTAGCATTTCACAGTCAGGCGCGCCACACTAATGCAGCTCCTGGCAGCTACAGTATACTCGGAGTAGGGTTATATCAGCTGTAACGCTAACAGGGAATAGTGCCAGCCACTTTGTCGCTAGCAGTATACTTTATAGTGACAGTGTAGATTGGATTCTTACCAGTGCAGTATACACCTCATAAATGTTTAATCTTCCTCTCTGCTTGTTATTGATACAGTCAGAGAGGAGTGTTAAAGCAATCAGTAGACACACGAGACTGTTCATTCCTCTGCAAGCACAGTCTTGATGTTGATACTCATGTAATAAAGCATCCCTGCATTGCAAAGGGAGGTTGGAAGCATGTTTTCTCCCAGTGGGAGCTCCGTTTGTTTGCCAAAAATAGAGAGATCATCTTTTTTGAAACCCGAGGTTTGAGGTGAGCTATCAACAGTTCAAATCACAGGTGCCTCAAATCGTGCAAAAGGGAACGAATTTTCGGCTGCCAAAGAAAGCAGCGTGAAGCAGAAATAAACCCGGAGGTGGATGTTACTGCATGAGTGAGAGGAGGGGGAAAATTCAGATTACAGAGCAGGAGAGAAAGTGACAATGGAATTGGAAGAGACAATTTCCTCTTCTCCCAGCTTTGTTTGTACGAGGCGGATAAATTTCTTCCCCACCGTGAGAGTGTTTTTCCATGCTGACTGAAGCACAGCAGGACTGAGCCAGCAATTAGACAGTGAGGAGAGGAGGGCTAGAAAGATAGGAGAGAGAGAGAGAGAGAGAGGATGGAGGAGGGCGCCGGTGGGGAGGGGTGGTGCAAAGTGCAGGGGAGCGAGATAGGCACAGACTCTGACAAAGATGTCTCTCGTGGTGAAGTATGGGATCAAAATCGAAGCTAGCTTTAAGGAAGAAAGGAGGGAGAGGGATGTGGGTGTAGGGATGAATAAAAAAACCCTGAGTCCCTTATCTAGCAATTTGTAGGGTATGCTATCGTGAGTTTCTTTAATCCCCAACTTTATCCTCCAAGACACACACACACACACACACGTTACACTAATCTTATATTTTCTCCTGGTTTCCGCCTGCATGCTGTGCGTGAATTTGCAATTGCATGAGCGCATGTTGTTAGCATGCATAATGCTGGACTATATAGACACTTTGATGTCAGCATTAGGCACACAAAGTCACTTCTTATAATTATGGAGGCAGTTGAAATTTCTCTGTTGCACAAACAAAATGTTGTTAACAGTCATTGTTGTGTCTGAATTAAAATCGAAGCTTTAGTTGTCATGAGTATGTGAAGTCCACAGCAGAGGTTTGTGAGTAAGCCTTGTGGATTATGAACATGTGCAGATGCGCCTTAAGGGAAGTGAGATGTGAAGGTTCCTGGTCAGAAAGCTCAGTGTGGTGAAGGCTGAGTAATCTCTTTAGCTTTCTATTTCTGCGTGTCTTTGGCCTTTTACCTATCTAGCGCACATTCTCTCTGCTGTTAAATACCAAACAAGTACGCCGCACCGTAGAGAGAGAGAGGGGAACGTGAACAGATGGGCATCCTGTGTAACCGAGGTAACTCGATGAAAAGAGAGAGACGCAGGGACTGGAGAGAAAAAAGGTACAGGGAAGTCGGGCAGATGGATTTACAAGAAGGGGAAGGAAGGGGCAGATGGGTAGAAGAGACAGAAAGATTTACAGATGGTAGATGCCTGTGTTAGCAGAATGCATCTGTGAACATACATGTAGGACATGTGCAAGGGGCCACTGTCCACGTTCATGTGCTTTTGCCCTCGACCAACCCCCAATGGCATGTTTGGTCCACTGAGTTAATTAGCTGTATGCATCAGTACTCACCCTGGTCCCATATGTATCTTCCACACCTGGTGCCGTTCATTTCAAATTCACCGAGCGCATCCCGCCTTAACATAAATCACCCAATTCACATAGTCCTGTTTGCAGTCCTCGCCAGACAAATAGATGAGCGTTAATGGCAGGTATGTGCATCAGGATCATGTGTGAAAGTGATGTTGCCTGAAGGTGTTGCAGTCGTTGACTCTGTGTTTTTATTTTCCAGCTGCACACTGATATGGACAAGGGAGACGGCCGCACTAAGTATATGTTGGAGGGAGAGGGAGTTGGCTCTGTGTTTGTTATTGACAGCAACACGGGCAACATACACGTCACAAAGTCTCTCGACCGCGAAGAGAAGGACCAGTACCGACTCATTGCAACCGCCACGGACCGTCAGACAGGCCGAGCCCTGGAGCCCTCCTCTGAGTTCATCATCAGAGTGCAGGACATCAATGACAACCCGCCTGTCTTCCCCAATGAACCCTATGTTGCCATGGTGCCGGAGATGGCCAACATAGGTAGATCGTTAAAGCAACATCAAAGTGGTGCTCCACCTGAAATGTCTTGAAAGGTGGCTGTAAAACGCTTGTAGTGTTGTCCTTCACGGGGAGAAGCGGCTGCGTTTAGCTTGAATTTATCGACCAATGTTTTACATCAAAACAAGACACAGACCGTGTCCGAAAATATCTGATCATCTGTCTCGTTTACTTGTTCACCAGTCCATATATGATAAATACTCAATACTTTACTCGATATTGAGATTTCAGACACATTGTTTCACGTCATCACTGACAGGCACAACGGTCATTTTCACATCTATAAAATGCAAAGCATTGCATTTTAGAGGATGCTTTGGTGGACTGATGTTCACTCTTAGAATTCAGACACTGAAATAAAAAGGCAGTTATTCATAATAAGATAAATAATTATAGTAAATGCCTACAGTGACAGTGCTATATGTTAAATGCTAAATGTTTAGCAGGCAATGTTTAAGGTTCTCACCAACTTATTTTAATGTTCTAATTAGCTAATTCGCTAAATGGCATTTTGACCTGATGATGGCCCCTTGGATGAAAAGTTAGAGAGTCACTGAAGTCATTAGGGATTATCCTCCAGGGATCACAAAATTTCATGGCAGCTCAACAGTTGTTGAGATATTTCAGTGGTAGGTCGACCAACTGACTGATCTCGGGATCATGACTGTCTGTACACAATTTCATGGCAGTTCATCCAACAGTTGTTGAGATGGGTGAGTGGACAGACTCCACACAGGGAGCCAGGCTAAAATAATTGGAGAAAAATCCATAGAAACGTCTCGACCTACTCATGGCTGCCAATAATGATTTAAATGAAATAATCTGTCATAGTGATGAATCTCTTATAAATCTCTTTGTTAGAAAATGCCCATCACAACCTTTAGGAACCCAGGCAGATGTATTTAGATTTAGATAAAATCTAAAGCTAAGCATCAAATCTTTGCTTGAAAATGACTTAAAACATGAATCAATTATCAAAATAGTTGCAGATTAATCTTCTGTCAATCAATTAATCAGATAATCATTACCTTTCTGAGCCTGCAGCATAATCGACTCCCCATCCACCAAACATATTCTCAGCAGTCTCTGTATCTTTCAGACAATCAAACGTTGCCAAATGTGTCTCAATGCTTCTGGCACAGCTCCAGAGTTTCAATTGTTCAACATGAAAACAGCGTATTCAATCATATTTTGTCAAAATGATGAATGTTTTGAAGATACTGGGCACGCGGCTGGACCGCAGAGAAGTGCATTATCCTTTTAATCCTACAGATGTAAGTACTTGGTATTCAATAGGCAGATTTTAGGTGGAATATCACTTTAAGCTTATGAACCAGCCACCAGCTTTAAATACTACACCGTAAAAGGGCCATTTGACATGTCGCCTTCTCTTTCACAGGCACGTCCATAATCCAAGTCACAGCCAGAGATGCTGATGATCCAACATATGGAAACAGCGCCCGGCTGGTGTATGCCATTACTCAGGGCCAGGACTATTTCTCTGTGGATGCTCAGACAGGTCTGTTCATAACCTCACATGGACTCGCACATCCCCACAAAGCTGTTTAGCATAAAATGCATCTCCAGCTGATGATTACACTTTATATACATAAATCCCAGCGGTGCTGTTAGAAATCATATGTCGTATCTGTGCAGCCATATGTCCAATGTGGATGAGAACATTTTAACTCCATTCAGAGACAGAAGTGGCCTGGAGCCGAATGTTTGTCAATGTCCTGATTCTAAAACGTATGCCATCGCTTTGATGCTAATTTCACCAGACGTTGTGTCACTGTGAAATCTGTCGCCGTTGTGATTTTTTTCTGCTCCACGTCCACCAGGCGTCCTGCGGACGGCGGTTCCCAACATGGACCGAGAAACTCGGGATGAATATCTGGTCGTTCTCCAGGCCAAAGACATGGGAGGGCATCTGGGCGGATTATCAGGGACTACAACCATCACTGTGAAGCTGACTGATGTCAACGACAACCCCCCTCACTTCAGAAGGAGTAAGAGCCACTGTTATCACACCATCGCTTTACTTTGAACCGCTGCAGCTGCAGAATATATATATGCGCGTGTGAGAGTAAAGATTAAAATGATTAAACATCTTGTAATGGCATTTTGTGACAGCCGCCTGATATCTCCTGCCTCCTTTGGGTCTAGTTGTCTTAAACAGGTGGAAGATAAGCTATAAGCTCCAGACGGGCTTGTCAGCCGCTCGTGTATTTAATGCACTCTTTCTAATCATTGTTTTTAACATCAGCAGGAAAAACACAACCTTTGCCAAGGATGACTGGCATTAACATTCATATAAACACTCCCTCAGACCCAAATGGACTGTGCCTTTACATAGAAGAGTGAAAGATCATGTCCGCTCTTTCTTATTCAAGCTTTTCCCTGTTCCATGCTATTAATATTTCATCTTAAAGTTCGGTGCTTTCTGCTTCAATAGACAGTAAAATCACTGCAGAATGTGTCTAACACTTTGAGACATATACTGCATTTCTCTATATCCTACCTCTCCTCTGTTCGTCTTTTTTCCCCCCTCTCTCTTCCTGACTTCTTCTTCCTGACTGTCTCTGCTTACTCCCATTCATCTTAATGTTTAAAGGCCTCTTTCCTCCCGTTGATATATTGCGCTGCAATACTGTGCTTTATAGAAGCAATTTAATATTTCCAAATGCCGCCGGTGCGTTATTTATTTATTGATATGTAACTATATCTTCCCCCTCCCCCTCACCACCTCTACTCCAGGTCATTATTTTCTGTTTGACAATAATGTCACAATTTTAGCAAATGGCTAATTTAGTATGCTCTTTATATGCGAGGGGTGTGGTGTCGAAGTCATCTTCATAATGTGGAGGATTTGAATGATTAACAATCAGCAAGGTGGCGCCGCTCTGATTAAAATGGAAGCGTTTTCTCCAAATTTGCATGTCGTTTCCGCGCAGCATCACAAGTGATGTGGAGTTCATCATGTGAGAAAGACGTGACCTGCCACAGATCGCTGGCTGCTGAATAGTAATGTGAGAACAGATTAACTCAGCGTGAAGATTACAGTTAAACTCTGTTAGCTCCTTAAAAATGCAGGAGAAGCCTGCACAATGCTGAAGTGCTAAAAACTGAAAGTAAAAACTAACTAAACTAAAAGTGCAGTTCCTCAAACGACCACTTGAGGCTGGCGCCAGAAGTGAGTCAGTCTCCATAAGTCCCCATGTTAAAATGTCCAACTTCACAGCAGAAATAAACATGTTTACAGCCTGGTACAAAAAACAGTTTTGGTCTCTATAGCTAATTTCCCCGTTCATGACAACTGTACTGAGGCTTTTATAGGACTCACCTGTTCAAATTATATTAAGGCTTAAAGTTATACATAATTAAGAGTGTGGCCTGCCTCAGGTGCCACAGGTGTCGTTTGAGCAACCAGGCTTCATTCAGCCTGCCTCAGGTCTGTGCTGGAAACATACAAACAACAAGAGTCCACTGAAACTTTGACTTTTCTCCAACTTAGGATTGCTTTCATTATCAGTTGTTTGGTGTAAATAATCAAAGTAATCAAGAATAATAAATCAGAATAATCAAGAGACATCAAAGTATCTGTGCTTGTTTTGCCTGACCAACACTTCCAATATCCACAGATGTTCAGTTTCATAATATATGTTATCAATTGATTCATTTCACCATTTGTGGCCAAGATACAACAAATAATTATTATTATTTACAAAGAGCTTGTACGTGAGTTAAAATCATTAGTAGCATACAATTTAGTGGTAAAGTGAAATACTGAGAGTTAAAACATGCACATACCTTTATGTACATTGAAGAAGGGGTTGCTGGTCGTTGTAAATGTTTCTCCTCTCCCTACTGGCTTGAAAGAGATCTCTTCCCGACACAATGCCAATGTAAAAGATGGAGTACGGTGTTCTGTATAGAAATGCATTTAAAAGTTCAGCCAAAGTGAATATGAGGCTTCAGAGTTATTCACTTTAAAAAGTCCTCCTTTGTGTTGCTCCTCACTGCAGCTCTGCGAGGAGAAAATGTACATCCACACAAAGAGGGGAGTCCGCACTAAATATTCTATAACTTGATTTTATAATGATGTCGGCTCTCTCTCCCATTCAGTAACTCTGCAGAAAGCTTTTTGATCAGCTCAAACATGTCCACTCGATCCTGTTTTCACCATCAGAAACATTTCAAGGATCAGATTGTGTCTGTCTGCTAAAAATCTGGAAATTGTCATGCACGCCTTCATAACCAGTCGGCTAGATTACTGTAATTCTTTGCTTTCAGGCATCAGTAGAAATCCGTCTCCTCTCTCGAGCTCATTCAAAACTCCTTACACTGGCTGTTGCTTATAGAGTTGATTTTATTGAGTACTTACTGTATAAAGCCTCGAGAGGCCTCGCCCCGAGTTATTTAGCAGATCATTTAGAGCAGGGGTCGGCAAATAAGTTTGGACCCGGGCCAATTTTTCTTTCAATTCCATCGCGGGCCATGACCATGCTTTCCTACTGGAAAAAAAAAGGTTTTCTATTTTTTCTATTATATTAAAAATAAATGTTATTTAACTTTAAAAATGCATTTAATTTAATTTAAAACATTAATTTGCTTCTATGTGCTGTTATTACGCCCACTGCTGCATCTCCTGTCATGAAACAGGCAACCTGCCCTAGCAACCTGCCGTAACTAATGTATACAGCAGCGCAGATCTGTTTCCCCGTGCCGCTGATGTGCATTCACATTTTTTAATTAGGCTATTTGTTATTTGAGCCGACCTTGTTTAGTTTTGTTTTTTTATTATTTAATGAAACATATTTGTTCACGTTGTCCGTTGCAAGAGGGACACAGGACACTTTTATTTTCCACAGGTTACAGCGCACGCACGTGCCAATTGTTCCAACCTGAGCGTCAAGTAAAGAGGCTGCAAGGATGTTCTGGCTGCTGTTTTGTCACGTTACTCATCAGCTACTTTTCAATAAATGTTGTGAAATCTGTGGAATTGTTGTATTTTTGACAGAAAACATGAGGTTTAAAAGATATATTAAAAAAATATATATATTTTAAAATAAATCAACGTCATCTAGCGGGCCAGATAAAATTGATGGCGGGCCAGTTTTGGCCCGTGGGCCGCTAATTGCCGACCCCTGATTTAGAGCCTTATGCCTCCTCTAAGCGGCAACCTCTGTGACTGTGAAGTGAGGCCTGTACCAGAACTGTACTGAGGGTGAATTTTTATAGAACTCACCTGTTCAAATTATATTAAGGCTTAAAGTTATGCGTAATTAAGAGCATGGACGCTTTGACTGACAGGTGGATGCCTTTACAGATGGGTTGTTTGAGCAACCAGGCTTCATTCAGCCCATCTCAGGTCGACTGATGATCCACGTCTTTGTCGATATTTAGATTAGAAACCTGTGGGTGACGTCACGGATATGCTGTTCATTCTTTATACTGTCAGTGGTCTCTTCTCGATGCTACTTTCTTGGTCGTTCCTCTGTCCAGATTTATACACAAAGGTGACAGAGCCTTTGCAGTCATGGCTCCAAGACTGTGAGCTGACCTGCCTGAGGAGATCAGACCTGCAAACTCTGCAATAGTTTTTAAAAGCAGACTTTTTAAAAGGGCCTGTAGTTGATCTTTTTATGTTTTATGTCAGATTTTATTCTGCTCTCAGAGCTTTTAGTTCATTGTTATAGCACTTTGTAATTGTGCTTTGAAAGGTGCTGTATAAATAAAGTGTGTTTTTATTGTTTTTATTTGGCTTTAACTGAACCGTAAATGGATTTTACACAAACTGTAGATTTCGTTCATCATCTCTTCCATTGGATTTGCATCAGGAAGGCTGTCTTTACAGCCAGTGTGTCTGCTGCTTAGATGTGAACTAATCCTTTAAACTTTTTGTAAAATATGTGAATAAAAGCGATAATAGCCGCATGCATAAAAGTGTGTTTTCACACATAATTGAGCCAAACACCGTCCTGCTGTGGAGGCTATTTTTTTCCACCATTGTATTCATTGTTTTCCGCCTCCGCAGGTGCGTGGTCATTCTCTGTGTCTGAGCTTGCAGCACCAGGTGTGGAGGTGGGCCGTCTCACTGCCACCGATCCTGATCTGGGAGAAAACGCACAGCTGGAGTTCACGATCCTCGACGCCGAGGAGGCCGAAATATTCAATCTAACCGGGAAAGACCAGGAGGCTGTCATCGTGCTGAACAAGGTGAGCGACAAGACGGGTACAGACGCACACGCCTGTGCATAAAGCAGCTTTAAGTTCGAGACGATAGACGAGGATGTGAAGCTGCACGCAGGTGGTTTTGTCTGATGATTCTCAGACGTCCAGAGTTAAATCTGAGGCGACTGGACTGAAGAACTCTCCAGAACTGGAGAAGCCGGGATGGATGAGTGTCGAAACATCCAGTTACTCCAGATTTGTCTCCTCTTAAAGTTGCTTTGGCCTGTTATTGCAAATGAATTTTATTTGGTCATTCAAACATTTCATTACTTCTCTCAAACAGGTTCAGACTCCCACGGCTCTGCCTGAACAATTAATGAGCAACAGTGATCTAATAATCAGCCAGTGAAAAACTGTAGCTTTTTTGAAGCGTGTAGACGATATTAAAGGCAGCCAGTGTGGATTTGTCTTTTTAGTTTCAAGCGTTTAACAGTGTTTGGCATTTAAAGACAATTATTGCTCATTGAAATTTTAAATCGGGAGGTTGCAGGGTGAATAACTACTGGAATAACTCTCGAAATGAGTGTTGTATGTGGGTTATACAGAGAGGTTTAAAATGAATAATGAAGTCCTATATGTGGGGTGAAATATACAGCGTACAGTGCCAATGAATCATATATGAGACCTTCAATAAAGAATAACCTACATACTGACGCGGCTTTATTCTTCACCCAACAGCTGCTGGACTATGAGAGCCGCAATTCCTACACTTTCTCTGTGGAAGTTTCCAACCCTATAGTGGACGCCCGGTACCTAAGGAAAGGCCCCTTTAAGGACCAGGCAACTGTCCGGGTCATGGTCCTTAATGCTGATGAGCCGCCGCGATTCTCCCAGGCTCGGTACCATCTGGACGTTTCTGAGAACTGCCCCCCTGTCTGCTCCGTTGGCCGGGTGTACGCCGTGGACCCGGACACAGGACAAAGCACCAACATCAGGTGGTTATCACACCGACGCTCTCTCTCATTTAGTTGCTCACTCGGAGCTCTCTTCGATATCTTTTTCCTCTCTCTTCTGTACTCCCAGGTACTCCATCGATCCTCAGTCAGACCCCGAGGCTCTGTTCCGCATCGCCTCTGACACAGGCTTTATCAGCACAGTGATGGAGTTGGACCGTGAGGAGGAGCAGTGGCATAATATCACAGTCATCGCCACACAGAGGGGTATGTCAGCCCCTGCTGCCCTTGGGCGCAATGAGCAGCAGAGCTTTACCAGAGTCATATTTCACAGAAAGCACCAAAGTGGAGTTGGGAATACAAAGTGAGGGGAAGTAAAAATGATAGAAACTCACTGATAATTTCACCATTTGTGCTGGTTTCCCTTTTTCTTTCAGACAATCCAAATCTTGTGTCAAGGGTTGTGGTTGCCATAGAGACACTAGACCAGAATGACAATGCGCCGGAGTTGGACAGGCAGTACACAACGTCTGTATGTGACTCCAGTGCCCCCGGTCAGGTCCGTTCTTGTTTTGTTTTTCCGAGGCTGATGTAGAAAATTAAAAACAGCAACGCTGGATGCATTATAAATGAATTGTCACTAGAAAAGAGACCTGGTATACAGAGAGGTCATTACAGAATGTGAAGCAATTCAACTGCAGACAATACATGTTATGACTGCTCCAGCAGTCAAACATGTTGCATCTAAGAGTGAAAATGAGAGAAATGTCAAAAAAATATAACTATAACTCATGTCTGATCTGTGTTTTTACGTAGGTAGTTCAGGTTCTGCGAGCCATCGACAGGGACCAAGGAGGGCAGGACACTTCGGTCCACTTCAGCATCGCTCCAGAGTCCAGCTCTGCCCTCAACCTCACCATCCGGGAATCTGGAGGTTACACCGATTGGCTCTGTTTTTCCCTTTTCCAACATGACAGCAGCCAAAGTGTGAGCGTGCAGTGACCGTGTTTGATGTGTGTTTTTTTTTTTTTTTTGACCACGTTACCAGGTGTGACAGCCAGCCTGGTGCTCCAGTCAGCCTTGGAGCCTCTTCCTGGCTTCTCCTCATCCTTACTCACCCTCTACGTGCCAGTGGTGCTGCGCGACGGGGCCTCGGGTCTGACCAACACTGGCACGGTCACCGTGACCATTTGTCCATGTCTGCGAGGCGGCATGCAGACAGAGGATAGGGGGAGACAGAGAGACAGGAGATGGGAGAAACACATGGTTTGTCTCCCCATGCCGTCTGCCTCCACGTCGCTCATATTCAGTTTGGTCACCTTACTGGCCATGCTGGCCTGTGTCACCACCCTGCTGGGTAGGTTTGATTATCTCTCTACGTAGCACTATAAATATGTCGTTTGTGAACGATGATGAGCAGCTGCGTCTTCTGTAACGTCCGAGGAGGAGCGTGTGGTGATGTGTGTCTTCTTTGCCCTTTAGTGGTGTGTGCACTCTCGCTGTCATTGCGCCATCAGAAGCGAGACTCCCACTCACCCTTCGAGGAGGATGATGTCAGGGAGAACATCATATCCTACGATGACGAGGGGGGAGGGGAAGCCGACACCGCGGCTTTCGACATTACAGCGCTGCAGAGCATGCACAGAATACAGCACATGCACAACAACAGGAACATGTGAGCTGTTCCCAAAGATTGTTTTCAAAAAAAGAAAAAGTTTATCCTTGCAGTGGGAGTGTGTGCATGTTTGTGTGGCTGACATTTATCTCTTGGCACAGATGGTACACCCAGCCGAATCCGCCAAGGGCCAGGACGTACAGCTGGAGTCGTAACCCACGCTCCGGCCTCGACCCTCAGCAGCGACCTGGCTCTGCACCGCTCTACGGACGTCTCTGCTATGGCATCCACACGCTGCCTGTTCTCAGAGATTATCCGGTCGGGCCACTGGAGGCAGGTCTGCAGCTAACCCAGCTGACCCATGGGTTCACCAGAGGTCATATTGGCAATTCCCTTGTCATCCAGAACCAGAGCACCTTTGAGCCTCTGCTGCGCTCCCCTGAGATGAGCCCCGGTTGTTACGAAGCAGAACACATGCTGGCGAAGAGCAAAATCGCAGACAGAAATGAAGGCAGTCAAGCAAACACTGCTGACACAAAACAGAATCAGGATCAGACCAAGGTCAGATTAATATACCAGCACATGAAAATATGGAGCAATTATACTGGAAGCAAAGAAGGGCCGTAACGATTTGAATTGTATAATCAAGTGAATAATAATGCAACCTAAAATATTCGTGACTAAATATGCAACAATGTGATTCATCGGAAACTCGTGGGTGTGGTTTATTCAGATTTGATTGACCGTCACTGAAGCAGCCCACCATCTGTCATCGCAGTCTGATTCAATTGTTGTCTTGAAGTAAGTGACATCACCTTTTTTAAGAGCTCAAGAGGAAGAAACATAGAGTTCTTTTAGGATCCTATTACTCATAGCTGTGGTGCAGCGTATTCACTGGAGTATACCCACTTATGTTTCAGTCAGAATCGGGTATATCCACTTCTGAATGCCGTCTGATGTGCATGATTCAGAAGTCTTCTATGGAAGGATTTCCAGGCATGGTGGAGTCTTGGAATAGTTGTCCAATGCACAGTTATAGTCTGACCCATCTGTGAACCAGTATTTATGGCAATGCACCTCTTCTGTGGCTAATGTTGATTTCATAACATAACGCCACTGGCCCATTTTTTTGGATGAACTAATTATGCAAGAGCAGTCTGCCATGTCACTGCTCATAACACAGGGCATTTATCCTGCGCTGGATGACTAAAACTACACCAGTGACTCACAGAAATTAATTTTTTTAAGTTTGAAAATTTTATATAATAATTTCAAGTGGTGTGGTCTCAAAGGTCCAGTGTGTCAGATTTAGAGGACTCTGTTTACAGAATATGGCAGGAATTAAATATGATACACATAACTATGTTTTCAGACTCAGTACAGTTGTCATGAACGGGGAAATTAGCTATAGAGAGCAAAACTGTTTTTTGTACCAGGCTGTAAACATGTTTATTTCTGCTGTGAAGTTGGACATTTTAACATGGGGACTTATGGAGACTGACTCACTTCTGTAGCCAGCCTCAAGTGGACGTTTGAAGAACTGCAGTTTTTGGCTTCACTTCACAGACACGGAGGTTGACGCTTGGTTGGAGTTGAATCGATCTGACTTGTGTCCAATCACATTAAGTTGTGTCAGTCTCATTCAAACCATTTAAATTCAGTTTTCAGAGTAATTTTAATGAAGTCACTTCAGTAGTAATTAAATGTCAACATTAAGCATTCAGCAGTGATCAGATCGTTTTCAGCTGATTAAAAATTTAAATCATTACGGCCTTTTTTTCTCGCTTCTGTGCAGTCATGTGGATGTGCGGTGGGTTATCAGTGTCTTCTTCTTCTCTTTTACAGATAAACTCAAAAGAGTCGACACCAGTCGACGACGCTGTGAATCCGACCCACTGTGAACCAAATGAGTCTTCGTGCCAAAGTCACACCAGCTCCTCGTCAAACCAGCAAGACGGGCGACCGGGGTCATCGCAGACTCAGATCAGCACCGGCGCCACAAGCTGCACGTTAGATGACATTGATACTGATTCGTCCATTCGCTCCGTGTCAGAGCAAAATTATTCAAATGGAAGTCAGATCAGCTCTCTAAAGCCTCCTGTTTACCGGACAGGAGACACGTACAGCATCGTGGGCTCGCTGAATCCAAACAGCAGAGGCACGTCGTGTATGAACGGGACTAGCAGCAGCAGCAGCAGCAGCGGGGCGTACCCAGCGGGAGTGCAGCTGCTGAACATATGCAGACTCCAGAGTAAGGATCTGACCCCGCAGCCGCTGTCCTTACCTGGGGGTGCGTTCGGTAACAGCAGAGGCTGGGCGTGCAGGGCGGAGCCTGCGAGTGCAGAAGCCGCCAACCTGCAGCCTCTCTGCGTGGAAGACCTCCTGAACATCCGTCTGGATCAGGTCACCTTTGACCTGTCGCAGCCGCCCTACGACTCGCTGCAGACTTACGAGTTCGAGGGACGCGATTCGAGGGCCGAGTCGCTGAGTTCGCTGGAGAGCGACGGAGAGAAGGACGACGGGCGAGTGGTGGGAGGGATGGAGGAGTTAAACCAGAAGTTTCAGAGGCTGGTGGAGATCATCAGAGAGAGGGAGAAGGAGAAGGAAGGAGGTGATGGAGGAGGGAGGGAGGCTGCAGAGGCCACTCATGAACAAAAGGAGGACAAAGAAAAAGAGCAGCAGAGATGGGATTTCTAGACTGCATTGAAAGAAAAGTTGGTGGGAGGAGAACTTCCCTGCGACAGTGATGGATTTTAAACACAGCAGGGGTGGAAAAATACACCGCCTCCGACAGAAATCGTCTTGTTTCCCCCCTCCTGCCAGGAGAAATCCAGTGCAATCAGTGCACAGCGTATAGTTTTCACCTCCACTGTGTTTATAAGTGAATATGGAATCTGTCACTTTTCACACTGCTCTTGTAACTGATATTAATAATGCACCTGGGCTTTCAAAGCTAAACTCATGAAAAATTAAGCTTTTATTTTGAAATATTGATTCCGAGCCCTGAAAGCTGCATTGTTAGAAGATAGGCCTCTTTAAATATTGACCCAAATTGTGATATTTAATATTAATAGTTTAATGGGGGGGCACGCTCACTCACTAAATTTTCACCCACGTACAGTAACGTACGCCGACACTGCCACGTGCTCGCAGAGCCTCCCCCAATGTGAACATTTCTATCCTGTAAACTCTCCGACGAGTCGTCACCATTACCTGCTCATCACTATGCAATCTGCACACACACACACACGCACACACACTTAGCGATGATTAGATTGTCACTGTCAAAGATGTTGTGAAAAGTGCAGTAAATAACGTCCACGTGTAGATAAACTGCTTTTAGTGTTTATTGCTTTAAACATGGAGGTTCTTTTGGGAGGCGGCGGCGGAAGTGAAGCGTCTGTTTTTATTAAACTGTGGCCTCCGACTCACAATGTACAGTGTACAATATAACCCACACAAGCTTCTATTCTTAATTCACCATTGTGTTTGTGTCTGCCCGTCTCCAGAATAATCTCCAAAGGCTTATTTATCGCCGACAAAATTAGGCAAACACCATTATGCGACGCGGTACACGCAGGCATTGTTCTTGTGATGAGCTGACAGAGGCGGCAGCAAAATAACAATTGTGTAATGTCATTCAGGCAGTCTGTCACTTAACAGTGACTCGCTTTTATAGCTGTTTCATCGTCGGTTTATTATTCAGAAGGTATCAGGATTAGTTATTAAAAATAATGACATTATTTTGACTAATATGATAAAAAAAATGTTTTTCACTTTCTGCAATTATTCCTGCGTTTTTTTATCCCTCTACAAGTGGGAATTTAGGTCTTAATCAGCCGCCGCTCTAATGAGATTGTGATGCTTTCTAAATTTGACAGAAAATCTTTGACGTCCTGACAAGAAAAATGAGGTTTAAAGAAAAAAAACTGGAGAGAAGGAAGTGCCAAATGATAACTAGTCATCATACTGTCAGCACACACACACACACACGAGATAACACTGATTCCTGCAGAAATATCATCATACAACTGATTAAGACACAAAACACACAGACACATCCTCACCTGGAGATCAGGAGCAGATTTAATTTAACTAGAAGAAACTAAATATAGACTCGAGTAAAAATACGACGGACTTTGTATATTAAAACTTCAAGAAGAGTCGGACAAAAATAGAGTAAACAGTAAATTAAAATGTGTTTGAAATTCAGATGTTTAAAAGGTATGTTGTCGTGTGTACACACTTTAAAGAGCGTCAAGAAGAGGCAGCGTCCCGTCAGGGAAAGTGCAACGGTGCCACCTAAAGTACGACAGATGGACTGCAGCTCCTCCATCGCCTGAACACTGAATATATCACAACACAGCAGCTGAAGTACTGATAGAAAACATAGATTCAGATTAGATAAAGACAAATTCAGAGATTAAAGAAGAGTTCAGTGGGACAGACATTAGCTGCTGTGGGACTGTTTATGTCTCATTAAGACTTCATATGGAGATAAGAGACTGTACGGAAATTACAGAGGGAGAAGGGAGAGTGGGGAGACGTCCTTTAATTTTTTTCTCATCCCAGAGTTAATTATATTTTATTCTAACTAAATATTAAAGTTCCCATGAAACTCAAAGTGCTGTTTGCTTCCAAATGCAGATAAGGAAGGCCTTACTGTGGATACTGATTGGCATTTGCAGGGTAACACCTCCGCTATGCACTATGAGTGAACACAGGACTGAGTACAGTAGCTTATCGAGGTGGTTTTCATGCCTGTTTTGGCTCCTGGCATCCTGGGGCTGAGTCAGACTGAGCTAGCAACAGTTAGCGGGTCACTACTTAGCAATCTTTCCATCATAAAGTCTGTAAACACCTGGGTAAGCTTAACGCCATTGCCTGTTGGTGTCAGCGGTGTGCTCGAACCCGGTCCAGTCCGGCTGCTGAGCTCAGTTCTGTTGGCTGCTAACGGCAGAGAGTTGAGGTGGAGCCGCCGGAGGAGATCAGAGGGACAACCAGAAAACATTTTGTCCATGAAATATGATCCAGTTTCACCAAAATCAGTGAAACAGTTGGTGGTGTGTGACTTAGTGCCGTTAGGCGTAGATCTAAACTTCTTTGTGCACTTCTAGTTGTTACCCACTCCAATAATTTGTGCACAGTCCCTAATTAGCTCTCGTAGCTGCTGTTTTTAACGCATTAGTGGTTCTTAACGAGGTCAGTAACCACATGAACGGCAAAAAAACTTAAATATTCACAAAACTGTTTTTGTTAGACTCCTCTAATCTTTTATTTTCTTGTGAGCCACTTGGAGTCCGTGTAAAATATGTGAATAAATATGTGTTCTGAGTTTGTCAGACCAAAGAAGAAAGTGTTATTAACCACCCAGCCAAATTTTAATGAGTAAAAATATCGACAAGTTTATGAAATTAGGTGTCAAAATCAGGTAAAAATGAATTCTCAGCTCCAGGACTGTGATGAATGTGCTGAAGCCACGCCCACTCGTGGGAGCAGTCAAGCAGCCATTTTGAAGCGACTGAAACGTGTCAGATGAGTTCAGAAAATGACATGAGTAACTTTGAAACACTCTGAGCGAGACGAATTCATCTCTATCTCTCTGCTCAGGGTGGCCTCAGCGTGTCATCGAGCCACCCTTTAAGGACCGCCCACAAAATCCTGAGACTGAAAACTGGTGAAAAACTGTTTGAACCTCGAACTCCACATTTCAGTGATATATCGTTCAAAGTTTAAACAGATTTAATGTGTTTGAAAGAAATCTCAGAATTGCCTTTACACAGACTTTACACTTTACCTAGTTACTAATGATTAGACATGGTGTTTGTTTTAATAAATCACAAGACAGAAATGTTGGATAACAGTGGACTAAAGCTCCACACACACCTGGGTAAGCAGACTGTGTCTATAGGTCGTGATCCACAAGACTAGATCTATACAACAAGATCTAACCTGAGTCAGCGCAGAGACATGAAAGGACAAAATAATGAACCTGTGACTTAAAATTTACTCAACATGGCCTGCAGGAGGCGGTAGAGTCAAACTTCACATTTAAAACTGATTACAGTTACAGTTTGTAATCTTGAGTACAGATAAAAAAATCATGTGAGTGCTTTGATACACAACAGACCAATGAAGCACAACAACAACAACAACAACAACAACAGTGCTCTGAATGTTACGTCTACTCGTATAAATGTGTCCAGCCATCCTGATAATGAGCTTCAGCAGCGTTAATTAAAAACTTTGCATTTAATTGAGCGATCATGTTACAGTACTGCTTCTGACTTCAGGGCGTTTTCCACTGTCACTCTGTAGTCTGGGAAAAAGAACGAAGATTGTACCAAACGAGAACAAACAAGATCCTCGTTTTAATTTGATCACATCAAAATCAAACAACGGGTCTGCAGCGCAGTGATTGTTCACTGTTATAAAAATACAGATATAAACGCAGATACATTCTGTGTCATGAAAACGCTTAGATTACATTTTTCTGCCATGAATGAACCCTTCTGTCTACAAGTGCAGGAGTACAGAGGCCCGAAGCGGTCATACATTTATTTATTTATTTTTCGAGATAATAGGTCTGAAATTTCGATCATACATGACCGTGCTGACCTGATGCTGACCGGCTGATTGAAATACTCCACTGCGTCACTGAATGATGCTTCCTGCAATGATTTAATACACTAGACAATAATTTAGTTTTCTCGAGATCCCATTTTAATTATGTTGTTATCTTGAGAAAGCAAAGTCTTCTTATCTCAGGATCTAAAGAAAAAAATCCTGTTACCTCGAACAACATTTGTTATTTCAAGATAATGACATAAATAACTCGACATCACGAGAAAACAAAGTTTCCATATGTTGAAATCTCGAGAAAATGTACGGAAGCCCTAAGCGTCCTCCATTTTCTTGTGATAACGAATTAATTAAATTGGTTTCCTCGAGTTATTTATGTCATTACCTCAAAATAACAAATGCTATTATTCGAGATAACGGATAATTCTCTGGAGATCGTTGAAACTTTGTTTTCCAGAGATAAAGTCATCATAAGTAATTCAACTTCTAGACAAAGCAAAAGAATAGTCATTGCCACATTCACCTGCCCTTCTGACATCGCAACACCAAGTCATGTTTACAGCAATGATTAATTATGACTTTAATAATAATAATTAATTATGTTGTTATCTTGGGAAAGCAATATTTGCTATGCTTTGTACATGATGGCAGAAATAACTCGAGATCCTGAGAAAACTCTTTATCACAAGAAATCAGAGGGAATAAAAATGCATGAATGTGTGACAGCTTTGGGCTTCCGTAGAGTAGAATAAAGGGGGAGTACAGTCACCTTTTCAAATGGCAAATTAGAGATGTATATATGTTTCCATTCCCTCTCACACACAGATCTTTAATTTTATCATCCCTCAACAGATTTATTTAGAAAATCAAAAGACTGGCTTTTAAAAAAATCAAAAGTTTTTATCGTACAGAAATGTTCAGAAAGGAATCATGAAATCTAAAACCTCAAAGTTATTTTGCAGATTCAGTTTAACAGTCTGATAAAAGTCCACGTGGAGCAGCTTACCGCTCACATGAAGAGTGTTTATAAAGTGTTTTACATCTGTGTGAACCGCTCATCGTCTGTGAACGACAGGTTGTGAACGCCGTCTCCTGCTGCACCATTTTCCATCGCCTTCACTCGTCTGGTCTCTTCTTCACCCTCCTCCTCCTCCTCGTCCGTCTTCTCGTCCTTTTTGCTGGAATAAGAAGTCAGAGCTTGAGCTCAGTGATCACATCTACAAATATAAATGTAATACAATACAGTCATCTGCTTACAGTCTCTTGTGGACCACAGGGTACACCAGCAGAACGATGATGCCAGCACCCACAGCGCCCATGACCACCCCGAACACGATGAGCCATGGAGGGGTGTCAGGGCTGACCGGTGCTGCCAAGGTGGGGGTGATGCCGATAAACTCCAGAGATTGATCAGTGAGCAGAAAGGCGCTGTTGATGCGACTCCTGGACTTTCTGTTGGAAAAATCAAACATTTAGATTTAAAATAGATTTAATCATTTAAATACTGATTATTTTTAGGCCAGCATGTGTCAGTCAATGGTCAGATTGTGTCCCAGATCTAACCTGGAACCTGGAAAACCTCCAAAGGTAAGACACCAGAAGCCATCTATGTACCCAAACACTGTCAGCTGTCTCAGTACAAACGTCCATCATCAGTGTGAGGCCTGAGGAAAAACTTCCTCTCGTCTGCATGCATCCATGATCTCAATATTTTAGTCACCATCCAAAAATGAAGGTGAAGGAGGTGAGGGTTCAAAACAAAGAACGACCTGCATAATTTATATTGTTGCTTTAAAGCTCAGCACTCACAGCACTTCACCAGGGAGCTGATAAAGAAATACTGGAGTCCGTACCAGTCATGTTAAAGTATTTCATATTAAAGTATTATATTTGGCTTTGGGGCCGCAGGTCTGTGAAGTGAACAGTGAGGATGTTACTTAAAGGTCCAGTGTGTAAGACCCGGCCCAGAACAGACTAACTAAACACTGACTCACTCCGCCTGCAGGGCCGGATATGTCTTTCTCACTTTGCACAATGCATTGTGTGTCAGGATCTCTCTCACACTGATATCATAAGATGTTTATAGTTTTGTTGCTTATTCAAGTATGAGCAAGTATGAGGTCGTACAAACCTCAAAGCTGTAGTTCATGGTGGCTAATGTTTGCGAATATTATCACACTTAAGATAAATATTAGAGTGTTATTGACTTTGTGTTTCTATTAGCAGAAGTTACAGTCTCGCTTTAACTACATATCCAGGGTGAAACTCGTATAGTTGGTGAGCTCCTGAATCATTGGCAGCTCAAGAAACTGAGAAATGATTTATTACTGATGTGGAATCCTGAATAACAGAATAATCAATAAATACTTTAAGTACGCAGTAATACAGATTAATGACGCCCAGATCATATAATACACCAAACAGACCAAACACCTCAGAGCTTCAGTGTCATGTGATCACCTTATAGCCTCCTCCACATCTTCTTTATCAACGAGGCGCGTGGTGTCGAGCGGTGACGTCACGATGAACCAGAAGGACACTCTGGGAGTCTCATCACACACGAGGATGTTCGACACTCTGGTAAAGTTCCACGAGACAATAAAGACCAATCAGTGTCGTGACGTGTTCATAAAGCACGAGTCACTCACTTTTCAAGGTGTTCATGTTACAGTGTCTTATTTTATAAACTTACTGAAAGTCCTGCCCGCTTAAGTGGCTCCTCATGGCGAAAGCCAGAGTTGCTCGGAAAAGGAACATCTCATCTTGATTCCAGACATACTGCAAAGAACAAGAACAACAACCACATGTGCATGTTTCAAGACCTTCAAAGTTAACTGATCACTAGATGGACTCTGTCCTCGTGTCAGACAGCCGCACATATTCAGCATTTCACTGTTCATAAGAGCAGCTCGATGCATTAATGATCGGTGACTTTAGACAGTTTATTCATGATCTGATGCTTTGATGGTTTCAGGCGGGTTAATATTTAAATACATACGTACAGCTTCATCCCCCAGAGCACTTTTGATGCTGAGTCGAACTTTGTATCCATTCGAGGCATCTACACGGATGAAACACGCTTAAATTCAGTGATTTTAAACATCAGTTATTCGCTCACAGAGTCAAATAATGTCAAACGGAGGTCGCTGTTATGAGGCAAACATTTGAGTTATGCGTCTAATCCGGCTTTGTCAGATTAGAAGAAGGTGGCTGCACAGAAACAGTGTTTGCTGACAGTATCTTCTCACGCCAATGCAAAATATTTAACTTTTTTTTTTTTTTTTTACATTTTGAGGTGTGTTTACTTACCTGGTCTGCAGAGATTTTCTGCCAACGCAGACGATAAACAGAGCAGGAGCAAGATCCTTTCCAACATTTCCCCCCTGAGGACAAGAAACAAAATAAAGAGAAGCCTCCCAGTGATCAGTGATTTGAGGAGCAGTGGAACGTCATTGGATGAAGCCTGAGTTTAATAGTTAAGCCACACACACACACACACACACACACACACACACACCTGGACTAACCTGGCTGTATAACATGGAAACTGTAGAGTGTGTGCTGCTGTTTGTTCAAGCTCCCATGAGAGAGATGTTTACTCAGCACAGTGCAGTGTGTGACATGGTCACGCAGTGTGCCAAGGCACGTATATTAATACTTTGTCTCCAAACACAGATGAGATCAAATGAAACTGACTGCAGAAGGAGTGAAGCATCCGCCCGTATCTGTTCAACAGTCAAGATAAGAGCGTCTGTTGCATTCCTCGCAGGGCGAATAAGTCATCGACCCAACACGAGTACATGTCACACCAAACAGTTATTTATCCTCCTTTAAAGAGCCAAATCTTGATTTTTCAAGCCTCGTCTAGCTTTGATATGTCAGGCAGGCGATCAAAATCTGATTTATTTCAACCAGATCTGCCTCAGTAGATCCTGAAACTTAAAAACTCACAGCACAGAGACAAAAGAAGACAGATATTTGAGGTTAATCATCCATTCTGCCCTGACAATAAGGCTGGTTAAATGTTCAACCTGACAAAGCTCAAGTCTCTCTCTCTCTCTCTCTCTCATGACAGCAGACCAGAGGTGACCACATTAAAATGGCTGACAATAAACCATCTTTTACTCCTCCCGTAAAGTGTCATAAGTGTTTCTCCATAAAACAGACAACACCCACGCTGGAGCCTTATGAAAACATGTTTTACACGTTAAATCACGACGCTTCAAAGTCCAGCTCGATGATGTTTTACACGCTCAGTAACGGTGAAGAAGGATAAAAAGTCTCCTGTTGTTTTCTCTTCTATTCAAATAAAGAAAGAAAAACTTTAAAGTTTTTATTTGTTCATACAAACATAAACATAAAATTAAACTTAAAAACAAACACAGACATCAGCAAATCAACATCTGATGACTTTGATGAAGATGAATCTTATACGAGTCACTTGCATTGTTCTCGTTGATTTACAAAAGTTACTTTTGCTGCAACGCCAAACAAAGACTGCAGACATGGCGCTGAACAGATGATGGCAGCAGAGGCTCAGTGTGTCAGATTCAGGATACAGCAGAAGTGGACTATAACATGCATTAACTATGTTTTCATTCGTGTTTAATCATCTGAAAATAACAATAATTATGTTTTTGTCACCTTTGAATGAGACTTTTATATCTACAGACACAGCAGGTCATTGTTAAACCTCCATGTTTCCTCAGGAGTCCAAACTCTAGAGAGGGCCTCTCCTTCACACTAGAAAGCAGACGGTGAGGCGAGTGGTATTCATTTGGTTGCAATGTGCAGCCTCAGTGTTGGACTGGACCTTTAAAGTGGACGGGGAGCGTTAGGACTTAAAAAAGTTCAAATAACGTCACTAAAGTCACTAAATGAACAACATTCAATCGACGACCTCGTCTGTTTTTAGTGTTTGAGTCCTTTAACATTCCTGCTGATGGTATGTGACTCATGCAGTCTGCTTTTATTACAGTGATGAGGTTTTATTGAGTGCAAAGTACTAAGTTCTTAAAGAGAGCATTTAAATTTGATTCTATTTTAAATTTCTACTCTGCTTCATTTACCTGACATTTTCATTAACACACTGAACTGTCAAATTAAACCAACCCGTTTGTCTTATGACCCCTCCTCTGAATGTTAAACGAGCTTATTGTGTTTCTTTTAATGAAAAATCAGAAATCTGCTGATGCCGCGCTGCCGAGCTGGACTTGAACCAGACACCTTCTGTTTCCCTACAGACTGAGCTGCTGTGCTCATATATATTTAATTATCTACACTGTTCAATCACCTCCTGCTGTACTCTGCAAAATCTCAACACTGTTTATATACATTATAGATATATGTATATACTGTATGTATAATGCTACACACCATGTGTTTGTACAGCACAGTAATATCTGAGATGATCCAACATGCATATCTGTTCACTTTAAAGTTTTATATAGTGTATATAACTTTTATTTTTATTTTTTATTTATGAATATTACTTTTCTGATCCACCTTGTATATCATGAGCTGCTGTAACAGTGTGGGATCAATAAAGTCAATATTATCCTATTTTTAATCTTTTATTTATTTATTTATTTATTCATCTATCTAACTCCTTCATAGTCTTCACTGTCTTTATATTGTCTCCTTCTCTTCTTATTCTCACCATCCTTATTTCCTGACATTTTCTTGTGTTCTTAAATCTTCATTTTGTCTTTGTTTGACCTCAGTGTCTCTGTTATTTAATTTAATTTAATTTAATTTAATTTAATTTAATTTAATTTAATTTAATTTAATTTAATTTAATTTCTGTGTTTTTATAGGTGCTATATGAATAAAGTTATTATTTATTTATTTATTTATTCACAAATCATTATTCAGTGACTGTGTTTTTATAAGTAGTATGAAATAATACTCGCAGTGATCATTATAATATTTGGGTGGTGTTGGGTGGTGTTCAGGTGGTGTTTCGGGGACAAAGCAGCTCTTTATTTTCAGACAATGCCTCCCTCTTCTTCCTGTGCTGCACCGCCCCCCGCAGGCTCAGGCCGGTACTGCTACAATCAGCCATAACAGGCAGTAGGACGGAGCAGGCAGTCTGCCCGCACACGGGAGGCTCTTGTCGGAGGTGATACCGCCCTCCTGCTGCCAAAAAAAAAAAAACAGAAAACCGCCGCTTCCGTCTGGAAACAGGAGCCGGTGTCCGGGTCGGGATGTATCGATCTGTTTGCTTGTAGTGCTTCTCCGGCTGGATCCTCCATGCGTCAGCCCCGGGAATGGATCAGGAATCCGGTGTGGCGTCTGCAGGGAGTTTCATCTCCCTGAATGAACATGAGCAGAGGTATTACTCAGGTCTCCACAGCCTGTGCCAAGCTGACACATCAGGAAAACTGTCGTCCGCCAAAGTGGCAGAGCTGTTCAAGGCGTCTCAGCTACCTCCTGAATCCCTGCATAAAGTGAGTACCACACATCTGCGCCTGCTTGGTCATCACATGTTATCACAAGTGTGAAGGAGGGAGGGAGGAGGGGGGGGTGAGAGCTGCGACTGCTGATCAGGAAACCCTCTGAGGTCTGCAGGAGGGGAGCGGGGCTCTATATGATCAGGATGTGGTCTTCAATGTGTGATAATGTGTTTGCTGTATGGTGTGTGTCTCCTTTGCCTCTGTCTCACAGCAGGGCAGTCCCTCTACTCACTGCATTATAGCTGTAAATGTGACTGCAACCTCTGCATCTGCAGCTCAGTGTTTTGTCAGCACATCTATGTTTTATTCTGATGTTTAAGGGTCAGGGTTGATAGATATTTTAATATGCACACAGATGTGTGTGTGTGTGCACATCATAAATCATAAAGTTAAAGTCATCTGTGTTGAGTTTGTTTACTACTGAGGGCAGAAAGTTGATGCCAGTAAGCATGAGGTCTGCAGAATCCTCCCAGTTCATTCATTCATTGATTATTTTGTCGTTACGGTGTTGAAAAATGTCTGTCACGGTGTCGTCTCGTCCTTTTTTTGCCGTGCCAGGTGACAAAACATTTTCAAACCTAAACACGAGGTCATGCATCAATCATAGACTGTATAAATATGGACTGGAGCTGCAGTGAGTGAATGAATGGCGTCTGGTTGCTCAAACAAGCTGCCTGTAACAGCATCTACCTGTCAATCAAAGTGTCCGTGCTGTTAATTCTGCATAACTTTAAGCCTTAATATAATCTGAACAGGTGAGTTCTATAAAAATTCACCCTCAGTACAGTTGTCATGAACGGGGAAATTAGCTATAGAGACCAAAACTGTTTTTTGTACCAGGCTGTAAGCATGTTTATTTCTGCTGTGAAGTTGGACATTTTAACATGGGGACTTATGGAGACTGACTCGTTCTGTAGCCAGCCTCAAGTGGACGTTTGAGGAACTGCAGTTTTTGGCACTTCCCAACCACGGAGGTTGCTGCTTGACTAAAACTTGCAAAAACACTGATGTTGTCCATTAAGATTAAAAAACGGGATAGCATACATACTAATATATTAGCAGAGGCAGGGATAAGCCGTTTTTAATTGACTCTAAATCTCGTTTTGCTGAGCCATGGCAGGGATATAAACATATTTTTCCCTCTCAGATGAGCACAGCGGGTTGCCGCCTCATTCACGCGGTCCCGTGGGGTCGACCCAGCCTATTGTGTCTCTGTGTGGGTGTCAGGAAGTTTGGCACTGAGCTCCGCTTCCTTCCTGTCCAGCCTGGATCGCCGCCACCACACGGGGGTGATTGACACACAGCCTTCTGAGCTGTGTTTGGCCCAGCTGCAGGATGCCTGCAGGATCACTCTTGGACTCGATGCTGACTTCTGGGTCATTGTGTCAAACAGTATCAGAGACTTATAAATGGTGCATTTCCTGCATGATCTCCCGTAACGACAAAGAGGTTATGTTCGATTTGAGTGCTTTTTACTGTAAATACTCTCTGCTGTTTGTCAAAGCAAGAGGAATTTTCCATCTCTGCATGTAGAGGTGTGTTTTGTTGAGTCATGATTCACATGATTGAACACATGTACAGGGGAAAGTTTTATGTCCAACCTGTGTTTACAGCAGATAAGTAGTAAAAGCATGACCCTCATCCCTGCTGAGCTGTCATTTCTGTCTGTGAAGCTCAGCTTCCCACACACGTTACTCTGCAAAGAAATCAATTGTTATGCTGATTTTATGGAGCCAATGTTTCCCATAGACATATCATGTGAACATAACAGAGCAGCCATTCGAACAGTATTTTTATTATTCTGCTTTTAACAGATGAAACTCGTAAAACACAGAAAGTATCACCTTACCAACCGGCATACCAACAGAGACAATGAAATCAATCAACATGAATAAATAAAAGTGTTCAAGCAACACTGTAAAAATTGGTATAATTGTGATTTAGCACCCCCAATTGCAAGGCCTGCTTACTTAGCTCCTGTTCTGGCACGACACTGGCTCTGCTCCTTATCAGCAATCCAGACAATGAATCCTAATAACTTTCTACTAAATTTCATAGCAATCCATCCAGTAGTTGTTGTGACGTTTCACCAAATAGGCGACAAAGTCAACCTGCTGGTGTCACACTGGAAGTAAAGCCAAACTCAGCATGATTCATCCTCTGGGAACCAAGAACGTCTGCAAATAATTTCATGACAAAACATCTGATAGTTGTTGAGATATTTCAGCCAGAATCAGAGAGCCAAGTAGTGAACCAACAGTTCACATTGCCAGGGCCTTACATGTAGATCAGTGCTCCTATACATAGCAGGTAGCATGCGGCTCTACCAGTCCTATACGTGACATCATCAGGTGCTGAAGTCTGGAAAGGTATCTTGAACAAGGTCACACCCTTTAGTCAACCAGACCGGTTCCACCGAAACATCTTGACTGTCAACACAGCAATTCATGAAACTCTAACATGTGACTATACTCAGCACACACCGGACTCTTCTTTCACTTCTCACTTCTTTCTAACGACACCTTCAGGTCTTAAAAGTCTTGTAGCCCCAACTGACACTGAGACTCATGAGACATCATCTGAGGCTATCAGCCAATAAAAACAACCATTTTTCCCCCATATGCAGTTGTACTGTCGCCTCAAAGCAAGAAGGTTCTGGGCTCAAACCCGCCAGCCTTTCTGTGTTTGCATGTTCTCATGTCTGCCTCGGTTCTCTCTCTGGGTACTCCAGTTTTCCTCCCACAGTCCAAAGACGTACGGATCAATAGGTTATGTGGTGACTCTAAATTGGTCCCTGTAATGGCCTGGTGACTTGTCCAGGGTGTACACAACCTCTTGCCTCAATGTCAGCTGGGATTGGCTCCAGCCTCCCACGGCCCTGATAAGGATAAGCGATCATGGAAATGAATACAAACTTCCAAAATGAGTGACCCAATTCCCATCAGCCCAATCTATACTTTGTCTTTAGTGCTGATTAGCAAATGCTAGCATGCAAACCAAGGCTGAATCTGAGGTGTTTTTCCAGCTTCCTTAAATAGCTTTCCCCCTCAGGCCACAGATCTGACCTGTCGGATTGGTTCCTCAAGGCCTTTCACTGGTGTTCCTGAAATAATCTCTTCATTAATCTTTCTCTGCTGACCTCAGTCGCACTCTCTAGCGCTGCAGACCTGACCTCCACCCCCGCTCAGCCTCTCACTGGCCTGTAGTTGTTTCTGGTCTGCCTGTGAAAAGCTGTTGAATGTACACAACGCAGGCCAAGCTGAAGTAATGTGTCATGAGGGGATATGAGCCACATGCACCCCGCCCGGCCCTCAGCCTCGTTGGACATTGGGTATTAAGAGCAGGACTGTTATTCGTATCTCAAAAACAAGGACCAGACAGTGTTACAGGAAAACTTTTGGCTCTTGTAAGTTTATAAGAAACATTTTAGAGATGTTAATCCGGTGTTGCCACAAGAAGAGCTTTTTTCTTTTGGATGTTTTGTCACCGGTTAGTCTGACCTTGAAATGCTAAAAACTGTAATTCATCAAACGTCCACTTGAGGCTGGCTACAGAATGAGTCACTCTCTATGTTAAAATGTCCAACTTCACAGCAGAAATAAACATGTTTACAGCCTGGTACAAAAACAGTTTTGGTCTCTGTAGCTAATTTCTCCGTTCATGACAACTGTACTGAGGGTACATTTTTATATAACTCACCTGTTCAGATTATATTAAGGCTTAAAGTTATGCATAATTAACAGTGTGGCTGCTTACTTAGGACTACCAAGATGGAGGCAGCCAGAGCCACCACACTCTGAGCTCCAAAACGACTCTTCAGAAACCTGTGGGTGACGTCACGGATACGACGTCCATGTTGTATACTGTCTATGAGGCATACATTATATTCAAGAATCTGTTTTTTTTTTCCAAAGAAAATTTCCTCTTGTTATATTTTGGGAAATTTTCCATGATTGTCCTACATAATAATCCTAATCTTCTTTGTTCCCCCAAAGCGGTCATTGTACCTCTAATCAAACGAGTCCTGGATAAACAGCTCCCACTGCGCTGCTGATCCTTTACATACTGTTTCTCCGACCTTTATGCTGTTAGTGTAATTTTGCACTGCACATTGTCACTGTGTAAAATAATCACATGCTTAAGCTTACTTACTCCTGGCTAGACACTGTAAGAAAGATGAGATTCATCAGGGTTCAACACGTTGTTGAATCTTTTTCAGGTGACCGAGGTGTGTGGAGCAAAGCGTCTGGGCTACTTCGGTACACCTCAGTTCTACGTGGCCCTGAAGCTGCTCGCGGCCGCCCAGTCTGGTCTGCCCATCCACCTGGAGAGCGTAACAGCCAGTAAGTCTGCTGCTCCGGGCAAAAGGGATCAGGAGATTATCTTAACATGGCAGGATTTGGTCTAATCTGGGTGAAAGGGGAGTCGCGTGGAAAGGGCTAAGTGGGTTTGCCCTTATTAGAAGAGCACACAAAGGAAAATCTGTTTTCTCTTCATTGCACAAGGTCGTGTGATGGATTATTGTTAGTAAAGGTTTGTTTCATATTCACCTCGGCAGAACAAACACTCATCTGATTCTACATTATGTCAAAGATCATCACACAGGAAACAAAATCTTCTTTTTATACGTGAAACCTTTTTTGTTTTGACTTACTTCCACTGAAAAGAAATATCTCAAACTAACATGATGAAGAAGGATCAAAATGAAGCCTTGTGTCTGTCTCTAGATCTACCTCTGCCCAGATTTGTTGGGCTGAAGAATGAACCAGAGATGCGATACTCGTCCGTCCCTTCAAGCGTCGACGGTCAGGGAGCTGCACCTGGTTCATGGACTCCAGCAGACAGGAGCGCCTTCAGACACCCAGAGGCCAACATAGAGAAGAAGGTATATATATAATTGTTAATTAACTGTCTGAGATGTTAGACATCAATAGCTAATATTGAGTTTGGATGTTTAGATGTTAAGTTGACTGAGAACGTTGCACCGAGTGGACACATTCCAGTCAGCTATAGTCAGCAGAGCAGAAATGCCTTGTTGATGAGAGATCAGAGAAGAATGACAGGCCCTCCTTCAAGGTATCAGACCGGCCAAAAGTATGCAGAGCACAAACCAGATGGAAACCTGAAGAAGACTTTAACTTAAACTTTTGAACACTGTTTCACCTCGAAGCACATCAGGAAGAAACAGGAGGACGTTGTTCATGAGTTCCCACGCATCCTGGAAAAACTGGAAAACAGTTGACTGATTTTCCAGTCATGACAAACACATGGACTGTCAGGGGAAAAAGTTAAATGTCCTGGAAAATTATTTCAACGTCCTCCTATAGAGCTCCCCAAAACTTTTGCAGCAGCAGCTCACAGCAGGCGTGATTGACCGTGTTAAAGACGACCGACCATACACTAGAAAACTTTTAAAAAAAAAACTAAAGACAGTGTGTCACAAGTCAGAGTTTTTAAGATTTTACAAAGACTGAGGAACCTCGCTGTTTACAAGAATACAAGATTCATTTCAGATTTTGACAACCACGCACAAACAATCGAGATCAAGACTCGAGCAAAACAAAATTAGAAATTCGTCTGCAACAGTGAAATCTTTTGAAGAGTCGTTTGGTGTAAAGGGGCTAAAGTATGATGTGATAACCTGATGAGAGTTGGTACTGGTCCAACTGGTAGGGACCCAGAACCCGCTGGAGGGACTACATAGCCCATCTAGACTGGGAACGCTTGGGATCCTCCAGGAGGAGCTGGAGGAAGATGGATGGACGGAGTTGGTAGCAGTTAATAATGCTCGCAGACTCGACTGCAATTCTGAGTCGCACATTTAGGTCGGTTCTGCATTTTTGTGTTATTACAATAGTTGATACAATTCTTCCCTGAACGAAGTGTTTCTCTGCTGAAGGATCATCAGAGCATCTGTTCTGGTTTTGTCCTACATTAAACAGCTCTCATTAGTCTATTCTAGAGACATTCAGCCTAACCCATGCAGAGACTTTTGAGCTACCGTACGACATGCAGACCACTTTGCAAAGAGGAATAATGGTTGCTAAGAAACTTATTCTACTGACCTGGAAGTCTACCACTCCACCCTGCTTTGCTTTGGTTCAACACAGACCACCAACACACAGAAAAGATTCAATGATCCCACAGCAAGGGGAAATTCACTCGTCACAGCAGCACCACCAAGTCATGACTCGTCCTGTAATTACAGGAGTGAGTGACAAAATGTCAGGGAGGAAAATATCACGTCTTTGTCTGTCATAGCAGCTTCAAGTCCTGGAAACATCCTGGAAAATCGATTGAACTTATTCTTTAAACATTGTCATTGTGGCACCCTGACGTCCCTGGTTTCGAGTTCAGCCGGTGTTACATGTCACACCTCATCTTTCTCTCTTTCATTTCCTGTCGTCTCTCTGCTGTCCTCTGCACGAAACTCTCCCGAAAATATGTTTAAAAAAACAAAACTGTCCTTGTAATTCATCGCGACCTCGTCGAAACTGGAACGCAGGCCGACATAAAAGACTTGTTCCAGGTCAGCGCTATCCAGGTAACCTACTGATGATCCTGTTCTCAAATAGATACTTCAGGAGGAAGACGCACTGTGCCATGAGCGAGCCATTATCTGAGGATAGTTACAGGTACGCTGACTTATGATTAGGTTACATTTGCCTCCGCCCTCAGCAGACCTCGGAGCAACAGGGCACATTTCAACATGAGCTGGAACAGGATGTTCATAACATCACCTGATCACGAGAGAGAGAGAGAGTTTCAAATCTGATGGCTGATTATTGTTCTGTGTTTGTGTCAGTATTAACATGACATCCTGTCCCCGAAGGAGCCGTGGTCGCCACCGCGATCGCCGTGCAGTTCACCGCCTCGCTCTCCGCTGACTTACCGCGGTTACCCGTACACCAGAAATGGGGCTGACTCACAGATCTGTAAGTGGACTTCCTGTCTCGTAACAACAAATACACTCTGCATCTGGAGGAAGAGAAGTAAGTAAGAAACCTGTCAGCACCGTAGATTTAATGACCTTCTTTTAGTAGAAACAACTCAACGCTGTAATGTCACGTCTATTTTCATCACTAGGAAATGTACTTTTACTTTCTTTTTTTAAGACATTTCCAGCGGCATCCTCCGTGGCTGTGAAGTGAAGCCAAGGTGGCTTGTTTGAGCAACCAGGCATCATTCAGCCTGCCTCAGGTCTGTCGATGATCCGTGACATTTTTTTCAAGACAGCTCTTGTCTGACGTCACGGATACGTCGTCCATTCTTTATACCGTCAGCAGTTTGGAGGGTATTTATAGGTTGGAACGTTGGAAGTGGCACGAAGATGCTCCTGAAATGACAAATAAAATGAGGCAACATTAACTTTGTCAGATTTATTTAACTTTATTTTTTAACGGCCCGTTGAAATCATAATTATGCACAAAATATTTCATATACATACGTACATAAATGTAGTCTTTTAGCAAAGTGACTATACTGTAACTAGCTATAAGATGTGCCGGTGGACCTGAGGCGACCTGAGTGACACCTGGTCATCTGTAACTGCACCTACCTGCCAGTCAAAGCGTCCACACTGTTAATTGTACATAACTTTAAGCCTTAATATAATCTGAACAGGTGAGTTCTATAAAAATTCAGCCTCAGTACAGTTGTCATGAACGTAGAAATTAGCTATAGAGACCAAAACAGTTTTTTGTACCAGGCTGTAAACATGTTTATTTTTGCTGTGAAGTTGAACATTTTAACATAGAGTGTGACTTCTGTAGCCAACCTCAAGTGGACGTTTAAGGAACTGCAGTTTTTGGCACTTCACCTCTCAGCCTCGGAGGTTGCTCACTGGGTTTTTTACTGACAACTGTTCAGTCCTCTACTCTGATTTCTCTCCTCGCTTCAGTCGGTTAGAAATCGTTGCACGTTTGTGTCTCAGGTTGCTGCCTCTGTCTTTATCTTTCAGCCTATGATAGCAAACATTCCTCACGGCCGATCGTTCAGTTAGAGCAGCACTCCTCGCCCAGCAACTACGGGACCAAACCCACTGTGGAGCTTCCTGCCATGGCTCGGGTAGCGACAGATTTATTTATTTATACCTCTGCGATCACGTTAATAATAGCACTTTAAGTCTGATTTCTGTGTATCCCCCCTCCAGGCTTCCTCATCAGAGAGGCTGGACCAGCAGCAGGGTATGGTGGACTACTCTGATGATGACCCCTGGAGGATCACAGAGGAACAGCTGGAGTATTACACCAATCAGTTCAAGACCCTGCAGCCTGACCTGGGGGCTCTCATCCTGGGTATGGACCCCCCTGTCCCACCCCGTCTTCTACACATTTCATACATATATTTATTTTATTGTGACTCTTTTCTTCTAGGAGCCATTGCAAAGAACTTCTTCACAAAATCCAAGCTGCCAATACCAGAACTTTCCCACATTTGGTGAGTGCTGACTCACGGTGTTGTCTGTCCTTGTCCTGATCTGGGGTCAGCACCTCAGCACGCACACTGAGTCAGACAGTTTTAAAACTGTCCTCTCATGCTCAAACAAACAAAAAGACTTCACCACAGAGATGTTTGGGCATTTAGTGTAACAAAACAGGGTGACTGAATAGATTTTAATGTGGAAATTATAACTTTGTAATCTGGTTTAAGATTTCTCACATTCTTTGAAGGAATATTTTGATATTTTGGGAACTATGTTTACTCACTTTATATATGAGAAGATCAATAATATTCTCACTTAGCACAAAGCTAGCTGTTACCCCATGTTTCCAATTTGCTGTAGACTAAGCTAACATGAAAACCAAATTATCCTTTTAGTGTTAGCTCATTAATTAGCATGCTGTACTGCTGCTGATGGTTATCTTAGCTTATCTTAGCTTAGTTAACTAACGTGCTGACTGTACTACTGGTGGTTAGTTTAGCTTAGCTTAGCTTAGTTAACTAACATGTACTGCTGGTGGTTAGCTTAGCTTAGCTTATCTTAGTTAACTAACATACTGTACTGCTAGTAGTTAGCTTAGCTAACATGAATATCAAGCTATCCCTGCAATGTTAGCTTGTTAACTAACATGCTGTTCTGCTGCTGATGCTTAGCTTAGCTTAGTTAACTAACATGCTGTACTGCTGGTGGTTAGCTTAGCTTAGTTAACTAACATACTGTACTGCTAGTAGTTAGCTTAGCTAACATGAATATCAAGCTATCCCTGCAATGTTAGCTTAGTTAATTAACATGCTGTACTGCTGGTGGTTAGCTTAGCTTAGCTTAGTTAACTAACATGCTGTACTGCTGGTGGTTAGCTTAGCTAACAGGAACATTGAACTGTCCTTTCAGTGTTAGCTCGTTAATTAGCATGCTGTACTGCTGGTGGTTAGCTTAGCTTTTAGCTATCCCCTCCATGTTAGCTTGTTAATCAACATGCTGCACAGCTGGTGGTTAGCTCAGCTTAGCTTAGTTAACTAACATGCTGTACTGCTGGTGGTTAGCTTAGCTTAGTTAACTAACATGCTGTGCTGCTAGTAGTTAGCTTACCTAACATGAATATCAAGCTATCCCTGCAATGTTAGCTTGTTAATTAACATGCTGTACAGCTGGTGGTTAGCTTAGCTTAGTTAACTAACATGCTGTACTGCAGGGTGGTTAGCTTAGCTTAGCTTTGTTAACTAATATGCTGTACTGCTGGTGGTTAGCTTAGCTAACAGGAACATTGAACTGTCCTTTCAGTGTTAGCTCATTAATTAGCATGCTGTACTGCTGGTGGTTAGCTTAGCTTACACAAATATCAAGCTATCCCCACCAGCATGCTGTACTGCTGGTGGTTAGGTTAGCTTAGCTTAGCTAAGGCTTCCAGCCTTTATGCTAAGCTAAGCTAATTCAGTATAGAATACAGATATTTTCAAGTTTGCTGAATTATTCCTTTAATGTTTAACCAGATTAAATGTTTTGAAGTTGTTTCTAGGCTACATGATAAAACAGTATCATGTTTTAAGAGGCTAACACTGTACTGTCACTATTTTACTATTTAACTGTTTTTAATTGCAATTAATATTGTAATATTAAATATATTAGTAATAAATTAGTAGCTTAACTAGAGATATTAACAGGAAATGATTTGGAAATTATGAACCAGCAAAACTAAAGCAGATAATGAGGATTATTGTTTGTAAGTCTACAGCTCCACTCTCAGGTTCTGCAGATATGTTTCATTGTGTCGACTCATTTTTTAAGGGAGTTGAGTGATGTGGATAGAGATGGAGCTCTCACTTTCTCTGAGTTCTGCACAGCCTTTCACTTGATCGTGGCCCGCAAGAACGGTTACCCTCTTCCCGAGAGCCTTCCTCTGAGCCTGCGGCCTGGTTTCATGCAGCAGGAAGAGGACATACCGGATACTCCTGAAGTGAGGCTACAAATCTGTTGTCTGAAATGTTTATAAATGTCTTTGCTTTAATTTACTGATTGTATTTAAACTGTGCTTTTTTTTTACAGAGTGCAGAACCTCTTATTGTCTTTGAGGAAGCTGAACTGAGGCCTGGTCAGATGGTAAATCAAATCCTCAGATACTCTTTGGTGCCTGTAGGAGGCACTAACAAGCTGAACATGAAGCTGCTCCGTGTTATTCCACCAGTATTCCCACCAACATGCTGAGCTTAGAGCATGAGCTTGTACCTCCTCAAATGCACTACATGTTTACAGGCAGTGATTTTATGTAGCTGATCGTCGTTTTTTTTAATGTTTTTTGTAGGATCGGAGCATTATAGAGAGGCTCCAGCCGGGTCTGCCCACAGCAAAGCAAGATTTAAAAGAGCAATCATGCAAACAAGGTAAAATGAACTCACTTCCTCTGAGCGAACAAAATATTAACCAGGATTGTGGCACTCAAGTGTTCAAGAGTGCTGCTAACTGTAACATCTGTGTCCTGATGTTTGTACTTTGTGTCTGCAGATGTTGGTGTGAAGAGGGCAACAACATCTCAAGAGAAACCGACTCTACAACTTGGTGCTTTTCCAGAGAGGCCAGGTGACCCTAAAACTAATTTTTAACGTGGGAATACAAACCATGAACGCTTTGTCCCCGCACATACAGGCTTCATGTACCACAGAGTTACCACCAGTACTTTCACTGTTTTGGTAATCGTTCCTCTTTTCTCACATTTGGTGAACTTACACTGCGTGGTTCAAGAGTTCAAGGAGAAACAGTCTGAAATTGAAAAAAACTGTAAGCACACTGCAGAGTTATGAGGCCGGTTTCTGTCTGAATCCGGTGACGCAGGTTTTTTTACATTCATTTTAGTGGAGGTAGTCCGTTTTGGCTACGGTGGTGTGCGCCATAAAACGCAGCGACCTGCGGATCCAACTTTGGAAAACGCAAGCCGATGTCACGCGGCGTCCGCCAATCAGACGATCAGTCAATGAGTCAAACTCTCCACAGACAGCCCTGAAACGTCTCTGAAACTGAGACTATCCAGGTGGATTCAGGGACTAAACTTTGATACTCTACCTGTTGTGTTCTGGCTTTATTTATTTCATGTACCCAGCTTCTAAATCTGAGTCTGGCTCACAATTTAAGCTGCAAAATGAGCAGTGGTTGAGCAACATAGACAGTGAATGACAGTGAAGGAGCGCCGGCATCGATAAAGCCAGTTAATCAGCAAAATAAAAATTTATTTCATGATTGTTTCACAAATCCTTTTAACGTGGGAACACGGCGTGAGCGCTTTGTTTCTGCACATACACACTTCATGTACCAGCAGTACTTTCACTGTCGGGAATCGTTCCTCTTTTCTTACATGTGGTGAACATACAGTTCAAAGAGAGAGTCTGAAAGGTTAATGGTCTGTGAGCACACTGCAGAGTTGAGGTGCATCAGAGTGGTTTGGCTTTGAACGGATGTGTAGTGTGACTGAGCTGCCTTACACACATGAAATCACCGCTTGTGGTTCCACGGGGAAGTAGTTGCTTCTCATTTACAGCTACTCGAACGAGACCAAACGTCTGACGCATCTTTGTTCATTTAACGTATCCTTCCTCACAGAGCCGCCTCACGACCTGGACACGCAGATGAGGACAAAAACTAGACCAAGGTGATGATAACGACAGAAATAAACAAACATTGTCAACTCCTGCGTCGTTCGTCACCCTCATCATTTCTTTTTGTGACCTCTCTCACCTGCAGGTCTTATTCCAGCACTTCTTTTGAAGATGCAGTGAAGAAAGCAGAAGAGCCTCCAACCCCTCCACCTCGACCCCAGAAGACCCACTCCAGGGCCTCCTCGCTGGACCTCAACAAGCTCTTCCAGCAGGGCGCTCCGGGTAAGATCCAGCAGCCACCGACTCTTTCCCCATCTTCACTCACAATCTATCACACACTCACACACAGGGCGCCTGGAGCTCACAAGCGAGTTATTGTGTTTTGTTTATGGTAATTCCTCTTTCAGGGAGGAACTAGAAGGGGAAATGGAGATAAGGTGAGGTTTGTATTGTTCAGTCTAAAAGCTGAGCGGCTCATAAGTCAGCGTCCGACTGTGGAAACATGGATGGTTTATGGTGCTTTAGTAGCAACAGAGAAATATAACCACACTAGCTTACAGCTGATTGATGTTTCTTCTGGATTTTAGGGGTAAGAAGTGGATGGTTGCCGCCTCCTCCAGCTCTCCCTCCGAGGCCGTCGACTTCACAGGTAAGCCTTGTGCGATTACGGAAGCGTCAAGTGAACAAAGCCTGTTTTAGGTTAATTTGTGATGAAAGGAAGCTTTGGTTGAACGGTGCCTATCCTCTCTCTCACTCTTGTCAGGTTTCTCATTTTATCAACGTCTCAGAGAAAATTCCCCAGAGTAAAGTGCAGCAGCCAAACTTTGCTGACTTCAGTCACTTTAGAGAAGAGGTGAGCATAAAAAAGAAATGATTTCCTGCTTTGATTTGTCGTGGTTGGAGTTTCCAAATATAAGAAGGCAAACTCTAAAACTCCATCCCAGCTTGTCAGCGTTTTCCACTCCTCCGTTTTCCGCCCTCCGTCTCAGATGTTGCACCGTAAAAGGTGTCACCGAGGTCATGTTTGTCAAATATACGGGGGCCTCTATTTCAAGACACAAATGAATTCAGAGGTTATGACAGCGGTGTACATCAAACTGCGAGAGAGCGAGCGAGGGAGCAAGGGAGGGAAGACGTCAAGGATTTATTTACGGCTGAAGTCGCATGTTGCTCATTTAGTCTCAGCCTCATTCTCCGTGTCCTTCGTTTGTCTCTCCTGACACATTTTATTTCACTTTGGTTTAGACTCATATCCTGTCACACAGCGCAACAATCCAGCCTAAAGTCTGAATGAAAATGTGTAAAAATACTTTATATTATATTATATTATATTATATTATATTATATTATATTATATTATATTATATTATATTATATGATGCAGCATTAAGTGGTCAGTTTACTCAGTGTTTACTCTTTAAAACTCACCAACTTATCGGGTGTTATTTTATTGTCTGAAGCAGTGACAGAAAGTAAAACATTCATTATTTCAGCTAAAATATTTCTGCCCATAAAACTGAATTCACTTTAATACCAGCGGTTTCTTCACTTCACTTAATTTTTGCTTTGCTTACGTCACACTGCTCTCCTTCACCTCACTTTACTTTACTTCAGTATTCTTAGTTTGCTTCTCTTAATTTTACTGCACTGTACTGTACTTCACTTCACTGTATTTCACTGTACTTCACTTCACTGTATTTCTCTGTACTTCACTTCACTGTATTTCACTGTACTTCACTTCACTGTATTTCACTGTACTTCACTTCACTGTATTTCTCTGTACTTCACTTCACTGTATTTCACTGTACTTCACTTCACTGTATTTCACTGTACTTCACTTCACTGTATTTCTCTGTACTTCACTTCACTGTATTTCACTGTACTGTACTTCACTTCACTGTACTTCACTGCACTTCACTTCACTGTGCTTCACTTCACTGTGCTTCACTGTATTTCACTGTACTTCACTGCACTGTACTTCACTTCACTGTATTTCACTGTACTTCACTGCACTTCACTTCACTGTGCTTCACTGTATTTCACTGTACTTCAATGCACTGTATTTCACTACTTCACTGTATTTCACTGCACTCTATTTCTCTGTACTTCACTGTACTTCACTGCACTGTACTTCATTTCACTGTATTTCACTGTACTTCACTTCACTGTATTTCACTGCACTGTACTTCACTGTATTTCACTGTACTTCACTGTATTTCACTGTACTTCACTGCACTGTACTTCACTTCACTGTACTTCACTTCACTGTGCTTCACTTCACTGTACTTCAATCTACTTTGCTTCACTGCACTGTACCTCACTTCACTGTACTTAATTTATCTGCACTGTACTTCACTCTACTGCATTGTACTTCACTTCACTGTACTTCACTGTACTTAATTTCTCTGCACTTTACTTCACTGTGCTGCACTTACGTGTACTTTACTTCACTTCACTGTACTTCACTGCACTGTACTTCACTTCAATCTTTTCTTGACCTTCACTGTACTTTAAATGTAATCTAGAGCACTTAATTTCACTTCACTTTACTGTACTTCACTGTATTCTACTTCACTTACAGTCACTTCACTTAATTTCGCTTTGCTTACGTCACACTGCTCTCCTTCGCTTCACTTTATTTTACTTTAGTATCCTTAGTTTGCTTCTCTTAATTTTACGTCACTGCACTCGACTTAACTTCATTTTTCCAAACTGCTGACCTTCACTGTACTTTCACTCTAGAGCACTTAACTTCCCTTCACTTCCCTTCACTTTCCAAACTTTCCAAACTTTTCCAGTGACGACAGCAGGGTCAGTAAGACGAAACCGACAGTGTATTTCCTGCAACACTGGGCAGACAGCCAGAAGTGATGCTGCAGCAGTCGTGACCTGAATGCCACATCTTCTCTCTTATTTTCTTTCCTGATCGCGGCATCGTTAAACACTCGTATCTGTCAGCCCGACTACCGTCCACCCTCACCGGGGCCCTGCGAGTCCTCCAGAGGGGGTGAAGAGAAATTTACCATCGATCCACTTGACGAGTAAATTCATTCAGACAGAGTTAGACAGGGTCAAAGTCGTCTTGTTGTGTTGGATGGCTTCAAGCTTTAATAGTGTAATCTAGATGCTCTTATTTATATCAGTTAATTGAGGCCGGTTTTAAAAATCCGGCCTTCCAAAGGTCGATGTGACAGTGACAGTAATTCTTCTCTCTTACATTGCTGGAGTGAAACGGCCGTGACCTGATGGCTGATGCGACCACACACGCTGCTGATGGAGCTCCTGTGGTTTATTGCCACTGCAGCAACTACTACTGTATCTTTTTTTTTTTAAATGTTTCCATGCTGCGGTCGTGTTACACATACAGTCGGGGTCATTTATTTGTGCCTGCTTGCATGTCAGTTGATGGATTTTCGTAGGTTTCTTTGGGTACAGTTTTAAAGCGGCAGCATTAGCCTGTTTAAGCCATCAGGAAAGCCGAGGCATTTCAATTGCCACCACAATGGAGACAGCAGCAGCCCGTAGAAATTAGTGGATCAAATTCACCAAATCCAACATTAACAGATGGGAAATGTTGCAGGAAAAAGTACAGAAGGTGCTGCCTCGTAAGAAAACCTTCAACTTTCACAACTAATCTTGCAGTCTTGCTATGAGCTGAACTTAACCTTTATGTTTAGGGCCTGTCTTCACACTCATGCACTATTAACCTCTCTGCTGAATGAAAGCAGGTGGTGATATTTTATACGTTATGTCTACAAGAGAGTAATGGCTAAAATGCAGCAAGGAGATGCAATAAAAGCAAGTTAATCCATCATGGCTGCCCCTGAGCAGGCAGGAAGCCGCGCCTGGAGAGCGCTACATCGTCGTCCCTGCAGGGAACGTCCCTGATTTATCCACAGTCAGTGCAGACACATTTCATTCTGCCTCTTTAGCAGCTCCTTCATATCATTTAACCTCGACATGGCATCAACGCTCTGAGTAGGAAGTGATCTTTTATCGTACGCTGACCAGTTTGTGTGTGATTTAATTTGCTTTTGTCTCTGCTGCAGGAGGAGAGCAGTGTGAAGCCTGAAGAACAGGGGCCACGCTCTAGATTTGGTCCAAGCACTGAAGACTTGACAAATGCGTCAAAACAGGTCAGAACTGCAAACGTAGCATCCACCTGACGACCCTCGGTCTCTGCATGGGTCTCTAAATCTACATTGATGGAGGGACAGCACCCACAGCTGAACCTACTTTACACCCTGACATCAACATCAAAACTGCTAGAAACTTAGGCTAGTTTTATTTTTTGTGTCTTTGTTTCTCTGATGAGCATAATTTTTGTTTCTGACTTTCTTTCAGGACATGATTGGAGTTTCTCACAGTCAAGCACCACAGAAGCCAGTTCGCAGGAAATACCACCCAGAGAGCCAGAACCTGGAGGCCGTGCCTCCATCTGCCATGCCGTTTCCTCCCCCTGCCAAGTCTACTCAAAAGTTAGTTACAAACAAGTTTGCTTTTCAACTGAAATGTTGATATATTGAGTAGAATTAGCTCAAACTAGTAGCAGAAGACAAAATATTTGTAAGGTGACTCATGTTAAAGCTGCTCTAATCAATAGTTTAATTTGAGGAAGGGATCAGATGACTAAATGTGACTTAAAGGGTCATTCATAGCAAATAATTATCACGTATCTCTGCAGGTACCCGCAGCTTTTTAGCCTCTTTTAGCCTGTTTTGGTTTTAGTTGTCTTGTTTCACCCTCTTCGCTCACATCAGCATCGTTTTCAGCTGCAACAGGCAGCTGTTTTCGATGGAAAAGCTCTGAAACTTCCCCTCTGTATGCTGCCCGACACCAGACAACAGAGAGAGACATATTTGAACATTTAGCAGCTAAAGAGATGTTAGAGAGCGAAGCAGACCTACATTCAGGCGACAAGACTCCAAATGAACACTAACGTTAGGCCATGTCTGCTTGATATGTGAATTAGCCATGTTTATAAGGTGATAATATGTCAGTGTAGCGTTCACAGTTAATCCAGGTTTAAGAAAAGTATCGTCAGGTGATGGTTAACCCCCAAAAGCTTCTAGGTAGGGAAATTTAACAGACATTAATGCACGACTAATGACTCTAGCATGTGTTCTCCTGTCTCCTTATTGACTAGACAGCTCATTCAAACTGTCAGTGCAGGAGAAGGTAACCATCAATAACAGCAGTAACTGCCAGCAATGGCTGGATGACTGATGTGAAATCCCCGTACTTAAATCATCATTCGGCGTCGACTGTCTTTGAGTGCAGCAACCCCTTGTTTCACTTTAATTTGAGGCATTTAATCCACCCAGCTCTTATCCTGCTGTGTTTTCTTCTTTTATCTTTCTAGAAAATTAATTTAAAACCTGATAAAAGTGAATGAAATTCTCCTTCTCAGGTTGTCCAAACAGAAGAGAGAAATCCAGATGGCGATCCGTAAAAACAAGGAAACCAACGCGGTGCTGACACGTCTCAATAGCGAGCTCCAGCAGCAACTCAAGGTCAGCCCGTCACTCGTAGATGCAACCGTAACAGTCTGTATACAGTATACTCCTGAAGGAGGGTGTGTTTGTCTATGTGAGTGGGTGCGGACTACATTACTGGCTGGCCGCAGTGACTTTTTGACATTCCCTGCCCTCCTCCTCCTCCTCCTGCTGCTCCTCTGGGACACTGTGAAATGGGAAAATACACAGCTCAATCAAAGGTCAGGGACTTAAAGGTCCAGTGTGTCAGATTTAGGCGGAAGAAATGGAATATAATACACAAAAGTATGTTTTAATTGGTGTATAATTACTTGAAAATAAGAATCGTTACCTTAGAATGAGACTTTTATATCTACAGACACCGTGGATCCTCCACTAGGTTCTCCATGTTGACAGTATAAAACATGGACATTGCATCTAAAGAGCCGTATGTGAAGCTCAGTGTATGGTAGCTTTGGCAGTCCTACCTCTGCGGCCTATCAGCTTATAATGGTGTACCTAAGGCAGGCTGATTGCTCAAACAAGCTGCCTGTAACAGCACCTACCTGTCAATCAAAGCATCAGCGCTGTTAATTATACATAACTTTAAGTCTTAATATAATTTGAACAGGTGAGTTCTATAAAAATTCACCCTCAGTACAGTTGTCATGAACGGGGAAATTAGCTGTAGAGACCAAAACTGTTTTTTGTACCAGGCTGTAAACATGTTTATTTCTGCTGTGAAGTTGGACATTTTAACATGGGGACTTATGGAGACTGACTCGTTCTGTAGCCAGCCTCAAGTGGACGTTTGAGGAACTGCAGTTTTTTGGCACTCTTTTTGCATGATTGAACCACCATGTCTCTACAGCAGTCCAGGATTGACAAATTAAACACTGGCTCTCTCCCTTTCACATTTTTTGCAACCACCTTCACGCTAGAAAGGAGTAGGTGAGACGAGGAATTTGCAACTATAGCAACTACACCGCTAAATGCCACTAAGTGCTACACACGGCTCCTTTAAAACACATCAAGCACGAGAGCGTGGTGGCATTCATCTTCACGCTGCTTTCGACCGTGTGTGTGTTCTCAAATGAGCGCGACAACAAAGACTCCCGCTGGTCCAACTTGGTGAAAAGCTCCGAGCTCCAAACTGTCTGCTCCGCTCGCCGTCACTCATAGCTGAACTAATGGCACGGACTTGGCTGTTTGCTTTGGGGATCTGCCTGTGGCACACGTATTCACATTTGGAACACATGCTGCATGCCTGTCATTCTCCTCGTAAATGATCCAGTAGCGAAACCTTCACGCTCACATGCAGCACTTTTATAGCTTTAGTGCCGCAGAGGCTCAGGAAAAAGAAAGAATACAACTGAATCCAAAAAGGTAGTTTGAGCGTACGATAGGTTTTAAGCTTTTATAATATCATTCGTCTTCCTGTAGTACTCCAGGATATCATTGATTCTTTTCTGCTCGTTCCTCAAAGCATCTGTGGAATTTTGCAGAGAAAGGCATATGTGTCTTTATATAGACTCAGGCCTTGTTGAAATACCAAACAGCCATTGGCATTCACAACTGTCTTCTTCAAAATAGAGCGTGTGGGCCTGTCAGGCATCCAACTGAAACAGGGTGTGTAAGGAAAGACAAGGAGGCTGGGAGGAAAGGAACTGCTCTTTTCTTGACTTTTTCCCCTGAAATTGAGACAACATTTGAAATAAAGACACATGTAGTAGAAGAAAATGTTCACAAAAGCTCCAGAAACCAAAAATGTGTTAACCTTGTAATCCAACCTTTACTATCATTGTGTAGAAGGAAGTATTTGTCAGTACTTTGACTGATATTTTGACATTTGCTGGTCGATGTGTCCAAGTTTTTCCAAGATATCTTATATAACGTATACGTGATTTCCAGCAGAGGATTCATCATTTTCATGATCTGTTTTCTCAAACCTCCATCAGGCAACTTCCATAAAAGAAAATCTAACAGATAGATTGCCTTTAAATTTATTGAACAGACATTACATTCTAATTATGCTGCACTCACGCCAAAACCTCGTCTTTTCAAGGAGGATACCTCCTCCGTGCAATAAGCAGATTGCCATGAATCTAACTTATGACCTGGTTCCCAACCTCCAAAGTCGTATCATCATAAATCTAAGAGGTCACAAGATGATTTGTAAGACATTATACTGTTGCACAGTGAGTCACAGACCCAGTAATAAACGGCACGTGTTGTGTCACTGCCTTCCAAAAAGCTTCTTCTTCCTTAATCACGAACACATTGAACAGGAACTTTAAAAGGTGTGCCAGTTGTCTGATTCAGCCTCTGTTTGCACTGAATCATTGAAATTAAATAAGATTAAAATTGAAGATTAAAGAAATTTTCACCCTCTCAGGCTAGCGAGTCGACAACTTTGCTAACAGTCAAACATCAAGCAAGGTCAACAACGCAAGACATAGCAGTCCCACACTAGTTGGAAGAGTAACTAGCAACTAGAAGCCCAGCTCGGCGTCTGTCTTTCAGTTTTTATTTCACCAAGCTCTCGCCAACGACTAAAGGTCAGTCCCAGATTTACTCTTATTTGGCGGCTTCTTGCTCGGTCACTCTCTCCTTTTGTCTTCTTACCTTCCTCCATCATTGTCTTCTTTTGATCTTTTCACCTCTGTCATTATGTCCATAGAGAAAGGTTACACATTGTTGCTTTAAGGGCGTCACAGCACACAAAGGCTGGTAACCACTGAGGACAATCTTCGTGTGCCGTCCAACACTTTTATATTTGCGGTGTAATGAACTTTAAGGAGCCACTTTAGTGGACAGATCATAGTTATGGAGCACGGCAAACAACGCAAGCTTGTGAGCTAGTTAAGGCAGTCAACCCGAGTTCACCTCGACACTCACATGCCACAACTGTTGGAGTGATGAAGTGATGATGGTCGCTCAGTCCCTGCTGAGCTGAGCTCTCTTGTGGGAGGTGACGAGGTCAGAGTCAGGGTGCCAAATATCAACACTGTACATATTCTACTGAGCTGACTGACTGAGCTGACCTTGTGACCTTTAGCTCTACTGCCACCCTCAGGATAATATTTACATTTTTACATTATATTTGATGCTGAATGTTTATTACATTAGGTGTCTTGTTCTAAAGTATGGCAAATAAATCAGATAATGTAATTATTTATACATCATAATGCTGTATAATATAGCTGTATAATTCTGTTTGGTTGGCTGCAGGTTGTTCACCAGGAGAGGGTCACCTTGGAGTCCCAGCTGGATCTTCTGCGACCTCTGGCCTCGACGTGACTGAAGTCTTGTTAGAGTCACGTGTCACCTTTTTAAAAAAAAACAAAAACATCCCTATCAAACATGAACGTTGGAGCCAAGATACAGAAAGCAGATGTCTTTTGTCATGAATTGATAATAAATGTGAAGGTTTGACGACGGGGACAAACATCCGAATGTTACTGTATTACTTTTAACGATGTTTTTCAGGATTAAACCATTCGTTGTTGTTTTTTTTTTAAATCACTGTATGATATGCATGTAAAATATCCTGTTATTCATCGTGGCGCTCTAACTTATTTTTTTGTCTTTTGATTTCCCATGAATCTCATCATGATTACAACACGTTTTAACGACGGGAACTCGAGTGCTCTCAGTTTGTCACAGTGTGTGGATACAGAGTGTTTTCATGAGTATCCACGTGGGGTCTAAAGCAAGCGATGGTGCTACAGATTCGTTTCTAAATCTGATTATTTTTTGCATCATTATGTATCAGCACACAAGACTTGTTTGTTGTTACGACGTAAGCACTGGCACATGGGGCTATGAGGACAATGAGGAATGTTTTGACACTGGATTTGTATCAAAAATGTATGTTTTACTTGAAAATTTGCCCCATCTTTAATGTAACCACCATCTTTTTTTAATCCCTTTATGTTTATCATGATATGAAGACTTTTTTCTGCACCATTAAAACCCAAACCAGTTCTGGAAAAGAAAACAAATGAGCACAATATTCTTCTAATGTTCTGCAAGATAGATTTCAAAACAGCTGATTTCTCTGTACGAGCAGATGTGGTTTTGATTTTATCTATGCAAAGATGTGGTGCTGCTTAAACTTGCTTTAGACCATTTCCCCCCCCCCCACACACATCCTGGATTGATCATGATTGGTAAATGAAGTGGTTGAAATACATGATGGCATGCTTGATACTGCATGTTTGCTACAATGATGTGAGTATTTGGACTGTAAATTCACCTTAAATGATACACAAGTGAGCTCTGGGCTGAAGTAATCAAACTAATCAATAAAGTTGCCTATTTTTATTGCTTGTAATTCTTTTATTATACTTATTTCTCTGCTGGGAAATGGTGGAATGCTCCCTACGGGTGGGGGCGAGTTGCTGCCCCAAGCAAAGAAGTTCAAGTATCTTGGGGTTTACGGTGATGGGAAAATGGAGACTGGCCAACGGGTTTATGTGGTACTGTGGACGTTGTATTGGACCATTGTGAGGAAGAGGGAGCTGAGCCTGAAGGCAAAGTCCAGTCCATTTACATTCCAACCCTCACCTATGGTCATGAGCTTTGGGTAGTGACCAAAAGAATCGCGGATACAAGCTGCCGAAATGAGCTTCCTCCATTAGATGGCCGGGCTCAGCCTTAGAGATTGGTTAAGAGCTCGGACATCCGCAGGGATTAGAGTCAAATGGAGCCAGCTGAGGTAGTTCTGGCCTCCTGGCAGCCTTTCTTTGGAGGTGCTCTGGGAACGTCCAACTGGGAGGAGACCCCGGGTCAGACCCAGAACCTGCTGGAGGGACTACATAGCCCATTTAGGCCGGGAATGCCTTGGGATCCCCCAAGAAGAGCTGGAATGCATTCCTAGAGAGAAGGACGTCTGGAATGTCCTGCTAAACCTGCTGCCACCACGACCTGACCCTGGATAAATGGAAGAAAATGGATGGATAGATAGATGGACAGAAGAGTATCTGTTAGAAACACTGTTTTACCCTTTGTGTTGCATAAATCTGAGCAGAAAACGTGCAAAAAAATGTCTCGAACTGTGTGTGAAAAACTGAACTGAAATTCCAAAAGCTCACTTGTAGGATTCAAAAGATGGTGACATTGAAGTTTGGACACATTAACAGATGAATCAGAAGACATTACTGAATTACTGGAATGAGAGCCAACGAGATCAAACAGTCTGCAGTCATAACCCTCTGGCTCTCGCATAGCAGCTGCGCTTTCTCCGACACAGACATAACAACCGAGGGTCAAGCAGATCACCACTGATGGCTGTATTCCCAGACCCCCCGGCCACTGCCGTCCAAAAATATCCACTGACACACTTGACTCCCATTTAGACACCCCACACTTATTTCTCTCTCATTCATGTTGCATTCAAAATACATACTCACTCCAAGTCCTCCAACAAGATACGTTGATATTCATCCAGACATTCTTCCAAGTACTTCCGTTAGTACCCCTCTGTGTAGTAGACTGTGTACTTCCCGGCGTAGTTTTCTAATTTTAGCTGGGTAGTGTCATCTCAATTCGAATACAGCCATTGTGCACGTACCGGAAACGATGATTGCTAAATTTTGCCGCTTCTTCTTCAACGAAATGCAACCGTACAGAGCATTAGCGCCAGCATTCAATCACCTTCCACTACATAGCCAATATGGTGACCACTGAGCGCGAGTGTCCAGCGCTATGAGTGCACCACCCGGGTACTCACTGTACATAACTGACAGCGTGAACACACTCATGTACTCAATATAGCAAGTGTAAGTATGGAAGTACACAAATTGAGACACAGCACTGTTTTTTTAGCCCTGCAAGGCAGCATGACTCATGGGATAGCTCTGAGGTTGACATTTGGTGGTTTTTGACATTGAAATATCTCAACTACTGCCATGGCATTTTCCAGAGACATGCATGTTCCCCAGAGGATGAACCTTACTGACTTTTGTTTAAATATCTCGACATCTACTAAATCTATTGGCACCAATAATCCATGATGAATCCAAACGATGAATCTTAATAATTTTGAGTGACAACTATTGAATTTATGAATGGATTACCATGAAATGTGGTGCAGATCTTCATGTCCCGCTCAGGGTGAACTGTCATTGTGATCTTCTGACTGTTGACCACCATCAAATGGCTGCGATACTAATGATATTCCAAGAGCAAATGTTTGCATGTTAACGTGCTGATTGCTAATTAATAAACATCACACCTACGTACCATCAGCCTTGTTAGAGTGAGCGTGTTAGCATGCAAATATTAGCTCAAAGCACTGCTTTGCCTAAGTATATATCCTCACAGAGCTGCTAGCACGGCTGTAGACTCTTAGTCTTGTTACAGCTTGTACACTTGATGTATTTCACCTCTCATTTTTCCTGGAAATAGCAGCACATAACTCATTTCCAGGATGTGAAGGATTCTGCAAAACTAAATTGGGCCTAGCTGAGTACGAAAGACTGGAAGTAAGACTGAAGTTCTTCTGGGTGATTGAAATCACAGGGCTTTTTTTTTTTTTAAACGACAGAACAAAATGAAACAGATTCTTAAATCCAAGGAAAACAGCATTTGAGTCTGTGTTAAGGCATTCAGGAATAATGCGCTGCTCCCACATCTGAGAAAATAAATGAGTGAATGAGTTCAGTCTAGGAGACAGACACGGGATGCCAGACGACAACAAGGCGCTCGTAGCTCCTCAGTGCCATAACCAATATTTGGCACAGGCCTGCATGTCACTACCTGCAGCGTCAACTTACAGTATCTCCTCATGTACTGTATTTCATCCTATACATCAGGAGAGGGGTGTGTGTGTTCATTAAATCAGAGAGCTTAAAGGAGAGCCATTCTCGCTCAACTATAAATACCACTTTAAAGTGTTTGGTTTGCATTTCTAGATGACAGCTGCACGTGATGAGGAAACTATATGTGTCAGCCATGTGTTGTCTCTAAGTAAATGCCTGTTTGATATAATTGCCATCTAGCTATCTCACACAAAGTCAGCAACTGGCTTATTATTATCTACACGGGTTAGTACTATTATTGATTCGTCTAGCTGGAGACGGTGATATTTAGTGCTCTCAGACACAAATAGGAAAAATCCTTGGTGACAGAGTTGGGCCTCTGTAGACCTCCATATTAATCTATGTTTCAGGAACTGAACGAATGTTTGTGACAACAACACGTCGAGTTGTTTTTCAAGTTCATCGGGCTTCTCGATCACTTGTATCGGCCCCGGTGGCTTAAGGTTAAAGCTGAGCCTTCTCACAACAAAGATTACCAGCTTTTGTCCGTTCAAGTTAGCCCTTTTGTCGCAGCACCATTACTCAAAGATGACGACATACGCCATTCCTCTCATCTCTCCTTTGTCCCGGGCCCGGGCTTTGCAAAGGTTGCACTTCTGGTGTGGACATTAGTTAGGCCACAGGAAGGGGGCTTTTAGGCTGTCACCTCTGCCGATTCTGTCCCCGTCAGCTGGTGGGATTTAGCTAAACACTCATTCAGCAAATGTGAATGAAGCTCGGCGCAGGCTGTCAGGTCTGCATACAGAGGTGAGATGGACGTAGACATGGGAATTATAAAGTGAAACAGGAAACCTCAGTGCAAGCTGCAAAAATGGATGTATGATAACTTTAACTCTGCTCAAATCTTTGTCAAATCCCATCATGTACTGCAGCTTTTGAGGAGAATGTTTGGTCACATAACCTGCCTACTTCTGTCTTAACTACGTGACCTTCACCTGCTTGTTGATGAGTGGATGTAACAAAATAACTCTGACCTAAAAAGTTGACCGCCCCTCTTCATTTTCACCTGTAATGCTCTCATTATACAGCTGAACCACTGCAGTGTAAATAACAGAAGCAGTGTGATGCTTGTCCAGGATACGTTACATAAGTGTTGGTAACTGACATTTTTCTCTGTTCTCAACTCAAAAAATGAGATTTTAATTAAAAGTAGGGCTTGAATAATCCTTATTTTAAGTGTGATCAGTCACCTTACCTAAGTCTTGTTTTGTCTGATCAACAATCCAAAACCCAACTACACTGAATTTATAATCATAACAGACTAAAAACCAGAAAATATTCACATTTGGAGCCAGAGATTTTTGTTAAAAAGTTTGTTTATTAATAGATTTTCTATCAGTTTAAAGCAAGTGACAAATTTATGAACATTTGCGGATCTTCCATCACTGACACGTCTGATAACAGTCACTAGAAGGAGTGTATTTATTGGATATTCATATGTAAGGTATACATCATGCACAGACAGAGAAATGTGTATTTTTACTTTGCCATTTTCTCCAGTTTAGAGGTCTGAACTTAACTCAACTTTATTGCACACTGTATTGTATTTCCACTCCGGTTGTATGACTTTAACATGCCCATAAGACCTTTGGTGTGATGCAGGGGCAGACTCAGGCTGTTTGAGGGACAGGGGCAGAAAATTCAGGGCACCAGCCTGCAGAAAGTCAAGATGCTTTTATGGTGACAGTTCATATCCCTGGTTTAGATTGAAATGGTTTTATTCTGAGACTTAAAGTCACTACTACACATGTGTAATCATGCATTAGCATGGAAGGATATGTCATATCATGGAAGGAGAGACTAGAGGCAATGAGGGGAAACAAAGTGGGTATATTTACCCACCTCAGGATTTACCACTGCACCCCTGGGTGTAAGGTAGTTACAGCAGGCCGAGGTTAAGCTGTTGTGATGCTCCATAGCTACTGTATTGTGTCCACAAGTGATCAAATAAGACAATAAGACTTGATATTGGACATCAACGTACATATTACGGAACAATCATCATGGCATATCTGTATATGAAATATCAATGAACATTAAAAATGAATTTAATTGAATATTTTTTATACTTTCTTTATAGTTTATGTACAATCAACATGTAATTTTGTTATAGAATGCTATTAACTGTGGCTACAAGCAACATTGTGTAGAAATAGACATAGCAGCCAGCTAATATTACTTACTAGTCCAACAGCAAGAAGCCCAGCTCGGCTCTCACCAACAACTAAAAGTCAGTCCCAGATTTACTCTTGTCTGGCAGCTTCTTGCTCGGTTGCTCACTCTCTCTTTTTGGCTTCCTCTATCAGCGACCCCTTTGGTCTTTCCGCCTCTCTGCCTCGGTTGCAAGTTTGCCCAGCTCCTATTCTGGAACAACACCAGTTTTGCTCCCTATCAGCATCCCCTAAAAACCTCCTCTTCTTCCTGGTGGTCCAAAACACCTGTGGTCCAAACACTAACACTCGCCCGTAGCTCTGAGCTTACATTCCGTGGAGTTCAGCTAACAAAGTGAGCTAACGTTTGGTAACAGCAGCTACAGTTGGCAGCAGTTTACTTTACTGTCCATTAAGAAACTTTGTAAATCACAGAGAGTTGAGGCGGAAGGACATCAGAGGAAAAACTAGAAAACATTTTCTCTATAAAATATGATCCAGTTTTACCAAAATCATAATAGTTTCCTAGTTACCTTCCTAGTGTAAAAGAGAAACAACACTTTAAGGGCACTGTTTAGAATCAGTATTTAGTTTGTCTGTTCTGGGCTACCATAGAAACACGGTGTTTCAACATGGCGGCCTCCATGAAAGGGGACCCACTCCCACTGTAGATATAAAAGGAGTAACAAAAATATAAATATTTTTATTTTCAGGTGACTATACATACATGAAAACATAGCTATGAATATTATATTACATGTCTGCCTTATTCTGAAAATAAAGTCCCAAAATCTTACACACTGCACCTTTAAATCTGTTTTTTTTTTTTTTTAAGTATAAAAGTTACATAATGTTGCTTTAATTTAATAATACATTTAGCTTTTTTCCCGGAGGCTGTGCAGCCAGCCACGGTCGCTCAACACTCCTGGTCCAGTACCCGTGAGCTCCAGTCCAGGTTTTGCCGCCGCCATTTTTTAAAAACCACCTCTACTTTGGAGCAGTGAAAAACACAGCAGCATTTCGGGCAGCAGATGACCCGGCGCAGCAGCCAGGAGCACAACAGTCCTCTCTAACAAATGAAAGGATGGGGGGCATCAGCAGCAGCAGCTGAATTCAGAAAAACTGGATCAGGGGCCGAGGGGGGAGAACCGCTTTCTGCTCACTCTTGGGTCACTTTTATTGGATTTATTCCCCGGTCCACACCAACATGCCATTTGCCAAACGCACCGTGGAACCTCAGTTACTGTGCAGGTATCAAATCCCAAACGAGGACGGTCTGCTTTTCGAGGATCTGGTCTCCATCAGTAATGTGGCTCTATCTCGGACCTTACGGCAGCTGTCGGACCTTGCCAGACATGCCTGCTCCATATTCCAGGAGCTGGAAAACGACCTTACATCCACCAACCGGCGGGTCAGGGGGCTACAGAGTAAGATTAACCAACTTCAGGAGACGTGCTCCGAGCTGGACCCCAAACAGGAGGCAGTGCGTGAGTAACGGTTAACTCACTTTTTACGTCTGTTTTTATATGAGGGAGCTGCCACCAACGGTCCCGCGCGCGACTCTCTGAAAGAGAACGGCACGAGGAGGCGTCCACCAATGACTGCTTCTAAAAATATAATGACGTAGATAAAATAAAGTTAGTTAAAACTAGCTGGCTAACAGAAATGTTACGATACTAGCTTAAAAAACTACATAAAAGTACGACAAAGTCGCTGTAAATTCATAATTGAGCGCCACCAGCGTCAGTTTATGAAGTCAAACTAATTTCATTTCTTCAAAAAAAAAAATGTTTTGAATGTTAGTTGTGGTGTTTCCATGGATGTTTTTGTAAACCGTTAGTCCACGGGCGCTGCTGGTTCCATCTCTTCCCACGGCTGAGGGGCGTGTGACAGCCCTGGATGTCCCGAGTTCATCCGAGCAGCAGTCAGCCCCGCTATTACGGAGCTATAGACGGGCTTTCTCTCTCTGTGAAACACCCCTGTTTATGCTGGTCAACATTATGACGCACTTAGGTCCCTGGTGAAAAGAGGTTTACCTGCGTCAAAACACCGATTTGTTTAAGGTTTAAAAACACCATTGGGTGTCAATATGTTTGAATAAAGCTGTGCTGATATTCTGGATGCTTCTGTAGCTGCTTCATATGTTGAACTTTGGCCCCCAGTAAGAATTCATTACCCTGATAACACAGCATGTGGCTCTCTTTTTAGTCTCTGTCTCCCCCACTGAGTCACTTGGATGAGGGGGTGATGTGGTGATGTGATATTGGTGTGTGTATTTATGTATACTCTCCAGGAAGCACTTAAGAAACCTCGTGCACCCCTCTCCTACAATTGAATTGTCCTGGCCGGAAGAGTTTCTCCAGCTTGGACATACCCGAGTGGATTTAGTTTAGGTTCAGCAAGTCTTTGCATGCCCCATGTTTCCTGTGGTCTCTCGGTGGGTTAGTTTGCCTTAAAGGTATTTTAATGCTGCCTGCCACCAGACCCCCCTTTTTTAAACCTGACGTCTGCAGAGATGTTTGCACGAGGCAGAATTTGCTGACTAGTTATGTGTGTGTGTAAAGCTCCTGAGTCATTCTGGTCATAACTAGATGTTGTAAGAGTTGCTGAAGACAGTTTTTGAGCCTGATCCAAAGAGGCTCCATCAGTTCAGATTTGCAAGTACGCTGCACTCTGAGCTGGGCTGCAACAAATCGTGGTAATGGAGTTTATCATAGTTTTTAAGCTCTCTGATAAAATGTGGGAAGCTGCTTTGGATGAAGTGATGCTACATGTTGTTGTACAGGAGGTCAGATAACACACCCTAATTACTCTTAATTGTGCTTTTCATATTAACGGTGTCAGAGGCAGCCTTTAAACAACAGTACCCTCCCTCATCCGAATGACAATTAGTGTAAATGAAGCAGTTCAAGGCGCTGAAGGTTCAGTAGGCGGGGGTGGGCTTTTTTTTATGATGTGGCTGCGACTTGTCTCCAGAACGACCGCTGAAGAAGGACACAGCTGCAGATTCATTCGCCCATATTGGATTATGGAGAATCAGATATTCACTCATTGGTGCTGCCGTCCCATGTAAGCCACCTTCTTGTCCCCTGCTGTTGTGTAGTAACACTGTAGCTGTTTACCTGCTTGTTCTGTGGTATGCAGGCATATTTTTAAACGCTGACACAATCAGGTCAAACGACATGGTTTGCAGTGCACTCTGACTTCAATCAGTCTATCAACACCAGCTGTAAGAGCCGCCCATATATAGACACTTATGTGATGATTCTGCCGTCCCTGATTGATTGACATGGTTATTTATACAGGAGTCTAACTAAATAATGAGATCCTAGTACACAAATGTTACAGCAAAGAAGTTTTCTCTGCAGAGCACTCTCTCTTTCACTTCTTGTCTCTTATCCTCACACATACACACACACCCACTTTAACACACATAAACACACCAAGAAGCCTGGCATGCATCTCTCATCCCTGTGTTTGGACATCTCTTCTGTGACACCCCATCGACTACTACCATCCGAGCTCCTCCAGCCAGGCCCGAGCTCTGTAGTGCAGTCCCATGTTAGAGCACTCTGCTGGGTTTTAAGTTACACAGACTCAGTGTGGAGGGGGCTGTAATATTTGTGGCGGCAAGTGGCCCTCTGGCTTTTTTGGTCCAAGAGCACATGGCTGGCAGTTCACCACATTCTTTGTATAGACTGCACCAGAGACAGTCTCACAAAAGCACAGAGTAAAACTGTAGTGACACACGAGACGTTTCTGGCACCGCGTTGTGCTTTTTCTGCCCATTACGTGTACGAGACCGGGATCTCGTTAAATCCATCATGCGTTAGGCCGTATTCAGACCAAATTAGGCTTTGTGTGATGATTAGCTGCAGGGTTGTGTGGGTGAGTTTGTTTGTCCCGAACATAACTGCTGTAAAACAATCACAAAATGAAGTTTTATTTCACAAAATCACCGCTCCCACTCCTCAGTCATCCTGTGTGTCGCTTAACCACCTCTGTAGCTCTCCTGCTTAAACAAACAAACACAAACCAAAGAAGCTTCTCTGTGTTGCTGTTTTGCAGCATAGATGCTGAGTACACGAAATAAAGCAGCTGGGAGAGTATCATAGTTTACGCCATGATCTCCACCTGGATCGCGCCCGGTTTCAGTGATATTTCATGCTGACTGTGGAGCAGTTTGACTGGTCTGATCACCCGCTTGGCCACCGCAGCGTGACGTCGGGTTGCGTTTTCCTCATTCGAATGAACGGGGAAAAATGGCGTTTTCACCACGGTGCCTGATTTGGTCTGAATCAGCCTGCAGTGTTGTACACTCTTGCACGATAATGTTGTGACTTTGACGTGTTATCGGTTGTTGTAGCATTAAAACACAAACCTTCAGTAGAAATGTGATTCACTGATGAAAAGCCTTGAGCAAAAGATCATATTTCACAGGCGTGCATGGTTATGATAATTATGTGCATAAAAATCTGAATTCAAAGTAACGTGTTTGCAAATGACTCCATGTGAAAGTGCAACCAGGAAATATAACTTATGTTTGAGATAAGAGTGTGCACAGTTCCCTCGTATGTTCGCAGGTTTTTATTCTGAAAGCTGACTAATTAAGCATGCTTTAAACTTGTAGTCGTACATTTGTAGCTGTCAAGTGCGGTCAGCTTAAATGTTTAACCTCAAACAAATCAGCCTATACAATACCTCGCTTGACACGTACAACATGTAACACGGCAGAATCATTTCAGTAAAGGACTGCGGCCTGCAGCAGGTACAATTTCTCACTGGCTTAAAGGTGCTTTATGCTTTTCCACAGTCCGCTCACTTAAACAACCCCTGGAGTAAGATTAAGCACTGTCGTGTATTTACACTCTGCAGTTACCGTCCTCCTTTCCGACTCCAGCATTGAGACGTTTGTGCAGCCTGGAATGAATCCTGTGGACAGCAGTACTACATACACTACTAGAACAGGAAAACACATTAGCCTTCCCTTCTGCATTTCATTGACCCAGTCCGGCCATTACTGGGACTTTTGATTTACTAAGTGAGGCCGCGACAACGAGTCAATGAACGCTGCATCCGAGGTCAATACAATCCATGTCAGGATACACGAGAGAGCTTCAGATAATCAGAAAGTTCAATCAAATATATGTTAATGCAACCTCTTTTCACATAGTGATCACAGACTTTAAATCACGCACACAAAGAGAGGAAACACATCGGATAGAAGAGGATCGAGAGCCTCTTTCCTCTTTCATTATCAGAACCGTAAGCATATTTCTGCAGGTCCAGACAACCTGCCGTTGATATAGTACCCCTGCTAATTATAGAGCAGGTTTTCAAAGGCTCGCTCATTTATTCCTGCACCTTCCCCCCCTCCCCTCCTCTCCTCCCAGACAGACAATGAGAAGGCCCAGACAGCCGTGATGCTGCGCCCCGTTGATTTATTTGTCTCGTAATGTCATCATATCTTTCTACATCCTCGCGACTTTTACTCGGCGCTCTGACTTTGCACTTTTTGAGCGAGCAGGCTATGAAAAAGAAAAGTCCCAAACTTTGAACAAACCAATGTTCTTTGTTCAGGATTTTTACACTGTAACTTGATAACACGGCATAAACAGTTCATTGTCAGCAAATTATTTTTATACCCAGAGTCGTTTGACATTGAAATGAGAAGTGCGGTCTTTGTACCAAGTTGAACTCAAGGTTTCACTCGGCTCCATTAACTATGTGTGTGTCTCAGCACCTCGGCCCCCGGTGGATTGCTCGGCCTGTGATTGAAGTGGTTTTCTGCTGAACCGTTCTGTCAAGTCAAGCATTCCTAAAAGCCAGTGACCAGGAAACCGCAGTGCTCGCTTGCACTTCTGGGACCTTGCACCCCACACGTGCTCCTTAAATTGGCCTGGAAGGCTGGCTCGGTGTGATTAGGAGGGGGAGTGTTGGGGGATTGAGGCTGTGTTTGTTTATGAAAGGAGACGTTTTGTTAAAATTAAGGTGAAGGTTTTTTCATCGGTTTGCTCGAGGGAAATGTGTGAGTGATTACACTTTACATTCCTGCGGTGGGACCCTCCACGAGAGCAAGTGCTCCTGAGTGTCTATACACTCACCTCAAGACCTCTCGCTGGTCTTCTGTATATTTTCAGGTATATAGACCAACATGAGTGTGTTTAGGGCCTCTCCGCTGGTATGCATGTGTGTGTTCCCTCAGAGGAAGTTAAGCTCTCGTTTGTTGTTGGCGAGAGGGGATTGTTTTTTCTGCGGCAGGAATCGGGGGGACCATGATAAGCTATCTATCCACCCTGAGGTGTGTGTGTGTGTCTCTCATCCATACACTCACACTTATTAAATAACATTCCCCAGCAGTCATTATGGAGCTCTGAGGACAATTCAAGCTTGTCCCAAAGAGGAGGAGGAGGAGATGGGGGGTGAAGTCATCCACCCTCTGACCTTAAAAGCCCGCTGACCTCGAACCCCCCCTTCTTTCCTCCTCCTCCTCTCTACACACCCCTTCAAAACACAATAGAGCAAACACAGCCGCCCCATCTTGCTTATCACTCGGCCTCTAAAGACTTGACCGGCCAATTAGAGTGGATTTAATGTTTGACATGATACTGAATAGCCACAGGTCAGCGGACCGGGAAAACACAGGTTCAGGGAAAAGGGGTGATTAAACTGTCAAATTCAACGCAATGACTTAAAACAAAGTCTTACACAGCAAGTATGAATGAATAAGTACACTGGAAATCAACCTTTAATAAAGTGATACATCTGAAATTCAACTTTCTTTAATGAATATTCTGGATTTTATAGTGCTGTTAGGCCGCTTTGTTTGTGTGCAGCACGTCAGAGATCAACAAGACTGCAGTGAAAATGTTGTTTTTAAAGACTAAAGGTCGACTAATTGGACTGAAGTGCAGTATTTCATTAGATAAAAACATGTTGTGAAGTTTTAGGAGATGATTACGTTGATCTTTTTTTCAATACATTTTCACTTTTGGACTTTACAACGCTGTGGACTTATTGGAAATGTCTGGATCACATCCTCCATCAGCTGTGAACACAGTGCTATGAGCTTAAAAAGAGTCGTGAAGTTCACGAACTTTGTAGCTAAATGTGACCATGGAAAAATTATTCTTTTTCAGCAGATATCTTAGTCACTACAGGACTGAACTAGCAAGGTGGTTTTGTGTTTATATGTGTGGTATTTATTCAGTTTGGGAAACTCCACGATCTCTAGGCAGCTTTGACATTTGGACACCATGAGCAGCTGCATGGATAGTTTTAGAGTTTTAAATCTTAATTTTCAGCTCTGAACCCTTGAACTGAAGTCATAAACTGCGTCCTGTACCTGGTACTTCTCTGCTGAATGAAGCATTCTTGTACCTCTTGTACCAGCACAGCTTGTAACATTTGACACTGAATAAAGATCAGCGTGACCTCATCTTTATTTATCCAGGAGAGATAGTCTCTGCTCTTGCCTCTACAACATCTGCTCCGTCTGGACCCACATGTAGCCGTCAGGATTTTTAACCCAAACATCAAATAAATACACGTCTGACTTCACGTTAAACTAACTTTACTGTAGCATGCAGTTTACAACGCCTCACTGCATTCCTTTCCTTGGCAACCTGGAGAAATATTGACAGCTCTCAGGGCTATAAAACTATTGTCGGCTGCTCTTTGTCTTGCTGCCACTAGCCAGAAGCATTTCAGGCCACCTGCGTGAGTTTCCTCCTCGACTGTCTCAGACTGTCTTTAAAAGAGACGATCTCCCACCCTGGCTTTTGTGCTCCTCCACAGTCCCACCACAAAGTCACAAAGACAAGACTTAAATGTTACGCAATGGAATAAGTCCTACAGAAATGATAAGACACTTTCTTTGCAGGAGGAGGAGAAGATTAAAAAGTAAAGTGAAACTCTCATGAAGTCTCCTTTTTTTTTTTATTTCACATAAAGAGTTTGCTCGCTATCTGCTGAGAGAGATTAGTGGGAAGTGAGAGATAAAAGATCTGAGTCGCCAAGAGTGAGTCACGGCTGTATAAAAATAATCTTTTACGAGGTAAATTCTCCCCCTGATGTTTGAAAGACACTTGGTTTGCCAAGAGGAAATGATCTCGATATGTATGCAAATCAAAGATAGATAGATAGATATCTCCTCTGACTCAAGGTGCACAAACGCTGGGTGGTGAGGGCCGGGTTGGTATTTTAACAGGAAGGAAACACATGTGAAGTTGTAGTCTTTCCCCTCGCAGGTGTTTAGACTGGGATTTGACTGGAATGTGAACTCCCCTTACCTCGCCTCTGTGTACGAGCCGGTGGATCAGCTCAGCTCGAGTCTTTAAAGTTGAAAGAGGCTTTTCATCAATCATCCTACCATCACACCAGCGATGCAAAAAAAAAAGAGAGAGAGAGAGAGCACCTGTGGACATGAGGGTGTGTTTAAACGGAGGATTCATCGGTGTAGATCTGATGGATTTGTCTTCACTCGTAAAATATCCGAACAGTTGGAGAAATCTCATCCAAGCTGAGAGATATTCAGCAATATTGTGTTGTTTTAATCACAGTATCTCCACAAGAAGTATTTAAAGCAACCTGCCAGCTACTTCTACTGTTGGTTTTGAGTTTTGATACTCTGATTTGAGGGAATAGTTTGTCATTTTGGGTAAATAGCCATCTTGTTGAGCGTTGAGATGCCACTCTCATGTCTCTGTCAAATATGAAACTACAGCCAGACAGTTACTTTAGCTTAGCTTGAAGACCAGAAACAAGAAGGAAACAGCTCTCCTGGTTTTGTCCAAAGGAAGTCACTGCACCCGGCCAAGAAGCAGTCTGGCTCATAACCTCCAGTAAATCCTCAACATGTCATTTATACACTGTTCTTGTATGGAATAAACCATCGAGCTACGACAGCAACATGATGATAGGTGGAATATTTTAAACGTTTAGACAGAGCCAGACCGCTGACACTATAAAGAAGGTTTCTGTTTTGAAGCTCACATTGTGGTGGCTGCCACCATGTTGACAGTCCTTCCTCTTCTACCTCCCAGCTAAAAATCGTGGAGCATTGACAGACCTAAAGTGTGCTGAATGATGCCCGGTTGCTCAAACAAGCCATCTGTAATGGCACCTACCTGTCAATCAAAGCGGCCACGCTGTTAATTCAGCATAACTTTTAAGCTTTAATATAAAGTGAACAGCTGAGTTCTATAAAAATTCAGACTCAGTACAGTTGTCGTAAACGGGGAAATTAGCTATAGAGACCAAAACTGTTTTTTGTACCAGGCTGTAAACATGTTTATTTCTGCTGTGAAGTTGGACATTTTGACATGGGGACTTATGGAGAGTGACTCACTCTGGAGCCAGCCTCAAGTGGAAGTTTTTGGCACTTCCACATTGGCTTCACTTCACAGTGTAGCTTCATATTTAAGGGACAAACATGAGCGTGGTATCAATGTTCTCATCTAACTGTTTGCCAGACAGCACATAAAAGTATTTCCCAAAATGTCAAACTATTCTTTTAATGTTTTTCTAGGTTTCATCTCTCTTCTTGCCTCATATGACTTGATTTGGTAATTAAACTCGACAAGCCTCAGTCAGAAGACATTTTATATTTTCTGTCCTGTTTGTGGTAAACATCCGTCTGATCTAATAAACCGTCCTCTGCTCTCCTCGTATTTGCCTCCATTTCAGGCCAGCCTCCCCTCTCTCTCTCTCTCTCTTCACGGTCTTATCTGGATCCTGCTATGTTCGTTCGGTCCTGTGGGCCCTCACTTGTCACACTGATTTACACTTTTAGTGCAAGAAGTGGAAGGCGCCCTGTAGCAGGCTGGTGGAGTGTTTGTGAACGAGCGTCACTGACCTGGATACAGAGATTTTCGGGCGCTCTGCTTCTCGTCACTTCAACACCTTTCCACGTAGGAGCAGAGTCAGTCCTAAGACTAGTCCTGCCTTAGTGAAAAAGCCAAATCTCACCTAGTAAAGAAATCACTCTTTCATAGCTAAGATCTGATGCCAGATGTGCATCGTTTTAATGCTCCAGATAGCACGAGTTGTGCCGCCGAGAATGACCTGAGGCCTCCACACTTTCCTTGGACAGGTCAGCACGAGAGGCTCATTGTGCTCGGAAGCACACGCAACTTCACCCTCCTGCACCGGCTTTTGTTCCTCCCTCATTTATACCCTCCTCCTCCTCCTCCTCCTCCTCGTCCTCCTCCTCCTCCTCCTCTGGGATATTTCCTCGCCATCCGGATTCATCTTTTATCCTTGCCAGTAATTTCTGTGCCTGCTCGCTCCCTCAGGCATTTTGTATACTTTATTCTCCTCCTCTGACTGCTTTCTCTCTGAGCTTCTGGGTCTCTCTCGCTCTCTCTCTCTCGCTCTCACTCATCTCTGTATCCCAGTTTCTTGAGTTTGAGACTCAGCCAGACTCGCTCCCAGCAGCCCCACTGGGGAGAGACCATCCTGCTATAGCAGCAAAAAAGTGCTTTGCCATAAAAATGGATGACCTGCTCTCCATTATGTTCTGCAGCTCTCTGAATTAAACATTTACTGACCACTAATCAACCTAGAACTGAAGCCTCGCAGTCTGGGTGCAGTTGCATGGGTTAATATTTGATACAGCACCAATCACGGCACAGTGAGTTCTAGTAAAACTGAAACTGGGAAACTGTAGTCTGGGTATGCTGCACTCAAATGAGTCATCAAGTGTTCACTTTCTCTTTGAATCAGAAGCTGGTTTAATTTCATTTCCAAGTTAATCCTTCTTGTTTTACTTTTCCCGACCTCATGACGCATCAAACTTCCACAGACCCTGCTGCACGCAGCTCTTACCGTTAGATACGTTCATGCGAGAAAACAGGAAATTCTAGCTCACCATCAATCTATCCCACATGTTTACAAGAAATGGATTCTCACCCCGAAGAAAGATCCAGTTACTGATCCAAAGGTTGTGCTCTCTCGGAGCTCACAGGGGAGTTGCGACTTGGAGGGAACTTCCACTGACATCTGAGCACCGACAACATTGTGTTGAATGAAACGCTGTATTGTTACGTTTCCACAACGAAAGTACAGAAATGGTTAAATCCTCTCGGACTCCACCTGTTTAGATTCAGACATATGGTCGCCGAGCGGCAACCTCCACGTCTGTGAAGTGCAGCCAATGCAGAAGTGCAGTCCAAAAACTGCAGTTCCTCAAACGTCCACTTGAGACTGGCTACAAAACGAGTCAGTCTCCATAAGTCCCCATGTTAAAATGTCCAACTTCACAGCAGATATAAACATGTTTACAGCCTGGTACAAAAAACAGTTTTGGTCTCTATAAAGTTAAAGTTTAAGTTATGCATAACAGCGTGGACGCTTTGATTGACAGGTAGGTGCCATTACAGATGGCTTGTTTGAGCTCCTGACGATCCACGTCCAGTAGGCGTAAGAGGCAGGACAGCCAACATGGCGGCGGCTTCGAGCTTCAAGACGGACCAGAAACCTGTGGGTGTCATGGATACGCTGTCCATTCTTTATACTGTCAGTACCTGTGATGTTATCTCTTATCCAAAACTGTCTGGAGCTGTCTTGCTGCTGAAACAATAGTGTAATTCTAGCATAACAAACTACGATTTTGTTTACTGTAGACAAGACATACAGTTCATAATGTGGATGGATGTGTACTAGTGATGCAGAGTTGTCAGTATGTCCATTCTCTCATAACACTGAGCTTGTTTGGAGGGAGAGAGAAAAAATGAAAGAATATTTGGGACAAACCCAGTTTCATATCCTCCATCATAGCGGCCTTTGTGAAGATTTGCCCAGTCTTTTCTTGGCACAGCCAGCCCTACGTCAGGCAGCGAGCCATCACCGAGCAACTTACTGTAAGAGTTTATCTTCATTTTTAGTTATACATTGTTAAATAAATCAAATTAGCCTTGTCTTTTCTTTCCACTCCCACTAAAAGAGCAGAAGTAACATCAAGAAGACTGCTGGCATGCTGTTCTAAAATATGTTCTTTGCTTTGTGTGCTGTGCACTTCAGGACAGGATCTACGGTATGGGATGGGAAGAAAATTGCCTGGAAAGCTTCTCGGCTTCCTCGGGTTATTTTGGTGAAGTTATGAATGCTGCGGGCAACAGTTAAAAAACAGGAATCGAGACGAATACCTAAAGCCTGAACGCAGCCAAAAAGAACAAAGGTGGCTTCAAACAGGAGTCAGTATGTGAATAACTCTTTGCAAGGTGTGTAACAATGATGCCAAAGATCATTACAGCTGGCATGGCTTTCGCTCGTTATGACTGACTCGTGTTTTCGGATGAAACGTGACCTTCTGCAAAGTGTACTTCAGCATCTGTACGCACGTTCATAACATTTTGTAAGATCTGAGACTTGAACAAGATTCACTGTTTTCGGGAGTACCCATGTGGTTTGGGCTTGTTTTCACTGTCAGACCCTTGAGAAATAGTTCCTGGAAATAGCTTTTTATGACAAGACATTTATGGGAAATGTGAGGGCTGCTGGCCTCCGTTACATCACAGAATTAATGGAGGGTCAGCCCGCTGTGGATTGTTTACATCAGTTTATCTGGACAGAGTATTCCTTCCCCGCGGGCTGTATCTGAAATGGTAGCCGGGCATGCGAGGGGGAAAGTACCTAAAGGTGCTGCTGTGTTGTTATTGATAAGGCCCATCTGTTGGAGCCCACAGCGCTGTGGAAGGTGTCTTTCATTAGCAGCACGGACTTTCATTCATAGACTCTCTTCTGCTGCAGGATTACTCAGAGGAATACTCCTAAACTGTAACCAGACATCAGGGTTTGTTTGTATGTTTCAGTGTGTGTGTGTGTGTGTGTGTGTGTGTAACTTTTTCCTTCTGTGGGAAACTGAGATATTTTGCATTTTCTTTCCAACTCTCTAACATCCCTAAATAACTCTGTACCGTGTGAGGTTTGTGTTTTACAAGACCATTTTTATGCATGTTATAATAAAAAATATGAGCAAGCAAATCCTGCCTACCGACTAAAAGCACCGCTGAGGTTTAACTGAACCCAGCGTGACTCTGATTGCTTGCTTGTCATTTTGCTACTTCCACTGACTGTATAAAGAATGGACGGCGCATCCGTGACGGCTCTGACCGCCGCCATGTTGCCAGATTATGGTGCGTAGTTAAATTGTTTCCCTTTGGGCTGTTTTAAGATCTGCAGTTTGCACGGGGTGTTTTATTTTGAAAATCAACCGGATTTCTGTGTCTCATGCCGCCATGTCGGCAGTTCTGCCTCTTCCGTCTCCCGGCTAATCTAATCTAACGGCAAAGACGTGGATGATCTGTGGACATGAGGCCGAAATGAAGCATGAGTGCTCAAACAAGCCATCTGTAACAGCACCTACCTGTCAATCAAAGCATCCATGTTGTTAATTATGCATAACTTTATGCATAACAACTGCCATGAACGGTGAAATTAGCTATAGAGACCAAAACTGTTCTTTGTACCAGGCTGTAAACATGTTTATTTCTGCTGTGAAGTTGGACATCTTGGGGACTTATGGAGACTGACTCACTTCTGTAGCCAGCCTCAAGTGGACGTTTGATGAACTGCACTGGCTTCACTTCACAGCCATGGAGGTTGCTGCTTGGCTACTTCACATAAATTTAATCACGTTATCAAAAGGCCAGTTCATGATGTGTATCAGTGTTGGAAACTATGATGGTTGCATAATAAATGCACATTTCCTCTTGTGTGGCTAGTGTTGTGTCTATTTTGGCACCTTGGCTCAGGTGCAAGCGTCAAAACCTTTTCTAATTTTTGGAAATAGGCAAATCACCCACATCCATGTGTGTGTGAGAGGCCGGTCCTGCTATTCACACACTACAAATTTGACTAGGTAGCCTTTGAAAGCATTTGCATTCAAACTTTGCTACCCGTGTGGTTAAATGTGTCTCCAGCTACTTTCAAATGTGGCTTGACCGGTCACATCCGAGTGCATCTTCACCAAGGTTGTGGTCGAAGCTGGTTGAAGCTGAGTCCGCAGCAGTCAGTAAATGAGAGGAGAGTGGAGGTGAGCCAGACGATCCCTCTAGAAAACAGAAACACGCACAGACAGAGAGAGACATGTCTGACTGAGATCCAGACATGTGCAAATGAAATGGAAAGCAGCGCTTTCGCTTGAACGTCTGCCACGCCAAAACAGACTGGCGTTGGGGCGAAGGCTCGCAGATCTCCCTCTTTGTGCAGGCGAAGCTGCATGCCAGCTGGCCTGCTGCTGGGAAGTTTTGTGTGACTCATTACCTCTCCATTGAGGGACACAAAGCCAGGCCACACTCACCCATCACAGCTCAAGAGTCTCCCAGCCTTACCCGTTTTCACCTTTAGCGTGAGGTCAAGGTCGCGGCTCCCATGCTGGGATGACGCCCGGGCAGCCAGTCAGTAACAGAGATCTCGTCCACGGGAGGAAGTCTCTCCATTCAGTTAAAGTATGGACAGTTACCTCGGCAGCACTTTGTCTAAAGGAAGAAATGTAACGGTTGGACTTGGTTGGCAGGACACGTTGGCGACCATTGATTTGAAGTAACGTGTCTCACTGTCAGCTTTATTTGTTCGCTCTCAAACTAAATACACGGTGGCACCAGCTTGTGACAGAAATGCCTCATTTATCACCTTGATGATGTCTATTCATTCCCGTCATAAAGGCGTCGTTTTTTTTATGTTCAGCCCGAGTTTGAACGGGGTGGACCCCGAGGCGTGGGCGCTGTGTTTTTCAGTGGTGGATCAAAGCCGACTTCATTCAGACAGTATCAAAACCACATGCATATTGTATTTTTTTTACGAGATCCAGGTTGTAGATGAAGGCGTGGATACGGTGTGAAAAATATCTGCTGTGTTATTCCAAGCTTAAAAGCATAATAAACTGCATACCGAGGCAGATTATGATGAGTTATCAAAAGCAGCTCTCGCTCTGTCTGTATCAGGTTAACCCCTCCGTCTGAATGTGGGAACCTGTAAGACCATCTGTGACTCTGCAGATGGCCCCGCGTGGTAAACTGGGACACGGTAGGACCGTGTCGTCTACCCAGGACGGAGGGGGGGGGCAGTGGAGATTACGTGCGTCTGATCTCTCAGGACACGGGGAGGGGCTCTGATCTTTGCATCGCACCGCCGTTTGTTTTATCCACATCAGGGATTCGTCAGAGTCATTTACCCCGACGCTGTGACTGAGACGTATTTACAGGACACAAGTTATCCCGTATTTTATGACGGTAACTTGGACAGTCAAGTCTCAATTGTAGCTGTTTATCCTTTTTGTGTGTGTGTTTGCAGGCCATTTGTCCTTCAATGACACTCGCGCTGCCTTTTGTTGTGCCTTTTTTTACGGCGGCTTATTGTTGAACGTCTTTGAGAAGAGTGTATTCAAGGAAGTGTTAATCATTTACAGAGGGCCAAACTGAACTCAAACCTTCATTAAGTTTTTGTTCATGAATTCAACAAAAAAGAGAGACAACCAAGAGAAAACAGAAACATGATGAAATACATCAGCCGACAGTCATGGCTGCAGTCGAAACAGTTGAATACAAATCTTGTTCCTTTGATATTTTATACAATATTCAGTTCATCACCCATTTTCCCGTTTAATAGCAGAGATATTCTCTTTTAATCGAAGTTGGTAGGTCATTTTTTTATACTATAGATCTCAATTACACCGAAACCCCATTGGGAACGTGTCCGTCATGACGCGGCAGCTGACACATTCACTTACATGTCCAAGGTACATAATCTTGCATTCATTTGGTTCAGATTCAGAATATCTTTAATCGGCGTTGATATGTGCATGGTTCGGCTTTTTGCTGCCACATATCCGCCCGCATGGCTGCTGTGAGCCACTTCGCTTACTCTTTATTTTATGTGATGAAGCTGCAGGTTAAATTTTTCCACCCATACTCCCTCCACGCTCCATATTTCCTTTATGAAATAATCCCTGAGCTGTAAGTATCTGAAAAAAGTCCACATGTTTCTTTCAGGTCATGAAAAGTCCATTCATTAGTATTGTGCAGTCTTTTACTCCCTTAATGTTTGTGTCAGGCCTTGCTCTCGTCCATATGAAGCACACATTCCCACACCCTATTTGGTGTTCATTGTTTCCTTGATTGTTGTTGATGTTGGTGCTCTGCCAAAGAAAGATCTTTGTGCTCGACCTGTCGGGCTGCCAGAGTGAAACGTAGTACTCTGGCAGACGGACGAGTTTGAGGAAGATACAGTAGTGCAGTAGACTTTATAGGCACAGGAACAGTGACACATTCACACCAAGAAAACACAACCTCTGGGCATCACGGCAGTAGAAACTGAGGGATTCAAACCATGGCATACAGTATGTGTATGAGTGCATACAGAGTCTTACTCCTCAAGTTAAAGAAGCTAGTGAGAGTTTGAGGTCAGACTCTGTTTGCTGCCTTATCTAGCATGTACAGCTGATGTGCTCAGCTTCATGTTTGCTTCTTTATCAGGGTGGGAAAGAAACACGATATGTCTGCGAGATGAATCTCTCCATTAATGCGATCATGGCGTCCAGATACAATTTTGTAAAGTGTGTGTTTTGGCATTAGTGTTGAACACTTGAGTTATTGCACAACAATCACTTGACTGGTTCTTCTTCCCACAGCTTTTGTTTTCATGACCTCTGGCAGGAGAATATTTAAGAAATCTGAGATGTTGGGAATGATCCAAGACTCAAGATATCCAGGAGTGATTTACCTCTCACGGTCAAGCCCTACTCATCCGTGAAACACCTTTAAATTTACGACTTCATGAGAGGGAGTGAAGCAAGCTCAGACAAAAAGTCTCCTGGATCTGAACGATAGAGGACGAGACTTAAATCACGCATTAACTCCATCGTCGTTCTTGATGTTTTTGTCCGCAGAACAAGATATTTATAATAACGGACGACGAACGTGAGGTTTAACTGTAAAATATGGTCGGAGAAAATATCTTCAAGATGTTGCGAGGTAGCTTGAGTGAAGTTTTTAATGTGTTTTTTATCACATCACAATCAGATATCACGTGACGACCAACTGTAAGAGCCGTTAACGTTTCAGGCTCCGCTCCGTCCATCTGCACTCATCCTATCTCACTTATGTTCTTCACACTTCACTCCACAGACAACAATGCTTTTCTAATAACAACATACATGCCTCTGCGATGAAGTCATGTGCAGACAGTCGTTCCATAAGTAAGAACTATGCCGGGCTTCTTCTTCTTCTTTGAAAGGCACAAGGCAGCTGCTTCCCCCCGCCGTCCATCTGTGAAATGTATATGTTCAACACGGGCCTTTGTTGCTCAGTGGTCGATGGCACTGACCCGGGGTCGGGGGGGTTGAATCCCACTGCGGTTACCCATTGTGAAAATATGCACACTCATTGTAGTTTAATGCAATTTAATTTGGGCCAGGTGTCGCCCCCACGGCGTCGTGAATGAATGAAAGACGGGCAACGGAGGATGAGGTGCAGGTGGAAATGTGCAAAAGGATAAGGACGAAATAATCTGTCTGTTTGTGTGTGTGTGTGTGTGTGTGTGTGGGCAGAGGGAGTGACGCTATATTTCTTTTCACACTGCCAATCACTCTGTTTCACAAGAGCATCCTGGTTGTTTTTCCCCCTGAAGGACTTTTCAACAGTATTTTCAGTAATCAAGTGACAATAAACAAGCTTTCAGTCGTTGGTGGAGCCTGTGAAACGGATTAGGGTTATTTGTTTAGTGAAAATTAAATTACTCTGACTGCTTTTGACTGAGCCGGTTCGAGCATGTTTGAAAAACATTTGATCCTGTTGCACTTGAAACAACATTTAGTACACAAGTAACGACTACAAAATGGTTGATAGCTGGTTATGAACAGGCGACAACCTCGGTGGCTGTGAAGTGAAATCGATGATGCAGAAGTGCAAAAACTACAGTTCCTCAAACGGCCACTTGAGGCTGGCTCCAGAAGTGAGTCAGTCTCCATAAGACCCCATGTTAAAAAACAACTCACCTTCAGATTATATTAAGGCTTAAAGTTATGCAGAATTAACAGTGTGGTCGGTTTGATTGACAGGTAGGTGCTGTTACAGGCGGCTTGTTTGAGCAACCAGGCTGCCCACGAGCCACATATTTGCTGATTTTTAGATTAGCCGGAGGAAGCAGGGGCAAGACTACAAACATGGCGGCAGCCAGAGCTTCAAAACAGCTCTTTAGAAACACCGTCCATTCTTTATACTGTCAGTGGTTTAATACCGTCTGTTTTGTTTTGTATTGTATCTGTTTTACTCGTTCTTAGTTTATGCTGCCGCCTGTCTTGGCCAGGACTCCCATAATTAATGGTTAATTAAAGGTTTAATGAATTCACCTTTAATATTAAAAGAGCACTCTTTTGCTTATGAACAGCAACTGTATTTAACCAAATGTCGTGACTACACCGAGACAGCAGTTACTCTCAGCAAATGTTTACAGAGTGCTTTCATGTGCAGTATTTCAGCCTCCTCCTCTAGTTTTACACATTAGTTTGAAAGCCGAGGTCGGCCAGAGCTGACCGGAGGTGTCTTGGCTTGATATTAACTGTTGCCATGGCAGCCGTAAACTTTGTGGATGCTTGCTTTTGCGTGGATCCATTGATCAGACACGGTCAAACAAGCCCAGATTTATGCAGCCGTTGGAGATAAATTGCTTTCTGGCTGAAATGTGTGTGTGTAATGGGTTTACAGCAGATTTTACAGCCTCATTTGCTGTATCACAACGTGGAGAAATACACCATTAAAGGTTGAGTAAAAAAACGGCATGTTTGGCAGCTGCAGAATGATTCATGCAGTCAAAAGTTAAGTTTCCAAACTTTTTTTTCCGTTTATTGACTCACATTTGCTGACGTCTGTTGATGGCCGTGCAAAGAGGAGAGAACATGACTTAAAGCTGTTAAAGTTGCATTAGCTGTGGTGTTTTTTAATGGATTTTTTATATGCCGGTGGTGACAATGTGGATTGTCCGGTGTTGCAACCGTGTTGCTTATGTTGACATGGACGGGAGGATGTCTGTGGGTGGGGCGCTGATCGCTGACACAAAGAACCTTTTCACCAGACGTTTATGATAAGATGTCCAAAAGGAGGTCACGGCTGGAATTTCACATATAACTCAGGAAAATGTGAGGACGTCTGTAGAGTGTTAAAGCTACAAATGATTCCCCTGAGCCCGCCACCTCCCTCCCCTCCTCGGATTATGATGTTTTATTTAATCTGTCTTTTATGACGCCGTGGGATTCATCCAAACAAGTAGCTACAGGCCTGTTTGTTTTCTGGGCTTGTGTCGTCCCTCTTGAGGCTGCGAGAGTTGTTTTTGTTGTCACTCGCAGGCTCCCGTCGCACCACATGGCCCGCGTTGGTCACGCTCATCAGCGCAAGTCTAGAAAATCAAGATGGGCAAGGAGGTCGAAGGACGGAAAGGGGAGAAAATAACCTTACAGTCGTGACATTCCCGAAGCCCTCAGGGTGAAGAAACAAAGCATACATTCCTCTGAGTGCAGATGTGACCCTCGTCCATCTGGACTTTTACTTTTGGCAAGGTCACCGAGCTGCGACTCTGCCCCGTGTTTCTTGTCAGATACGACACCACAAATACACAGTTTTCACACCAAAAGAGAGTGACAAGACTAAACCACAACCCCCCATAAACAAACTGTAGAGGAAACCTCCTGTCTGAACTAAACACACTTAAAGTTCAGCACGTAAACATGCGCACACGTCAGATCGGGGGGCGATGCATGTCAGGGAGTTATGCAAGGGCTGACCTCAAAAACATGTCATCTGAGAGCGGCTCCACTTCATGTGAGAGAGAAAAGCTGAAGCTTTATGGCAGCATACTGCAGCTCCATCATTATCAGTCATCGTGTCACCTTTATTATGATTTCAGATCCGGTTGGATCGGTTCAGGCAGGACGACGTTGTTGCCTGTACACAGTGCACTGCAGCAGCAGCGTACTGTATTTTGTTTCGAGGCAGGATCGCGATTTCAGGCTCAGGGCCAGAGGTATTTTGGCTTGCAGGAGGTGTTGACCTGTGACTCTGTTGCAGTGTGTCATCAGCATCGCTCACCACTTTACTCAGCGATGTCGTGTTTAAACAATATAGCTCAATGCTTGCTCTTATGTACTGTTTGCAGCAGCTTGCCGTGTCCATAACTCTTGTGTAACAGCTCTAAACTGCAACATTTTTACATACAACATGCAGGTTTGTGGGCACCTGACCCCAGACAGACCTCTCTAATTTAGGACACTGGTTGTCCCTAATCTCCCGGTTGAAGGGGGATCCCGTGTGTGTGTGAAGTTGGGTGTCACTGCTGGCGAGCTTTATTGGGACAAAGACAAAGCATGTGGAAAAGCCCTCTTTCATCTCATTAATATTCGGCCTCAAACGCGAGCTCCTCCCACGCAGGCGCTGGTGACATCTGGTGCGCTGAGGGCTGATGTCGCTGACCCAAGCCGCCCTTTTAATCACATATGTTTTTATGCAAATATCTTGCACTCAGAAACAGGCCTGTGTTCAAGTTCAAATACAAGATCTTAGACATAAAGGGACAGTCCAACATATTCTAGGAAATAAGCTTGATTGCATAATTAGATGAGATGATGTCACCTCTCTCATGTCTGTACAGTTAATACAAAGCTACGTGCAATAGTAGAAAGTTTAGCTTTAAAGGAAAACACCAACCTGACTCTGTTCAATACACCTACTAACACCTGTAAAACTCACTTATAACCTACTGGAGTACTGGAATCCACAATATGTTATTTTTACACTTTGTTTTTCATACAAATTAGCTACAGAGACCAAAAATATTTTTTTGTACCAGGCTGTAAACATGTTTATTTCTGCTGTGAAGTTGGACATTTTAACATGGGGACTTATGGAGATTGACTCACTTCTGTAGCCAGCCTCACTGCAGTTTTTGGCACTTCTGCATTGGCTTCGCTTCTTTATTTCTTCACTTAATTACACATAACATCCTAAAAATAAATGTGCAGTACGAGCCATTAATCCAACATTTTCTTGGATTCAAAATGGATTCAAAGAAATCCTCTCAAAGCTGGAAACTTTTATTTTTGGCCGCAGAATCGAAGTCGACTTATTATTTAACACGTATAGCACTGTTGCTTCATATTATTTGTCGATAAAGACAAGTTAAGCTGAGACGAGTTTGCTGTCTGTGTGCTTAGATTAATCAGATTAGTGTATGAACTTCAAACCTGACGTACTGTATGTAGCTTCTTAATAACCGGATGTCGTCAGCACTGATGTTACGATCCATTAGCAGCAAGCAGGCTGCTGTTCAGCGCCTTCAACGTCTTACTTGATATCTCACAATCCTCTTGCTCGTGATTAGAGGGTCTGCAGAGCTGCAGCGAAGCTTTTTGGACTCGCAGGCTCGTTCCTTACTATTGGATTTCCACTGGGGCCTGCCAGGGTGGGATAAACTTTGCAAGCTCGCAGTGATGTCACTCCGCCTCGGCTACAAAGTTGATGTGATTACCATCTAAGAAATCACTGTCAGACTGTGGAGACCAAATTACCATGCATGTTCCCTCTCTCTCCTCTCTCTCACTTGGTCTTCCTTCGTGAGCCAGGTTCACCCTGCTGTGATATCATGCTCAGTGGAGCCGGACTAATCACAGTCACTTCCCAGGATCATTCCTTTACTGTGTAAGCCATTCATTTGCTAGACATGGGATTGTCTGTACTACTTAGTCAGAAAAGTGGAAAAAAGATATCAGCTTTGTGCTCTTTTTTCTTGAGTGCAGTTCAACTTTTCTCTTTCTATTTTCGCTCTCTGTACCTGTGGCAATTAAAATCCTTTATCTCGCTGTGCCTCCTCTTCTAAAGGGATTATTCTAGAACTACAGGAACTACCCGAGTGGCTTGTGTACAAGATTTTGGTGGCTCTAAAAGCATTGTTGGCTTTCCTCTCCGCACGCATTCCTGCAGCTCTCTTGAGCAGCCGTCCTGACCACACAAGAAGGCTAACGTAGAACAGTCAAGGAGAAAGACGGAGGAGTTCGCCAGCTATCAAATATTTACCGTTTGCACAGTCATTCTCAGTGTTTGCGTGCTGGCAGAGTGTGAAGATCTGAGACATCAGGAAGCAGATTAATGAACGTCTGACAAACCTTTTGGCTCTTCGGAAGCGGAGGAGTTTCATTTACAGTTAAAAAGAGCTTGTAGATATTATTTGGGGGGAGGTTGAACCAAGCGCACAAACAAACTCGATGAGTCTTTTCACAAGATTAAAAAGCTCATTTAATGGGAGGGGTTGGTGGTCACGCATAACTGAGTGGCGGCTGCTGAATCTGGGGTCTTTCACATGTGGAGAAAGGACATCTTTTAACCCCCCCTACCCCCACACACTCACACCATATATACATTTCTACGTCTGAAAGAAACCTAATCCTCCTTTGGGTTTGGTAGATCCTTTCTTAAATCACCCTTTCCCCCAGAGTCTGCAGCGGCACACTGTAGCTGCCTTTAAACCGAGACTGGAGCTACAGATTGAATGGAAAATTTGAAGTCACTCGGCCTCATAACAGAACAATGTTGTGGCAAAAAAGAAAAGAACAAAAAGAAAACATTTTTCTATGAATGACAATGCTCTTAATGAAGCACAGTTTGGATGTTAAACTGTAGATATGAGAGAGTCTATCAATGTTGGCAGGATAAAAGAAGGCGTGGGCTCAATCAGGGCTGCAACTGAAGATTATTTTCCAGAGTTTGGACTATAAAACATTTTGTGAATGTCCATCAAGGTTTCCCAGAGTCCAAGGTAGACTTTGAAGTCACTTGGCTGCATGTTGTGGCCAAAAGCCAAAAGATTAGAGAATACGTGCAAACATGTGACAATGTTCTTGATGAAGCACACAGCTTGATATTAAAGTTATTGAAGTTATATGAGAGAGTGTGTCAGCGTTCACAGGAATTTGAAGTGTTTCCAAGATGTCACGTGCATCTGCTGAATAAATGAAGGTGTGGACTCAAATCAGGGCTGCAACTAAAGACTATTTTTCTGGAGTTTGGACTATGAAACATTTTGGGAAATTGTCCATCAAAGTTTCCCGGAGTCCAAGGTAGACTTTGAAGTCACTTGGCTCCAAACAAAACCATGTTGTGTCCAAAAATAAAAGTGTTTTAGGTCACAATACATAGAGTATACATGCAAATATATAACAATGTTCTCAATGAAGCAAAGTTTGGATATTAAACTGAGAGAGTGAATCAACATTTGCAGGAATTTGCAAGATGTTACATGCATCTGCAGGATAAATGGAGGTGTGGGTTGCGACTAATGATTATTTTGGACTATGAAACATTTTGTGAAGGTCCATCAAGGTTAGCCAAAGTCCACGGTAACGCCTTCAGATTAGTGATGGGAAGTACTTTTAGGAGTCAGATCATTTGACTCAGCTCAATAAGAAGAGGTGGCTCTTTCGGCTCCAAAACGGCTCTTCATGTTACCACTTATACCTTTCACAATTCAGCCGAATTTAGCGCCGTTTTGACTTTTGATTTATATGTGTACGCATATATCATTTAAATTATTCAATACATCCTTTCTACGTATTCAAAAGTAAAAATTACATTTTCTATCAATAAATTGCTGTAGCCAATTGTTTTCATTGCATTTACAGACCCTTGTAACTCTCTGAAACCACCCAATGAATGCACTAACGTGCCTGTAGAACCACTCTGCTACACAAAGCAGATAGAAACACCTATAAAAACTATAAAAAGCATAGAAATGCTGCTTCTTTTTCTACTATCACTCAACGGCTTTGCGTACTGGAGCCGCTCCCATCGTTCACTTAAAAGACTCGGCTCTTTGAACCGGCTCGTTCACGACCGACACATCACTGCTTCAGATGCCTCGTTTGTTCGGCCGACAATTCACAATCCTATAAAAGAGAGAAAAGCTGATAGTTGGGGAAGCGTTGGCATTTTTACTTTAATAGTTGAGTAGTAGTCAAAATGTTTGCCAATGTTTCTGTCGATCAACTGATTGTTTAATAGTCTCAATGCCTTGCATTTGGTAGTCATCAGGCAAATGTAGACGTGCCTGTATGTCTTCCACAGTTTTAAGTTAAAGGTGTGTCATATTTCATGTATGGATTGATATGTCCGTATATCTTACATCAAGTTGGTGACAAATAACTTCCAGAGAGTCCGATTTGAATAGAAGGGCGTGGTGGAGCACATTGCGGAGAAAAACTAGGACAAAAACTGTAACGTGATCCGTCCATACGAGTTTAAATGCTCTGATTTTTACAGTGGATAAACACTCAATAGCATCCCCGGCAGACGTTAGCAATCATATCGAGCTGGAAGGTCAGTCAAAATTACAGCTGTCCGTTAAAAAACACTCATTTTGAAATTAAGGTGGGTGTAATTGTACCCAGATTGCACTAGCTGCTACTTTAGAGAACCTGCCTTTAGTTTAGTCTATAAGGTTGCTCTTTCAGACAAGTTGCAGGAGATTTCATGGAGAGGAGAGGAAAGGAAGGAAGGAAACTCTGGTCAGGATTTCACGTGATGGATCCGGACTCTTGAGCCTTTGAGGTGTGTGTTGCCAGGCAAGTTGAGCTGAGAGCTGCCCCGGTTGTATTTATACTGGGCCGGTATTTGTGCTGAGAGAGGCAGATAATGAGTGTGTAAGTACAGTAATGCTCCAACAGAGAGAAAACATCTTTACTAGAGGGGAAAGTGTTTTAGATTTTATGTTTGTCCTTCTTGTGCAAACAGACGGACACACGGGAGTCAGCTTCAGCAGTGAGAGTGCCGCTGTGGAGGCTGTTTACTTAACTAATTACACCACCCAAATGGTGGAAGAACAATGCGAGGAGAAGACAATGAAATCATCTTGCCCGGTTGGCTTCAGTATTGAGGTCGACTCTGTTTTTAAGCAGAGCCTCCCCCCCCACCACCACCCTGCTCCCCAACACACCCCACAGCTCTGAACACACACACACACACACACACGGAAACAATGCACGGCGACGCCATTGGCTAACAGACCACGCACTTCGGGCCAATAGCAGCACGTGGAGGTGATATTGTATGTGCCCCGCACCCCCCCCTTCCTCCCGAGAGCGTGATTACCTCTTCACAGTGTGTTTTATTTGAACTCGCGTGAGTCTACAGCTGAAGAAGTGCATGTCAGAGAGCTCTGGTCTCATCTTGGGTTTGCTGGTTTTAAATATAATCAGTGTGGTCTTGTTGAAATAACCAACCAAGCACTCATTTTTGGTGTTCCTGTCAGGAAAAACGGGAAATCCGAGGCTGTTAATCAGCTCGGGGCGATCAGTCAGCTAATAACGAACTGTCAGCTCGCATTTGATAACCTGCTGACATTTCACAGTCAGATCAAAAGAAGAGCTGAGTATCCTTTCAGATGTTTAAAGCTGCACATCCGGGCTGATGTCATGTGAGTTTTCACTCAGGCTTTTGGTTACATAATCCGAGCGTGTCAGGCAGGGGCAGGGCCCAGCGATGACTTCATAGTCTCTTGGCAGAGCATGTCCACTTTTGAGGTATTTTCTGGGAAGTTATATGTACGTTTGAAACGTGAGAGCTGAGCACAGAGAGAGAGAAAGGCCAACACGAGCTCGTTCAGAAAATATCCCCCCTAATTGATGAACATAACCCTAATGCGTTTCTTTAGTAACTCCATAGCGTTGAAGAATTCTCGTAATCCTTTACAACCTCGAGGCAGAGCGAGGGGCAGCGCTTAAAGACTTTACTTTTAGCCTGAGGGTGATTCAGAGGTGCGTGTGAAGTTCACTTTAGAGTAATCAAATGTTCAGAGGCTGCCAGATTTTGATTTTTATCAGGTAAGATGTGTTAAATCAGCAGGGGTCAACACCTGTAATGTGGAAAAAGAGGGTTTCCATTAAATTTGGTGTAATTTGGGCGATCATTTTCTCTCGATGTCGACTTCAATGCCTCGCCGTAGTCTGATCCATCCTGCACGTCAGCATTTGTTGACATATTTTAACTCCTCTCTGTTAACACTAACTAAATAATATTTTAATGCACAGGAATTGTAAGCCTGGAGGTCATAGCATCATACAACATCATAGCAATACTTCAAGGTCTGACACTACCAATGATGTCTGTACCAGAGTCTTCTTCAGTATGTTCAGTCTTCAACACACAGATAGAACCAGACAAACACATGTCAAAAGTCCTGCAGATGAGGCGCCTTCGTGGCTCAGCTGGTAGAGTGTGTGCCCCATGTGCAAAAGGCCAAGGCCGGATTCGGATGAAATCTAGCGCTGTGGCAGAAAAACGCAGGAAAAAACACCTCAAACGTCCACTTGAGGCTGGCTACAGAACGAGTCAGTCTCCGTAAGTCCTCATGTTAAAATGTCCAACTTCACAGCAGAAATAAACATGTTTACAGCCTGGTACAAAAAACAGTTTTGGTCTCTAGCATTTCCCCGTTCATGACACCTGTACTGATTTCCATTCCTAACATCTCGCTGCATGAATTATATCCATAGCGTATTGCAACATAGCGTATTGCAACATATACGGGTGCCCACAAGCGAGCATATTAAATTTCCTTCCCTCCCATTATGGAGTCAGACCACAAGTACCAGTTTTAATGGACCTTGTTCACCGCTTCGTGTGGCTCTTTCATCAAGCAAACAAAAGAGTACTTAGACCACGAAGCAGCTTGTACTGTCAGTGAGGGAAACCTTAAAGGAAGCGCTCTGGTCATTTCAGACCTTTAACAACTATATTCCAATGTGGTTGTCACCGGGCCTTAAACGGCTCTAACCTGTGATTGTTCAGTGTTGGATGGAAACATTTCGTGCGTTACCTGCAAGACTCACATCTGTGGCGTGAAAACAAAGATTTCCACACAGTCAGAGGAAGTTAAACCATCGACTTTTATTGGATATCGACAGACATGGATACAGTGTTGATTCCTTGGGGTGAGTGGGCAGCTTGGGTTTATTTTGAATGTTCATGATGCAACATGACACAGAGCCTGTGTTGGTTCCCAGCCTCAGCACTGTCCCGGTGTTGTCTCTGTTCCAGTAACAACTGGAAGAGTCTGTGATCAAAGAGATCAATGGGGAGAGGTCAGATCTGAGTTCCCCTGGCCGGACATGGACCAGCGCGGATAAAACCGAAACCATCTGTGGGGAGAAAAAAAAAGCCTTACATCAACACGGTTCAACCTGAACCACAACCCACTTGGAGCTTAAACTTTGCTCATCTGCCTCAGAGAAAGACCGTTCATTCTCTGCGGCCTGTGTTGTTTATAAAACTGCCCGTCTCCGAACACTCTCAGAGCCGAAACATCTTGAACAATGTCGAAAGTGAGAATAGCTCGTCGTTGTGACATGGCTTCTCTCAGCCTTGTGGCCTCCTCTCAGTCGGGGTTTGCCCTTTGGCTGGGCTCGTTCTGCAGAACTCTGCGGTTAGACTTATGCTGAGCGATGCAGGCTCTGCCCAGTCGGCGCTAAATCCCGAGCCAGAGGAATTCATTATAACACAGCGTGTGTGTATGTGTGTGTGTGTGTTTTTTACGAGAATCGGCTGTTTGTCAACAAAACTCAGTGCGGTTTAAGGATGTAAATTCACGCTGGCCTAAGTGGCTGTTAGCGTTAATGTGTGAACGGTACACAAAGCCGCCGAGCAGAAGTCAGAGAGGTCAGACGAGATAATGCAGAGCAGAGGTTAAAGAAGTTGGAGAAAGTAATGAAGAAATTCCTCTCTCCCTGCTGATCCCACCACTTCTTTCGCCTTTTGTAGATGCCCTCTTCCCCCTTTTACTGGCCCCCTGTGCCTATTTTATCCTAATGCCCGTGTTATGGGAAACTGGGAGCGTCCTGCAAGCCCGAGCTCATGTGAAGGCGTGCTCCGAGTGGACCGAGTGTTTTCTATATAAGGTAAAAAAAAAAAAAAAGAAGCCTCATAGAGATCATAGAGAAGGAGAGAGACGGGGGGGAGCAACTGATCGGCAGATGAAAGAAAAATGAAACATAAACACGAGTCCCAACGCCAACTGTTTGATGTGCACGTCCACAGATCCTCTCCTGCCTCCGCCGTGCATGAAGGATCACGTATCAGCTGACCTCTGCACAGGAATCACTATGAAAGACTCGCTCGCTTCCATTTTTCTTACCTCCTTACACACAGCGAGGATACCCGGGCACACAAACAAAGAAACACACATCTATCTTCTTTATTGGGCTATCCAATAAAATTTCTCTGAATGAGTCTCAGATAACAACAGTCATCTCCATGGTGATGGGTTCGCTTGTTAAGGCAAGTGTCTCTTCTTTAGTAGTCAAACTGGAAATCTGTAACAGACGTGTGAATTTGCTCATTTGGCTCCGTCTAGATGGAGTCAGCTTAACATGATCTCATCTCATTGTTTGGGTTGTAGAAAAACATCTCCAGACACGGCATGTTATCTGGCAAGCACCAAGCTGCCGACAAGCTGAGTTTTAGGTGCTATAAAGAGCCAGCTATTTTTCCAGTTAGAAGAAAAGTGGAAGTGACCAACAACACAACTTTATATGAATGCTAACATAGCTATACGTCTGTCTGATGCTTAAATTAGAAATGGTTTGCTAACATGTTAGCATACCAGCTTTATGTCATGTCAGCTTTTTATACACACAGGGCTCCAGTACTGTTCTCGTACCAGGCTGTAAACATGTTTATTTCTGCTGTGAAGTTGGACATTTTAACATGGGGACTTATGGAGATTGAATCGTTCTGTAGCCAGCCTCAAGTGGACGTTTGAGGAACTGCAGTTTTTGGTGCTTCACAGCCACAGAGGTTTGCCGCTTGGTGACACACAATTTAGATGCACCTAATAATACGCTTTAAGTGTTACCTTGTACATTATATAAATGGTAAACAGGCTCAGATAAATCCATCCATTCATTTCCATAAACACTTATCCTTATCATGGTCGTGGGGGAATGGAGCTGATCCCAGCTGACCTTGGGCGAGAGGCTGGGTTCACCCTGGACAAGTCGGCAGTTCATCACAGCTGACAAACAACCAGTCACGCTCACATTATGCAGATTTTCTTTATTTAAATCTCTGCACACTCAACAAGAAATCACTATAACCTCAAAAGAAGCTTAAAAAGTGCTCGACAAACACAGTTAAATCAATGAGATTTATTGAGATTGTTTTTCTGATGCCGGTTTTTAGAGATTTTGTGTGAATGAACGCAACAGAAGCTCCACCTCAGTCCTCGGACGTGACAGTAACCTGATCGCTAATTTGACCTCACACCCTGCGTGCTGTAAAATGAATACACATGCAACTAAAAGTATTTTATCTGATACAGATTGGTCTGGTCAGTGCCTCTTTAAAGCACCACTTAAACGACAATCATGGTGTTTATCTGAAGGTAATGGGGCATAGAGAGGAAAGAGTCTGTAAGTGGACGTGAAAGGACTTCCGCTGCAACCGACCTGCAGATGCCGCCTGTCTTTAAGCGTCCACGGCCTCCCGTGTGAAAATGCTGCATCCCATTAAGGAAGGCAGACGTGTCTCTCTGACATACATTTGATTAGATGGAGCTCAGCTTGTCTGAACCGCAAACAAAAGGGCACAGGAACATCTAACTCCGAATGAAACACGACCCCTATGGGAATAACCACCTCTGGAAACTCGACACACTCGCTCTATAAAGTACAATGCAGCTGCTCAGATAGGGTTCACTGCTTTGGGAGGCTCATGGGTGACTCCTGATATTTAGGCAGGCAGATCGACCAGGATGCCAGGGGCCATGTTAAGAGGATACCCAGTTGTTTGTGGTTAGGGCGTGGTTAGGTGGTAGTGGAGGGGGGGGTTTGGTTTCCCTGTATGACAGACCGGACTGACAGGCCGAAGTCGCTGCCTCAGCAGCTCCGTGGAAATGCCTTACAGCTGAAACATGTAATCGCAGCCGACTGTTGGGTGCTGGGTAACAGGAGCTGATATGATTTGTAGGTCTGATGGCAGTCAACCATTTATAGCTCCGCACCCTCCACCGATACGTTTGAAAGGTATTTACCACAGCACGAAACTGGCAGGTGGCCCTTCGCACGTTTCTCGAGGGTGGTTATTTGTATGTCATTCACCTTTTTAATTAACCATAAATCAATGTCACCTCAGCGATTGATAAATAAACAGTGACTGTTCTTTATGGTGTGTTCAAATCAAATGATTCATCCTTAAATATAGTTTTCATTGGGATTAATTGCTATTTTATTGTTTATGTCTGAATCGTTGTTAAACTTGTAGCGACTACCAATGAAAAAAGGCCGCTATGGTTGCGTTCAGACAGGATCAGGTGAATCGCCGCGGGGTTGTGCGATGGTATGTAGGACTGCTGGAGGTGTGTCTGTTTGTGCTGAACGTAACCGCTGTGAGACAATCCGGAAATAACTTTTTATTTCTCTGATTAACCGGCTTTATCGATGCCGGCGCTCGCTCACTCTCATTCACTGTCTGTGTCTCTCAAACCATCGGACACAAATCAAATTAAACTTCTTCATGTCACTATTTTGCAGCATAAATTGCGAGTCAGACTCAGATTTAGAAGCTGGGTAGATGAAATACACAAAGCGAGAACACAACAGGTAGAGTATCGGAGTTTAGTCCATGAATCCACCTGGATAGTCTCAGTTTCAGAGACATTTCAGGCTGACTGTGGAGGTTTGCCTGTTCTGAGCATCTGATCAACACTTTCACATTTGTAATAAAGTTGATAGTAATTAACATTTTTATTACTATCCAATCAACTCATCATCAACAGGTGAGGACAAGTTGATTGAATAGTTGTTTCATCTGTGCAGCTTTGGTTTGAAAATCTGATTGTAGATCTGTTCTTTTACAACCAAATTGTTTTTTCAGGCCGATTATTAAGTTTTTCTCAGAAAGTAGCTCACGAAATCAACCTGAAACACTGTAATGAGACACATTTACCAATGTTCAGACAGTCATCAGTGAACTGTTTCATATTTTAAATGGATTTATGTGGATTGTGAGTCGAAGTGGATTTACAACTCTCCTGTTTATGTCTCCACAATCGGTCTAATCGAAGCTATTTTATTATTTCAGATTGAAATCAGCATCATCCAGGTTAATCCTCAGTCTGACTCGGTTTAGAGAGATCACAGAGCTTGTCGCCTATCCTTAAATCAAAACTCCAAACGTTATTTATCCAAAGCTATTCAAATATTACAGTGTGTTATATCATGACAATCTGAAAGCGTGTGTGTGTGTTATCAGTGGTGCTGGTATGTTCACCCTCCTCTCTGTCGGACACACCCTAACCCAAACCTCTATATGCTGCATGAGCTGTTTGTTCAGCTGCAGAGGGGGGATCCTCCTCTTCTTTCAGCAGAGGAGTAGTGAACTTAATAGAAAAAGAAAAAAAAAACCTCTCCAGGGTCCAGAGCACTGATAGCAACAACATGCAGCAAACAGATGTTTTATTTTTCAGCCCTTATTTGCTTTTTTCTGGGGGTTAGGAACTCTGGAGGGTCGCAGAGCAGATTTAAGAGCTTGTGTGTTTTTATTACTTGGCTGCAGCTCCCACAGGTGCTTTAAGGGAAAGAGCCCAACTTGCTGTAGTTATGATTATGACCGTAGTCTTCCTGAAAATGAGCCTGTTTTCTTTTGTGTGTGTGTGTGTGTGTGTGTGTGTGTGTGTGCTTTTGGTCAAGCTGTGTAAAATTACAGGAAATATAATGTGTGTTTCCACTGAGAGAGACTCCAGAATCAGTGATAACAGCTCAGCCTCGCTCAGGGTCATTTATTATCTTTACTACACGCACGCTCTCTGCTTCACAGTTTCATTTTTTTTCTCTGTTGTTGCTCGGAAAATGTAATTGTATAGCTTGACATTCACGCTGACTTTGCAGAGCGAGTGGATATGTTGAAAGTGAAGTTGAAATTTGTTCACAACCTGATTTTGGGGATTTGATGCCTCGGCCTGACTCGTCCTGTGGTCTGCCATCTCTTGAGAAAAGCCATCTGGTGTAACTGGGACGTTGTTAGAAACAGCTTGACTAGATGAAGATAACTTTTCCCTTTCGCTGCTTCTGCTGTACGCCGGTGGTCTTGTGTTTAGAGCCACCCAAACTGAGTGGAGAGCACACACCCAAACAATTTCAATCCACATCTTTCATGTAGAGAAGAAACTTTCATAAATAAAGACGTAACAGCTTTTTAAATATCGGTGTAGGACGCTTGTACTCGCAGCACAAACTCTTTGTAGCACGGTGAATGACCTCAGAGTAATTTGCCATCGGCCTCAGGCCCCGATGATTGATGTGCGTATGCATGTGCAGTGTATTTCATTTCCTCTGCTGATGTCAGGTGAGCAACTTGTAGGTTTTATAAAGTGCTGTTGAATTATGTTTGCCTGCTTGGTAATGTTTGCTTTGGTAAGCGGCGTGTTTGCTTTTGCCATTCAAGTGGATTTTTACACTGATCCGTAGGTATTTTCATTTACATCAATCTCTAATGTTTATTTTTTTAAATGAGCACTCTGCTATATATCCCTCCGTCTGACGTCTGTTAAATTATTTTTGCTATAGCTTCTGGCGGGAATATCTGGGTGGCTGAAGGTGCCCCAAACGGCGGCTAACGTATAACGAGGCACAGCAGCTCCGCCAAGATTTGGATTTCTCCACACGTTAAAGTGTGTGTGCGCATGGGGTCGTAGTGAGAGCAAAACTTGGCATTTCAGTAGTTTGGCAGGTGTGCAAAAGTCTGATCCCAAGGCGTCGTTGCTCTATTGTAAGCTGCAAAAATTGCCGTGTCCCAGCTTACAACCAAGCAGCAACCAAAAACTGCAGTTCCTCAAACATCCACTTAAGGCTGGCTGCTTGATATAATTTGAACAGGCGAGTTATATAATAATTCACCCTCAGTACACTTGTCATGAACGGGGAAATTAACTATAGAGACCAAAACAGTTTTTTCTGCTGTAAAGTTGGACATTTTAACATGGGGACTTATGGAGACTGACTCACTTCTGTAGCCAGCCTCAAGTGGACGTTTGAGGAACTGCAGTTTTTGGCTTCACTACACAGACACAGAGGTTGTTGCTATATTTTATACTGTCTATGCTTACTACCTGCATTAGCAACTGTGTGGATGCAATCATAGTTTAGGCTAACATTACCGACTCTGTTCTCGACTGGATTTACGTTACTCGATAGCGTTACTGATTCAGACTTTCTGATCAGTAAAGTACTCGCTCTTTCAGGTCAGTGCACTTTGAGAGACTTTATAGAGACTTTATGAGACTGGAGATTTCCTCCATGTCAGGAAAAGAAGGAGAAGGTTGGCCTACATACTCGTGGGTTCCAACTTGCGTAAAACTGTCACCACATGCCCAACCGAGTGTGTCGAGGATGCCATGTCATTGGCTGCACCCACTAATTTAACATCATGACATAACAACAGGACCCATCATTACCAAAATGCTGCTACTGCAATTTAGTGGTGGTGGGTACGGCTGAGCATGGAGTCAGGACATAAGACTGCAGAGAGACGTAGCTGCTCAAAAAAAAAAAGACAGGAACAGCGTCGAAGGAATGACAGCTGGGAGATTTTAGAGAGAAGACAAAACGCTCTGACCAAATACCAAATCTAGAGGGCATAGCTGCTCTTTAGCTACATATTTATGGCCACAAAGAATATTTGCTCTTTCAGCTTGACAGTGTCCGTCCCTCGCAGCATTTTAACCAGCCACTGTCATGATTTCAATGCTTATTGGCATCCAGTCCTCAGGCCGGGCCATTCATGAAGCACTTACACGAGAAAAGAGAGTGCTCCGGGGACAGAAAGCTCTTCAAGTGCCAGGCCTGTTTTTCTTTTTCCTAACCTTCACCCGAGTCTTTATTTTTCCCCTGCGAACTCCCTCAGGTCAGAGCCGCATTCAGAGCGAGGCCTGCCCGACACGTGAGCTGTGCTCCGTCAAGAGGCCGGGGAGTCTGGCATCTGTAAAAGTCGGTGTCAAAGCGAAAAAACACTCCAGGGAACACGCGTGTAGAGAGATAAGAGCGAGGAGGTGAAGATGTTTGGTTCCTGTTCGGGACAGTCCCACACAACATACGGTGGAAGATAAGATTTTCTCTGAGGAGCTGTAAAGCAAAAAATAGTTCCTAATGCAATGAAAAACAACAGCGCTACTTTCCAGCTTCTCTCTCTCGAGATTCATTTGAGCTGAAAATAAAAGGCAGTATGAAATTATAACAAGATGTTTCTCTGATATCCTGCAGCAATCAGCTAATAATGGGTTTGTTTTTTCTTTTCATGCCTCCACTGACTTCCTGCTGACTCCTGCTGATGATCAATAGGTAAGTACCAATTGAATTTATAACTGCGCCTCATCTGGAAGCAATCTGTCTGTAGATTTTTGAAATAACTGTTTTTTTTTTGTTGTTGTTGTTTTTGTACATTTGGGAGTTAGTTTTCCAGACACACATCTGCAGAGGACTCACAGTTCACTGCGAGGCTATTCTTGAGTTTTCTTTCCACCGCTGAGGTATGATGAGCTGTGAAAGAAACCCACCCTCTCTTCAGCGCTACAAGTCTCCGTGCATATGTGCCCATTTCCATGGAGACGGGTTTAAAATGACACACACAATGGCGTCCTTTTTTTTTTGTAATTCGCTCAGCTTATACACACCAGCTTATTGATGCTTTCTATGCTGCTGAGCTAACGAGCAAACACACACACACACACACCTCTCTGTTTTGGTTCACACACACAGCAGGTCACCACTTTAGCAGAATTATCTCCCAACAGTGTGTGTTTGTGTAGTTGTAGTCGAGTGTTCTGCTGACTCACAGAGGCTAACAATAGAAAGGTACATGTGGTACACTCCAGTAGGACGGGTGGTCACACTGGTTCTGGCAGATTTCCTGGTTTGTTCGAGTCGCCACAGCGACACACAACGATGATCCAGAACATGAAGTGAATAACACTGATTGTTTCGTTATCACGGCGCCTGTAAGCAGGTGGGATATATTAGGCTGCGAGTGAACATTTTGTCCTCAAACTTGATGTTACAAGAAGGAAAAATGGGCAAGCGTCAGGATTTGAGCACCAGGATGCATTATGGGAAGAAGCCGGCGGAGGGAGTGTGATGCTTTGGGTATGTTCTGCTGGGAAACCTTGGGTTTAAGATAAGATAGACTTTATTGATCTAACACCGGGGAAAGATCACAGTTAACAAGGTGGATGACAAAAATCCTTCCTGCAGCAACCTGAGTCCTGAGTCCAGCCTGTGGTCCACGGATGTTTCTAGAAGTTCTTAAGTTCTAGAAGATATCTTGAGAGTTATTTAGCAGATCATTTAGTGCCATATGTCCTTTCTAGCTCCAAGATCCTTGGATACGGGACGTTTCCTGCGAGTTCATTCAGCCACGTCTCTGTGATGCTACACTCTCCATACTCCCTCAGTTAGCCTGGATAGCGCCGTTTACTCCTCCATCTTATTGTGGAGAGATCTTCTCCATGATAACAGACGGTAGATGGTTTGTACAGTCTTTAGATCCAGCTCTGCATCCCCGTCTTCTTCTCCTCACTTCGGCATGGATCTCTGCTCTTTCCGCAGAGAGTATGCTGACGATGCTCAGTGCTAACAGCTGCTCTCGAGTGTAAACAAGAGAGCCGTGGTTTTTCTTGAAGGGGTCACCTGATGTAGTCTGTATAAGAGAAAAAAGATGGAGATTGGTGTAAAAAAACACACTAAAAACACAGAGATGTGTTCAGTAGCACTCATGTGGACACATACCACCTATCTAAGCGTTGCTGCAGACCACCCTTTCATGGAAACGGTATCCCGTGATGGCCAGGACAATGCGCTCTGCCACGAAATGGTTCAGCAATGGTTTGAAGTACTCAACAACGAGTTCAAGGTGTTGACTTCAAATCCAATCGAGCATGTATGTGGGATGTGCTGGACAAAACAAGTCCGATCCGTGGAGATCCCTGCTTGCAGCTTACCGGACTTAAAGGATGCTGCTGCTGACGTCTTGTTACCAGATACCACAGCACACCTTCAGAGCTCTAGTGGAGTCCACACCTCGACTGGTCAGGGCTGTTTTGGGGGCGGCCTACACGATATTAGGCAGGTGGTCATAATGTTATGGCTTCTCATCATTGACAGACTGGATTAAATTTTCTTTTGGTGGTTTATTTTCTCCATGTGTGACGCCAACTCAAACATCTCGTGGACAGTTTGTGTTTTTGGGGGCTGTTTGGGTGTGGTGGTGAAACCACCAGGAACTGGTATGGCTTGATCCTCTCCATTGTTTCCACTGAAAGGGCTGCTGGGTTAGCTCCCTGCATATCCATCCTTCCTGCCAGCTTTTGGTTTGTGTTGAACCAGCTAGGCTTTCAGTTTATTCTTTCTCTGCGAGCTGAATCCCATCAGGCAGAGATGTGTGAGGGATGGCCAAGGTTCGGGCGTTGCCAGCTCAGCCTAATGCCACTCCTTCCTAATGACTTTCCCACAGACACACACAGGTCACCAGCCTATGAATCTGACCTCAGCCTGACCATACTTGTCAGTTAAAGAGAGGTTTCCATTGCAATCGCCCGACGCAAAATCTGCCCTCGTTGTCTCTTTCCAAACCACACCTTCCCCCGTGTCTGCGTTCTGGGTTTCCTTTTTCCCCTCGTTTTTGTTTCTCCCCCTTCACAGTCCGTCTGTTCTGCTTATTGTGCTCCATGTGAGCGGTGAGTGATGCCAGTAAACTGGTGAAACCAGAGTCTGAGGCTCACACAGCCCAGTGTTTACACAGGAAACTGTGTGGAGAAAACCTTCTGCGATTAAGCTGCTCAGACACTTATATAACAGTCTGCATATTCTGGCGTACCTTGAGCCAGGTCACAGAGCCATTGTCCAAACGTGTGAGGCTTTCTGCCGTGCACATACACCTGCACGTCTCTGCATGTATGTTAACACTCGGTTAACTGTTTCCGTAACCCTCTGCAGCTCTGTTTGTGACCTGAGACTGGAGTGCCATACAGACTTTAACCCCTCTGACCCTTCAGGCTGCCACACACTGAATAACATGTTGATGAATGAGCGTGCGTCTGTTGTCGAGAGCTGGGGTTTGTTCATGAGGTTGACGATGGCAAACACAATGCGGTGGGTGTAGCCATGTGTGATGTGTTTGTGCGGAGGGAGCTCAGCGTCGACACAGAGCAGAGAAGAGGCTGCAGGGTCACAATAAATCACGCCAAAACTTAAAAAATACAGCTAAAAGAACTGCTAATGTCAGAGCTTATCAATACTAGAACCTTGAATAATTTAGCCGGTACTCATCCCTACACATAAATAATAAAATACAATCTGTTGTTCATGCTGCCTCACTTTTACCTTGTCATAACTTGCATAAAATAACGAATACATTAAGAAATAATGTTTGTAATGGTGGTTAAAATGAGAGAGAAAGGCTTAATTTAAAGAAACTTTGTGTTTGTACAACCATAAAGAGTTTATATATTTAAATATGTTGGCGAAAGTATAGAATGAACTCACAGAAAGCACAAATATGGACGATTTTAAGAAGATACAGCACCTACCTGTCAATCAAAGTGACCACGCTGAATCCCATCAGGCAATTCTGCATAATTTTAAGCCTTAATATAATTTGAACAGGTGAGTTATATAAAAATTCACCCTCAGTACAGTTGTCATGAACGGGGAAATTAGCTACAGAGACCAAAACTGTTTTTTGTACCAGGCTGTAAACATGTTTTTTTCTGCTGTGAAGTTAGACATTTTAACATGGGGACCTATGGAGACTGACTCGTTCTGGAGCCAGCCTTGAGAGGACGTCTGAGGAACTGCAGTTTTTGGCACTTCTTTGTTGGCTTCACTTCTCAGCCACGGAGTTTGCCGCTTGTGATGGACACGGATGGGTGCAACCCATCCATGTGTATACGTGATATCTAATCTATGAATGAGGAGTAGAGGAGAAGGGGTAGGAATAAATAAGAGTAAACTTCCTCCTACTCCTGTTTGTTTAAGAGAACTTAATCATCGAGTTCGTGTATAGGTTTGTCTTTGAAATAAAATATAAATGAAACTTTGGACGGTTGAATTTAACAGAGTGATCTTTGTTATTACTGACACCTGTTCTTTTCCTGCTACGATAAGTCAAAACATCTGCTGTGAAAACGGCCTGTTGATTGATCGCATCGTATGTTCGTTTAACAGTAATTAATCCAGCAGCACGTTTCAAAGTCGGGTTGGTTTCCTGCCTCCTTCACTGTGCAGGTCAACCCTTGTGATCCGTGTAGCTTTGGACTAACAAATGCTCAGGAAACGTCTGCTCCTGTTCCAGTAAATTAACTTATTTTTCGCATACATTTACAAGCGTTTAAATGTGCTTGAATTCACATGATGAGAGGCATGAAATGAAATCTCTTCTGCTGTGTGTCATGCACACGGTATTATTTTGAAATGACATAATGTCTTTACAGCATGGAGCCAGCATGATGATACTTTATTATATGAGTGACATGCAGGAACAAAAAGCTCACTGAAGCGTGTTGCTTTGGCAGAGAGACCGTCTGATGAAACATTAATCTCCTTTGCTGTTCTTCTCTTGTTTTTTTTGGCTTTGTAGTCACGGAAAGGTAAATTCACTCCTGAGCCACTCGTCCTGTCTGGCCAAGGAGAAAACACTTTTGTCTCACCTTTTTAAACGCTGCCATATTCCTGTAAGCACTCGAGCTCACGTTGACAGACCTGTCCATGCAGACACTGCTCACGTTACCTTTTCCCCTTGTTCTGACTTCAAGGTTTTTCATTATCCTCCACCTCGTGGTTAACACTGCTCTTACTTCCAGTCATGCCAGGAACTCTTCTGGCAAGTTCCCGCCTTTCTCGAGGTGCCTGCGAGACGGGACAAAAGCAAGAGGTCAGAGGCCACGCATTTTCATTTGTGAGACTAATAGGCCAGGTGTACCTGGAGGCTACGGAAACCCAGAGCGGGACCAACCCCAGACACACCTCCTTCCTCCTCCTGTGCTGAGGCAGCGCGTAAAGTGTGTGTGAGTACTTCAAAGGTCTAGAGAAAGCAGGGACCTGAGCCAAGCTCAGCGGGAGAGCCATTACAGCCCAATAGGAGTCAGCTGTGCCCTCAAAGACCGTTAAATGTTGTGATATGAGAGGGTGTGCTGCAGCCCGCCAGAGGCCTCTACAGCGAATCAGGAGGGCAGAGCTGTAAAATAAGCTCCGTGCTGATTTAAGGGTTGAAGGAATTTTAAGTGTACTCAAGAGGATAGACAGGTTTTTGGTCTGTTTTTGTGATATCTACGTTAACAAACTGCTTTTTCTGGCCGTTATTAATTCTAATACATTTTTCAGGGCAGTTTGTACTCATTATCAACAGTTATTATTGATAAAATCAAAGTTAAATTACTTTTTTAATGCATTTTAAACCCAGCGTCATGTGTTGTGATCACTGACAGTTGTTATGGAGTCAAATCAGTGCCAAAAGTTTTAATCATTTGAAAAAGTAAAATAAAAATCCATCTGTAACGGCACCCACCTGTCAATAAAAGCTGCCACACTCTTAATTATACATAACTTTTAGCCTTAATATAATTTGAACAGGTGAGTTATATAAAAATTCACCCTCAGTACAGTTGTCATGAACGGGGAAATTAGCTACAGAGACCAAAACTGTTTTTTGTACCAGGCTGTAAACATGTTTATTTCTGCTGTGAAGTTGGACATTTTAACATGGGGGCTTATGGAGATTGACTCGTTCTGTAGCCAGCCTCAAGTGGACGTTTGAGGAATTGCAGTTTCTAGCTTCACTTCACAGCCACGTAGGTTGCAGCTTGATTGTTATAGAGAGCACAAGTGGAGTGAATGAGTGCCAATGAGCCGGTGATTTACTTCAGTGTTTACTGATGTGAGCTGACCTCCCGGTCTGTTTGCAGACCTCATAATGAGGTGTCTGGAGGTCAGGAGGTAAAAGGTTGCTGAATGCAGCGCCCTGACCTCTGCTCACCCTGCTGAGTGTGCACGTAAAGGACAGAAAAATGAAATGACCGCTGCCTCTGTTTGCAGAGAGTTGCTCTCATTCACAGTTTTTGTCGTGCCGTGCTTGGCGTCCGTGTTTCGCTTTTCATTGCTCGGCGAGCGTGAGTCAAAGAGCGGATGCTGGTAAACAGTTGGGTAATGAAGAGACAAGCAGAGAGTTTACCCAGAAGTGAAGTGTGTACGCAGATCTGCTCACTGTCAGATGATTACATCATTGTTTTCTCTGTGGTTAAAAAGTATAAATCAAGATTTGATCAAAATAAAGTGTGAACTACAGCGGAAACTTTTCCGCTTTTCCTATTCAAGCTGTTCAAACTGTTTCTTTTGATTAACTGCGTAACTGCAATCCCGAATGCTGCAGCTCTTTAGCAACATCCTGCTGGGATTACTTGATTTTCTTTAATTGATTTATCGTTATCGATGATGATTTTTCAACATTTGCTTATTCCAGCTCTTCAGTTGTGATGATTTGTTGCTTGCGATTTGTTGCGAACGCAACATGTTTGGCTTTTGGACTGTTGTTGAGACAATACTTTTTGCCTTTTTATGAATAGTTTATAAACTAAACTGAATGACTGTCTTTGTGCTGGTGATAATTTCTTTATGTTAAAGCAGCTATAATTGTATTTCTAGTCATTGAGGGCAGTAAAACAAGCTGTAAACACAGCACTCATATATTATACCCTGTAGCTAATGTGCCGATTTACACGTCCGTTAGTCACAGAGCAACATCAACATTAATTTGGAGTCCAGTGTTCACATCTCCTGCCGTGGTTTCCACTAACTCCTGTGAAATATATCTGAGTCTTTAGCTCATAAACACTGTTATTCATTAGCTGGTTGATAACTTAACCAGGGGCAGTTAGGTGCTGGGCAGGTAACATTGATGAGTTTGTCAGAGCTCTTTCACTAAAAACTGATGATAAGAGTTGGTGAATGCGGTGAGGGTGAACCGAAACATTTAAGTTGCAGGCCGTAAAACCAAAACAATGAGCTGTAAGACACTAAAACGGTCTGTAGAGCTGCAGGAGTCGATGCTGATTTATTGTAGGTTTGTCACTATGAACGGCCCCTTTTAAATTGCACATAGTAACTTGATTTATTATTATTATTAATATAAAAATAATGATTATTACAGCTTTAAATATGCCGTGGCTCGGGCACCAGTCGAGTGTTTTCTCCAGATCACCCTCTGCCCCCAATCCTGTTGTTATATTTTATATGCCTATGCCCCAAAAACGCGACCAAATTTAATGTCGCTGTCACATAAATGTGTTATGACGCTCATTACTGTGCTATAAAACACACCGCACACTCTTACGAACGTCCCACGTGCTGTTAAATCTTTACAAAGGACTTGTTTCCGAGCATGTCAGACATTTTAACACATCCTCCGCCCCGCTCTCACTCTTACTCTCTCTCTCTCGTCAGAGTTAGAGATCCTCCTGTTGGCATAGCGCCCGCCCTACAATATGTACCACTCTGGAGGTTTCAAAATGGAAAGTATTTCAAAGTCACCGCAGCCTGCTGTTGGACTTTGTAGTGGTAATATGAAGCAGCTGAGAAAACAGGCATCGGTCATACACTAAGCTCGTCTTCTGCAGCTTTTGGTCGATATTCAGGCGGATTTCGGTATCAGGAAATGTCCTGTGTGTGTGGTTGCAGATATTATCCAAAATAATTCTTAGTCAGCGTTGGATGAAAATTAGAAATGTTATAGCTCTGTTGGAGAGTTTGTCACCAAAGGGAAGCTTTGAGGTTTGAGTTGTTAGTGATGTGGGTTTGAGTTTTTTTCCCCATCTTGTCTGTCCAAACTATTTGTATTTGAGGTCTGTGTGTTGGTACGTTACCATGTTAGGCTTCAGATGCTGCACAGACTGACTATAGTGTAGACAAGAAGCTCATTATTTAACATCAGCACAACGTGTATATAATGCGTGCGTTCGTTTATAATGGAAACTGTGATATCTGATGGGATTCCCCCTCTCCTTCCTCGTTTCCACCCTCCCGGCGCTCAGACAGTTTGGCGGTCCAGGCGCCGATCCAAGTATCTGAGCGTAAAGCGACGACTCCTGAAGCACAAGTATGATTTAATTTCACCACCAGACAGGGCTTTTTCGTGTGTGGGCTTGCGGCACTGCCAGCTCGCGCTGATGCCGTGACCTCAAGTCAGGAAATACAAGCAGACTTTAGAGCACTGCAATTAAACCAGAGCAATTCCTCACACCTGCATTACTTTTCCTGCTGTGGTGATGTCATCCCGTCACATAAGTTTCATTATTTTGGATGAATTAAACAGGCTGAAAATGTCAGAATTCATGAGACAATCAGCCGTCATAGTGTGAGGCTATTTCTCATCTCAAACCAGGTATTTAAACGTCTGCTGCTGAGGGACAGTAAAGCACTTCAGGAAGCCGACCAGAGCTTTGATCACAGCTTTGCAGCCCTTTGCTGTGGTACCTGCAGGCAGCTGAGAGCAGCATCGGGCTGCAACAATGGCTCATTTAGCCCCCCTGTAGGCCTCCTAGTTCCCAGCATCACATTCCAAGCAGAGGTCACAGGGCCCACCTGCTATCCCACATCAAAGCTCCAGGTGAGGTGAGGGAGAGTCAGTTTGGAAAGGTGTGGTGAGAGAGAGAGGAGGGAGGAGTTGCAGTTCAATCTATAATTGGCATTTGCATGTTAGAAATGACAAAGTGAACTCAGTCATTGTCTCGAGGAACTCAGGAACTAATATTTCATCTTGTCTTGTGCACATTAAAGTCACTGTTTGAGGTTACCGTTGCAGTTTAGTGAGAAGATTACAAGCTTCTGATCCGTGGCTGTGAAGTGAAGCCAATGCAGAAGTGCCAAAAACTGCAGTTTCTCAAACGTCCACTCGAGGCTGGCTACAGAATGAGTCAGTCTCCATAAGCCCCCATGTTAAAATGTCCAACTTCACAGCAGAAATAAACATGTTTACAGCCTGGTACAAAAAACTGTTTTGGTCTCTATAGCTAATTTCCCCGTTCATGACAACTGTACTGAGGGTGAATTTTTATAGAACTCACCTGTTCAAATTATATTAAGGCTTAAAGTTATGCAGCATGAACAGTGTGGACGCTTTGATTGACAGGTGGGTGCAGTTGCAGGTGGCTTGTTTGAGCAACCAGGCGTCATTTGGCCTGCTCAGGCCCACCAATGATCCACGTCTATTAGTAGGCACACACGCCGCCCTGTAATAACACTGTCTATAAAGTCTCTAAGTCCAGTTGCCACAGATTTATCTCTCCCTTAGGAAAAATAATCATGTATCATCTTCTGGAGGCAGCTTTCTGAGAAAATACGGCAGATGATGTCATTATCACAGATATCTTAGCTTTGTCTTGGAGACCATAAATTTAGAGTTTGAAAGACGCGAGTATTTATGAGGTAGGGAGGTTCAGATGAGGTGATGCTACTGGTTGCATTATTAGGCTATTGCCTAATTACTAGGTAGGAAAAGTCATTATAAGGTGTGATGGCAGTGGGCAGGAATGACTTCCTGTTCCCGCTGAAGCAGGTAGATGATGGCGTCCTAAACACCAACCCTGGGGCGGTAGGTTGCTGCGGGTCTATAGAGGTGGTCAGCTGAGGTCTCTTCAAGACTTTCATATGTTAGCCATTAAAAGTCTACTGGTGAGGATGGATGAGACTTCTTTGGAGCTTCTGCATCGAACTAAGGTTGAGTAGGTGCTGTAGAAACCAACATAGCTGGTCCACACAGGCTTTCAGGACTCTATGGGTTGATACCAGATCTGCAGCCACGGTCTCTCCAGCTGTTTTTTCACCTGGTAGCTGGAAATGGTGGCGGTTGGGAGGCTCAGAGCTTCCTGATATGTGGGGAAGCATTGATGGGGCAATGTTGGCAACAAATTAGATCCCAAACAAAGTTGTTGCAGTTGCTCCTCTCAGGTTTTCCTTCAGCTTAGCGTCTCATCAGGTCTACGCCCTTCAACCTCGGCTCTCCTGCTGCAGCGGCATCAGCACCATCAGCTGGGAGGTTGTGCGCTCAGAGCGGATTACCGGGGGTAGACGGGTATTATTGTGTCATGCTGACTGGCTTTGGGTCTCTGCTCTTTGTCTTTTACTAATCAGACCTCAGTCGGAGGGGACTTTCTCCAGCAGCTGACGGCCGACACTCAGAGGCACAGCAGCATTGTTTCGTGTTTTTTGGGGTGTCGGGTGTGGCAGATTTTGTCTTCAGAAATGAGCGGATAATTCTCTCAACTATTTGTGTCTGTTTACACATTGTTTCCGGTGATTCAGGTGAGCGTCATTTATTGTTTCATTTGCTCTGTTGTGCTTCAGTATATTCTGAAATTTGAAGTCTAGATGTGAAATGGTACTTTTAGTTTTAGTCTGTTGAGTAGCTCTTTGATATTCTTTCATATGCAGCAAAATCAGTTATTTGAGTTTTTGATTCCACCGTCCTGCACATCTTTCATTCCTCTACACCCTCTACGATCCTCCACTGTGGCCTGAGCGGTCAGTGTTATTTCAGCGGTTTGGATTAACACTCCTACTCTCCTGTAGCACACCATAAACAGATTAGTGGTAGCCCAAGTCAGGGCCTGGCTTGACCATCTGGGGGTGGGTTGGGTTGGGAAGGGAAGGGGGACATGGGGGAGGAGTGTGAGCAGATGTTCAAGTGGAGCTGGAGGTCAGTGTGGCAGTGGGGACATTGCTGCAAAGACATGAGGGGACATGAAGGGTTAGCGTTGAGGAGACGCTGTCTGATTTAATGTCTCACTGAAACCACACAGCTCTGTCATGGCTCTAGGATGCTGTCTTGCACTCACATCCCAAGGTACTGTATAATTTACTGGGGCTTTAATTGAGCTGCATGTACCTCCCATCTCTGTTTGCTCTGCATGCAAAACTTGCGCGCCCTCGACCGCAGCAGTTAGACAAACATGTCTGCACTTTGTTTGAGCATCGTCACAAGATGTAAGAGATGAAAGCGCTCTTTCTCCTCAGCTTGTGTCGGAGGCGTCAGGGTTTGTTTTTGCAGAGTGTGAACGCAGCTCGACTGCGGGGAAGACCTTACGTGCTGCGGCGACACCGAGGTGCTGCTTCATTGTCTGTTCACTTTTACACAGTGCTGCCTGTGCTCACCTGCACGATGAAGTTCAGAAAAAGTTCTTCTTACCCAAGTGTGACCTAATGACGGACATCTGCGGCTGTGTTTTCCCAGGACGCTGTGCAAATTGTAGGTGTGTGAGAGTGTGAGTGTGGGTGTAAGGGGCTTGGTTTGGCTCCTGTCTGGGCCAACGTGGAGTAAATTACAAGGCAGAGTCAGTCTGAGGGTGCAGGCTTTCATCCCCCCTTCTCCTGGCCTGCAGGCCTAGCTGGCAGGGCTGATAGTGGTGAGGTTATTGGAGGATGGATCCTGCTGCAAATGAAGAGGAGGTGGAGGAGGAGGAGGAGGAGGAGATGAGATTGATAGGTTGTGTCACGGTGCAGATATGATTTCACCTCCCGGGAAAGTTCACAGGATGATACTTAGTGAAGTTAAGTAAGGAAGAAGACAGTGATGCTTATTAGAGAAACTAAAGTTTCACATATCTGCACTGAGATTGCACTGCTCGAGGTTTCAAATGACTTATTTCCATTCTGGCTCTGTTGGATTTAAGTGCAGCTTTCGATACAGTTGACCACGACATCCTCTTGGACCGTCTGGAAACCTGGGTCATATCTAAAAGACAGACATTTCTGCTTTGTAGTCGCTGATGGTCTTCTACAAACGTTAACTGTGGGGTGCCTCAGGGCTCAGTGTTAGGTCCAGTTCTCTTCTCTATTTACATGCTCTCATTCTCTAGGTCACATTATTCGTAAACATATTATCAATGTCCATTTTTACGCAGATGATATCCAGCTGTATCTAAGATAAATTTCCGGATATTGGTCATAGATCTCAAACAGTGTTGACTCTGTCCTCTTCCATAACTCAGCACTGCAGAAACCTTTTTGATCGAAACCTCGGCTTAGATAAACATGTTAACTCTGTGGTTCAGTCCTGCTTTCGTCACCTGATAAACATTTAAATGATGTGACATTTCTGTCAGTTAAAAATCTGGAAATTGTCAAACATGCCTTCATAACCAGTCGGCTAGATTACAGTAATTTGTTGCTCTCTGGCATCAGTAAAAATCCCTCTCTTGTCTCCAGCTCACCAAAACTCTACTGCCAGGACAAAGAAACATGATCACAAAACACAGATTCTGACTTCCTTGCACTGGCTACCAGTGGCTTATAAGATAGGATAAGATAAGATAGACTTTATTGATCCCACATTGGGGAAATTCACTTGTTACAGCAGCTCACAATATACAAGGTGGATAAGAAACGTAGGTACGAAAAGGCTGAGTCCTTCCTGCAGCAACCTGGTCCCGAGTCCGGCCTGTGATCCACAGATGTTAGAGATGTTTATGGGGTTTGTTTTAAGATTTTATTGATTACTTGTAAAGCCCTGAGAGTAATTTAGCAGATCATTTTGTGCCATATGTCCCTTTTGGCTCCCTGAGATCCTCGGATGCGTCATTCTTGGTTGTTCCCCGTCCAGATATTTACACAAAGGTGACAGAGTCTTTGCAGTCAGGGGCTCCGAGACTGTGAACTGACCTGTTTGAGGAGATCGGGGCTGCAAACTGTGTGTCAAAAGGTCCTTTAATTGATCTATTTATGTTCTATGTAACAGTGTTGTCAGCCTGTCTCAGAGCTATAGCTAAAAGTCTTGTTTTTCTTCTCACCTGAGGCCATGTGGCTCGTTTGGCTTGGTGTGGCCGTGTTGTGGATCAGTCAGCGTGGATGTGAGAGAAAGAGAAAGATGCCAAGAGGTCAATGAGATGACTGAAGGCTGATGTGTTTTCTTTGGCCTCATTTGGGGTAACAGCTGACCACGGCTCTCCCCATTAAAGGGTTTCTCCATATGGAGCTCTTGTCTCCACGAAAACCTCCTTAAAGGCCTCTCGTGCTCTCACTCTTTGTTTTACATGCATGGCATCACTCAGCCAGAAGTCACAGGTTTCACTGAGCGATGTGAAAGGAAGTACTGGTGTGTTTTTAAGATAAAAACAAGGAAAGGTTTGGCACAGAGAGCACAGTCGGTGTCTCTTACTTGTTGTTTTTGTTGTCAAAGGTTTTTTTGGGGTTTTTGCTGGAGACGTCGAGGGTGTGACAGCAGGGCCAACAGTTCACATCTCAGCGGGGAGGCAGGGAGGGGAGAGGCTGACAAACAGTGTCATATCGTCACTGGTTACTCACTTATCTCGCCACAGCCCACAGCAGACGTTTCAAGTCTGAAATATTGTGGGCTTGTGTCGCATAGTTAATCAAACACACACATATCGAAAGCAACGATGATGGCTGACAAATCAAAGGAAACACCCGGATAAATGAAATTAACAACAGATGCTTCCTGACAGGAACAGTTTGAGGTGAATCATACGCTACAGTCATCAGATCACAACCCTGTAGAAAAGAAGATGAACTGAATTTGTTTTGGAAGAATGAGCTGGGATTTTGAGATATTTGCTGATGATTTAGATAAAAAAGATTGAGATGTTGAAGAGAGAGCCAGGAGACGTTTGCTTAACTTATCTCAGCTATAAATTCACCCTCAGTACAGTTGTCATGAACGGGGAAAGGAATGAGCTATAGAGACCAAAACTGTTTTTTGTACCAGGCTGTCAGCATGTTTATTTCTGCTGTGAAGTTGGACATTTTAACATGGGGACTTATGGAGACTGACTCACTTCTGGAGCCAGCCTCAAGTGGACGTTTGAGTAACTGCAGTTTTTGGCACTTCCACATTGACTTCACTTAAGTCACAGAGGTTGTCGTTTGGCATATTTCTGAACTTTGGACAGAGCTAGGCTAGCTGTTTCCAGTCTTTACGCTAAGCTAAGTTTAGCTAACACTCTCCTAGCTCTAGCTACATAATTTGCGTGAGCTCAATCTCAGAAAAAAAACTGAAATTCCAAAATTTTGAACCATTCCTTAAATAATTTTACTCATTTTGTCGTTAATTATCTGCTTTTAGATGGTTAGCTTAGCTTAGCATTACGAGTTGAAGCAGCAGAAATGGCAAGACTGGCCCTATGTGAGTGTGGTATCAATCTTCTCATTGGATTCTCTGCAAGAAACCAATGAAGTTTCCCAAAATCTCTGACCAGTCATTTATGTCTTTCCAAACTAATTATGTTAGCATCAAATAAACGTCAACATGGTTGTCTATTCCTCGTAAAACATGGCTTGGAGTTAAAACGTTTTCATTGTAAAGCAGCTTGAAAAGCTTCCTCCACATCCGTGAATCTAATCTAATCTTTGATGAGTTCACCTCCATCAATCCAGCTGAGCCGGAGACAGGACCCAGATCTTGTTTTCAGGTCAGCAGGGTCACCACCGAGGGCTTTCAGATCACTCCGGGGTGTTTTATGGAAAACGTCAAGTTGTCTCCGGGTTAACAGATAAACACACCGCCTCTCCTGTGGATTGCATGCATGGCACCACCAATTTACATACGGAGCAGTTTGATCAACAGCAGGCTGAGCTTCAGTGTGTGAGCCTGAACTCTTTTTCTTTTTTGTAACAGACTGAAGTTAACTTCTGGCTGAACTACAAAGCCGACATGGAGCGTGCTCAACCAAAGCTGCTTGCTAGCAGACGTCGGGGTCAGACAGAGTGTGTTTCAGGTTAAAGACAGGCCTAGAAATGTCTGCCAGGTAGAGGAAGACTGACAGATGTGTTTGTCTGTGAAACGAAGGCTTAAGAGTGTTAATCCTCCAGATTTTTCCATGGATTCTTCTACAGATGTGTGTAAGATGTTATCGCAGGCGTCTTATTTTATGCTGTCATTTCTATTTCTGGGAGCTGTTTTGGTTTAGATTTGGTCTGATGAATTTGTTATGCAGTATTCCAGCTGACATTCTGACCTTGTTTGGTGTAGTTATTATAAGTTATGATAGAGGCAAGTGTGTGAATAGATTGTGTTTGTGAGAGACAAAGACAAAGAAAGAGAGAGATTTCTTTTGTTTTTTGGGAGGAGGAGGTGTTTCATTCAGAAAGGGGCTGTGTGGACTATCAACTACCTCACAGACAGACCACAGTTTGAGAGGTTTAATGAAGCGTGTCACGTCAGACTGACAGCTGTCACCTCCAGAAGTTCTCTGATCATACCGCCATTGTCGGATGTGTATCAGACGGGAACGAGCAGGAGTACAGGGGGGCGGTGCAACCTCAATCACCTTCACATGAAGGAGATGGGGGTCGACTTCAGGAGGAACCACAGCAGTACATCCAGGGATTGGATATCAAGATGGTGGGAGAGTACAGAGGGTGTTCACCTCAACAACAAACTGGACTGGTCAGACACAGACGTCCTGAACAAAAAGGGTCAAAGATGTCTCCACTTACTGAGCAGACTGAGGTCTTCCTTTGGACTCTGTGGTGGTCGACTCAACAAACTGCCCGTCAAGAGGTCCAGGACTGTCCCCAGCATGACTTCATGACGTTCTTCTCTATATTTCTTATTTATGAGGTAATTTCTTATCACGAGCTGCTGCGACTGTGAATCTCCCCGCTGTCGGATCATTAAAGTCTGTTTCATTTTATTTTATTTGTCGACTGGGACCAGATTATCGATCATCTTTACTTGCACATCTTTATTTATTGCACCTTCAACATCCAAACAAGCAAGAGCCTAAATACTATATAACTCCTTTCGAGCTGAAACTGCTCCCCTCCTCTCAGCCTCGTCATGTAATTTGAGAGTTGAGCGTCTCCCTCTCTGAAACCCGAGGAGGTGCGAGGGGGAGCAGGGAGATTAGTCCAGGTACTGGTCAATGTTTAGAGGATGAAAGTCACAGCGTCGGGTTGCACTGACACTCATTGTCTGGCTGCAGGTGATAGCATTGCATTAGTAAACAGGCTGTTGTCCTGCAAACTGATTCAGCCTCGGAAAATGAGGTTTCATCGAATATTTTTAAAGCTCAGCTGCTCTTGTGGCTCCACATTGTCGCTGTGATGGAAACCTCGTTAGTTACGTTTGTCTGAGACCGCGGCGTTCACCTTAATGATCCTAACTTAGCGTATCACCATAAAAATGCCAGAGTGGAAATTTAAAGGTTTCCTTAACAGTGGTCGTTGAGCTCAGCGGGCCGCCCTCTTCTGCTGAAGTTGCTTTTCCAGTACAGCTGTTAGCGTACACGCTATTTGAAGTTGATCCTGTACCTCATTTATCAAGAACAGTAGCCGGGTGATCACATGATGTTTGAGCCATTACAAACCATTACACAGCGGGTCACAAAAATGACCTCCTATGTCCTTTCCTAAACACTTTTCCTTGACCTCGATGGAAAATATCATGAGGTCGAGGAAAGATGTGAAGGAGAAATCATGAGGACTTAGGAGAAGACGATTGCACTTACATTAGCTCTGTGGTAAAACTACAAACTTCAGAAGATGGACTACAAAACTTGCATCTGAAATACTTCCTGTAGCGCCTGTATTTTTATCGTGTTGTTTCAAACTTGAACAACAACAGACGCTGTTTGTGAACGCAGCTCCGCGGTCAACAACAGATTTAATGCAGAGAACTGCAGGAGATGAAGAGGAACGAGCCACAAACAGTTCATTCATTCATTTATAAGAATGCCGTCTGTCTGTCTGTTAACAGACTGCAGTCTGTACTGATAAACTACAGACCTGCAGAGCAGCATCAGACTTCATGATCAACACGTCATCACGTCTGTCCATATTCACTCTCTCTGCTGCAGCCTGAAAGTTTAATGGTGTGTGGGACGACATTATCTCCTTTCCTTTCTTAAAGGAAGCTGCTACATAAATAGTTCCAGGTCGTTTAAGGAGAAGCCTGTGGGTTGACGTAGGCTGTCATGGGGTTAAAAGGCCTGGAAAATAATTCAAGGCTCCACATATACTCTCTCTTCTGTCTTCACTCTCTTCTTGTTGTTTTTGTCTGACCTGGTCCGTCTCTCTGTCTCTCTCTTGACAGCGGTGTCTAACCTGGATGTGGAGAGTAAGCTGACAGCACATTATCAAGCTCCCTGGCACCAGCAGAGGAACATCTTCCACCCCTCCACACGGCCAGCATGTGTAGAAGAGCTCCACAGGCAAGCCAGCATCAGCCTGTGGGCCGTGCACCGAGGTGAGCCCCCCCCTCAGCCAGTGTGACCACTACACAACTGCCACAGAGTCGACTTTCACTCTGTCTCTGTCCTGTCACCTCTGATATATGTGAACCATGAAGGGCTGCAGCTTCTTGTTAGAACCCTTGTGGGGTTGTTCTGCCCTCTAGTGGACATATTTCATCCCTACACCCATAATATTCTTATCTTTAGTTACATAAGACTTCATTAATCTCCAGTATTTGTTCAGGTGATGGTTTGTGTGGTTGGTTGTATTGTATGTAACAGGAAACAGTCCAATATAACACCATTAACTATGATAAGCTGAACCACTGCCTCTCTGACTCAGTGACTCACTGTAGGCCTGTATCAACAGTCCAGCCTCTTTATTTATACTCTGGGTTTACTTGTTCCTCCAATCTGTAGTTCATCTTAAAACAATACCCACATACAGCAGAGAGTATAACATAAATAGAAATAAAATGTGATGATGTGCAAAACACTGAAACTCCGCATTTAATTTAAAAAAGCACAAAAACAACTTTTTTTGGAAAATGATGTGTCCATTTTGAATTTGATGTCAGCGACTCGTTTGAAAAAAAAGTTGGACACAAGTTGTGAAGCACTGAGAGAAAACAGCTGCTGGAACGTCTTACAATGAATCAGGTGAACTGGCAACAACTGAGACAGAGAAAAGATCATCCAGAGAGTCTTTGTGAAGTAAAGATGAGGAGCAGTCACCCTGTGAAAGACTGCAACTATTTAAAAATCACAAAGAATTTGTGGATTTCATCGTCTGCAGTTGATAAAATCATTCAAAGATTCAGAAGTAATCTCTTACTCTCAATCTATCAAAACAAACAATGGATGGCCGTGATCCTTCAGCCGGCGTGAGCTGAGGAATATCCAAAAAATATTTTCTGTGAGTGTCTTCAGCGTTTTTCATGATTCTTGTTGCAGATGCCCAGAGGAGACGATCGGGCAGCAGGGAGCGAAGAGTAACCATCTCGATCTCGGCGTTGCCCCCGATGCCCTTGTACCCCTCCCCACACATCAACCAGAGGCAAGACAAGAAGGGCATCAATCTGACAACGGTGAGGCGACGGACATTGTGTTCTCGTTATTCATATCATAACAGCTTTTCTTCGACATGTTATATGATTTAATCTGACTTTTAGGAAGAGGAGATCATAGTTCTCTGTCGAGCGACCCAGATAAGAAGAAGAAAATGGATGGATGGGAACAAACTATTACATTTACCTATGAAGCATGTCATTGAATCCACTTTAGATAATAGTTTTAATATATATTTTTAAAATGTGTATGATTCCAAGTGTTTTTATTTATTAGAGATGCATCACGTTGTTGCCGTGCACGGATTTATTCATGTACTTTTGAAGTGAAACATATTTTTCCCTCCAAGCAGCCAGAGAGACCCGTTAGAGACGCAACAACTCAGTTAGCACAAACTCAGGTAAAGAGGGAAGCTGAACGTTTGTAAAGTGTTTCATGTGGTCTGTGCAGAGCATGTTTGTTTAAATATCATCAGCCCTGACGTTATATTTACGTTTGATAAACGTTCAGGAAACGTTTTTTCAACCTGCCCCTCAGTCAGATATGTTTTACAGTCCACATTTTCCACCTCACCGAGTTTATTGTTGTCTTTTCGTGTATGTTTGCGTTATAATATCTCCATGTTCATTTTTGTTGTTTGTTTTTCTCGTCCTGTTTTTTTTTTTTTTTTTGTCCTGTAATTCAGTTCGAATCCACCCGCTCGTCCTCCCCCACCGAATGTTGCCGCTTCTCCCCCTGGAGCAGAAAGGTAGTGGTCCCTCCCTCCCTCCTTCCATCCATCCTGACTCCTGTGTGCTCCTTCTAACACTTTATTTCACAACTCCTCACCTGTTGTTTGTTTGACTCCTTCTAATTAACATAATGAAACTCTTTTCAAATGCATGGACACTTAACGCAGCTCTCCTCCTCCTCCTCGTCCTCCTCTGACATGAAACTGCAGGAGAACGACGATGTGTTAAAGTTTCATCCCCGCTGACACGTCATACATTTACACACTCGGCCAGACAGTTGTTGTTGTTGTTGGAGTTCACGTGAAGGGCCTTGACTTTAGAGCGTGCAGTATGTGAGGAATGTGTGTGTGTGTGTGTGTGTGTGTGTGTGTGAGGGCCACAGTCACAGCCGCCCAGCCTGCCAGGGTTTCTCTTAATGATAGGGTCGACTTCTGGAAGCTTGCGCCTGTGATTACCCATGATCCCTCCGTGCTGCGGTTTCTCCGCTGCACCCATCCCTGAAGAGAGCCGACAGCCTCATGTTTCTCTCTCTCTGAGCTGTTTTTTCACCAAATATATCGTGCCTGATGCCCGCCGTGAGAAAGAAACGAGCCCGAGGACAGGAGCAAACACCAAACACTGCCACTCCTTTTTTTCCTCCCTCTCTCTCCTTCTCATCCTGTCCACTCTTCTTCACTCTTTCCTCTCAGACTCTACTAAAACTGCCGTCTCGAAACACAAATCAGCTGCTCTCCTTTTGATTTTTCCCCCTCTTTACTAGTTGGGAGAAGTTTCCAAGGAAACCGGTTTTCTTTTGTGGCTGGGGTTTTTTTGTCGGGGTCTCATTGGTCTGCTGGGAACAGAGAGCACAAAGGCTCGAGAGCTGCTCTTTAAATGGGGGTGGGAGGTTGCCGGGTTGTGGAGGTGGGAACCAGTCCGGCCTGAGAATCTCTCCCAGTTTCACATGTAGGAATCTCAAGGTAAGAACTTAATCTTAACTTAGCATGGAGGGTTAAGTAATCTGCGGTGTTTTAAGTTTCTGAGGAGGCCTGTGGAAAGGAAAAAAAGAAAAAGGATGTGGAGTAAGTCAGCGGGGAGGACTGTGCTGTGATTGATACTGAGGCTGCCGTCCGGAGGAATGCTCAATCCTCAAATATTTCCGGAGTGTCGTTATTATGCAGGAGAGCGGCTTCTAGGTGCCGCAGATTGTCAGAGCGTGAGCTAAGAGTTTCCAAACCAGCGTGTTGTGACTGGAAATGACTGTTTGTCCCGTCCTGTGCAAGTAGCTGAATTACTATTTATCACGACATGTGCTGCTCACTGCGCGCCAGACGTTTTATTGGTTTGACATTTTTGCACGCCTGGAGACAGTCAGGTGGTCACAACTAGAGGAATGTCCTGATTTTAACACGTTTGCATGCATGATTCTTGTGCTTTTTATTCTCTTTCTCTAAAGCATGCTCTTTAGTTTCATTACTTATTGAAGTCTTTGCACTCCAACATGAAACCCAGCTCCTGAAAGGGCATGTGTATTGATTTTCCTTCCTTCAGATATCAGTGTAATCCCTGACTTTAATCTCTCTACACATCCCCTTTCTGAAGCCGACTCATGACTCTTAACTCTGCCGTAACATCTCTCACGTAATACCGCCCTAACCTCGACAACCTAACCATGCAAATATCCATCTGTTGCAGGCTGCGCCCTTTGACCCCGACACTGACGGGGTGGCTCTAGGTCACCGGTCTAAGTTTCCCATCCCTAACATCCCCTCCACCCTGGACAAGCAGACTAACTGGTCTAAAGCTCTGCCGCTGCCCACCCCAGAGGAAAGAATGAAAAGCAGTTCCCAAGTCATCAACTCATGTGTCATTCCCATTAATGTGACTGGTAAATTTTTTTAAAGCATTCACTGTTTTTTTATGTCTGAATCTGTTTTGTTGTGACGTGACTGAGCGGTGGTGTAGATTATCCTCAGCAATGCTAACTCGTTTGTTAAAGGAATAGTATGAGTTTCTGAAGGAACAAAAGACTTATTTGCTTTCTGTTAAATATATGGCTACAGACACCAGACACTTAGCTTAGCATAAAGACTGAAAGCAGGTGAAAACAACTAGCCTACCTACCAGCACCTCTTAAATTTAGTGTATTGTTATTGGCTCAAAAACCAAACTGTAAAAACAATCTGAAGAAGTTTTTATAACTCTCCTTTAAACCTCTACTTGACAGAGCTAGACTAGCTGTTTCCCTATTTTCCAGGTTTAATGCTAAGCTAAGCTAACTGCACCCTGCCATAGCTTCATATTTAGCACATAGGCTGAGAGTGGTTTCAATCTAATCACCTAACACACGGCAAAAAAGCGTATTTCTAAAATGTCAAAGTATTCTTCTAACATTTACTGCCAGAAGATGCTTAGCTTAGCTTAGCTTAGCTTAGCATAAAGACTGGAAGCAGGTGAAAACAACTAGCCTACCTACGAGCATCTTAAATTTAGTGTATTGTCATTGGCTCAAAAACTGAAGGGTAAAAACAATATGTGGTTTGCACTCAAACCCCTCTACTTGACAGAGCTAGGCTAACTGTTAGCTGTTTTCCATATTCTTTGTTTTAAGTTGAGCTAACATATCACTGAGCCATAGCTTCATAATTAGCACATGTATTTCTCAAAATGTGAAGGTATTCTTTGAACATTTGCTGCCAGGAGATACTTCGCTAAACTTAGCTTAGCATAAAGACTCAAAAACTAAAGACAGAGCTAGGCTAGCTGTTTCTCTATTTTTCTGGGATTTATGCTAAGCTAAGCTAACTGCTAACCGGCCATAGCTTCATATTTAGCGCACAGACTTAGAGCGGTATCGATCTAATGTGTCTCCCATAATGTCAAAGTATTCTTTTAACATGTAGTGCTGTTGTTTAAGATAAAACGAGTCAGTGTTGTCTTTAGACCGCACACAAGACCGCTCTAATTGCTGAGTTTTGGCACTCTTCATTAACACCGTAAAACTGTTGTTTACTTTCCAAACATTATTTTTTTTTAAATAGGAAATAGTGCACTTAATTATAAAACCTCATCATAATCAGAGAATCATTCACAATGTGCAAGTCATGCTTTGTGCCCCGTTAACTTTCTTCCTCATGCTTCGACGCTTTGTGCATGTGACTGCGAGGCGAGATGCCGTGACACGAATGCTGATTAGTTCCGTCCAAATTGTTGAAAAGGCCTGCCCGGTGTTATTTACTCACTCTCGCTCACATTGTGAAGAGTTGTACGCCAAAACACCGGCTGAGTCAGAGACAGTTGAAGAGAGAGAGGGGGGAGAGAAAATGCACATTGTAAGCAAAGTCCAGCAATCGCTATGGTGCTGAAAGGCCTGACCTGCTATCACATGATAGTCATAACGCACAGTGAGGAGAGGCAGGAAAAACAAGAAGCAAACAACAAACACTGAGGCAGAAAGTAGATTTTCCTCTTGGGTTTAGTTTGCATGACCGTAAAGGTCAAACACACTTTAGTTTCTTTATTTTACTTTATTTCACATTAAATCAACTTTCTTACTCCCGGTTTATCTAACTGTGGACGACTAACTGATATTTTTATCTAATTTAGCTCGGCCTCACAGATCTTTATTTATAGATATATGTTTTATCTTTACGAGTCGGCGTGAGAGTATTAGAAGAAGAAGGAATCGCTTGCAGTTGCCTCTAAACAAAGATTCCTCAGATGTCCCGTCTCCGTTGCAGGGGTTGGCTTTGACAGAGATGCTAGTGTGCGCTGCTCGCTCGTCCACTCGCAGTCTGTGCTTCAGAGGAGGAGGAAGCTGAGGAGACGCAGGACTGTCGCCGGCGTTCCCAGACAGGTGCAGCAAGAGTTAGGTATGTAAACCTGTGGTGACTCCTCAGACATTCAAGTAAATTAAAGGTTTATGTTGGTAAGTAAAGGCGTGATTGTGAGACGTTGTGGTTAAAAATAATCCATCGTTTAGTGTTTTATGTGTCATGATGTGTTAAAGTCTACGTCAGTATACTACAGAAGAAAAGCTGAAAGATCCGTGTGGTGTAATATGTCCACATTAATATGAAAGGAAACATATTTTCAGTGATAGTTTTTAAAGATATTTTTGGCTCATTTTATGCTTTTATTTAGCCAGATGACAGCAGAGAGATGAAAGCTCCCAGTCGGACTTTAATCGTAGATGTTGTGACGCATGGACAGAGCTCTAAACCACAAAGAAAAGTCTCTTTATATGTTTGTGTCATGACGAGAAAGCTGTAAAGATCACTGAAGTGTCGTCTCGTCTTCCTTTCTCCTCGCAGACTCTGATGACTCTCCCGGCTCCAGAGAGCGCACGGTGATCGTACATGCCAGTCCTGACATCACTCCCTCCAGTGACGATCTGAACAGTCATCTCAGCACCAGAGACTCAGGTTGTCAGACGGAAGACTTTTTGATCTCAGGAGCGCCATCTCGGAGGAGGATCAGAGCCCAGAGAGGTCAGGGAGTCTCCCTCTCCCTCTCCCACTCTGCAGGCAACATCTTGTGCCTGCCGGACAGCTCCGACGCCATGTTCAACACCTCTGTGGGTGCACGGTTTCGTTCTCGGAGTCTTCCCCGAGACGGGAACAGGATGTTAGACAACGGGCACAACGACAGCGACGACGAGGTGGAGCTTTCTCCCTTCGACGCTGAGGACTTCCTGCCTGGACCTGGGGAGTTGATACTGAAGGATGAGGAGAGCACGGACGACCAGGCCATGTCCGAACACCAGCTGGGCCTGAAGTACAAGCAGCTCTCGGAGAGTCCGGAGCGTAGCTGGATGGAGAGGACCAGATCTCAGCTGCCGAGGAAGGCCGACATGGGCAGCTGTGAGATCTCGTCCAGTTCGGACACCTTCAGTAGCCCCGTCCACTCTGTCTCAGTCGCCGGGGTGCTTGGAGGCCAGATGGACCACAAGGACGACCACCAGTCCTCGAGTGGAAACTGGAGCGGCAGCAGCTCCACCTGCCCCTCGCAGACCTCAGAAACAATCCCCCCGGCGGCCTCTCCGCCGCTGACGGGCTCCTCGCACTGTGACTCCGAGCTCTCTCTGAACACTGCCACTCACGCCAACGATGACCAGACGGGCTTCATGCTGGACCACTACCAGGGCCTCAGGACCCAGCGGGCGGGCTCCTTCTCCTCCACAGCTATGGACATATTAGAGGAAGCAGGGGTCAGCACTCCCATCGAGGGGGAGTGGAGTTATCCCCACCGGACCCTCCGCGCCCGCAGGACTTCAGCCCTGAGCCGAGCAGGGAGGCTGAGAGCAGCCTGGGCTGCCCCAGCTTCACCAGCATGGCGACCTGCGAGAGCAGCTTCTCCGACAAACCTCCGTCGGAGAAAGCCGACACCGTCTCGCACTACTCCGTAGACACTGAAGGCTACTACACCTCCATGCACTTTGACTGCGGTCTAAAAGGCAGCAAAAGCTTCACTTATAACTATGCAGCTCCAGGCTCCGACTGCGGCCTCTCCGACTTGAGTGGTCACATGACTCTGGGGAGACGCTGCCTCTCTTTAAGGAAGCCAAAGGCGAAGCCGTCTCCGCCTAAGAGGAGTTCATCCTTAAGAAAAATATGCAGCGATGGAAACAAGAAAGAACCAAAGATTTCCTGCGGGCAGCAGCTTCCAGCGTCTTCCAAGGAGAGGAAGCTGCAGCTGGCTTTGTCGAGCTCTAACTCGTCACTGGTCAAAGAGCCTCATGGGGTCTGGGGGGTCGAGGACTCAGCCGATCTACCTGATTTAGGCGTGTTTAGCTCCACGGATGCACATTCGTTCAAAGACGAGGGGGTTGTCCAGTCGGACTATGCAGATCTGTGGCTCCTGAATGATTTAAAATCCAGCGATCCTTACAGATCTTTGTCAAACTCCAGCACGGCGACGGGCACGACTGTCATCGAGTGCATCAAGTCGCAGGAAAGCTCCGAGTCTCAGACGTCGCAGTCCGGTTCCAGAGCCACCACCCCCTCGCTTCCATCAGTGGACGGAGACTTCAAGCTAACATCTCCGGAGAAGCTGGCAGGCCTCGCCAGCCCATCCAGCGGCTACTCCAGCCAGTCGGAAACGCCCACCTCCACGTTCCCTTCCGCCTTCTTCCCTGGACCACTGTCATCCAGCGGCAAGAGGAAGCCCAAAGTCCCGGAGAGGAAGTCGTCTCTTTCGTCGCTGTCGCTGCAGTCGCTCTCCTGCAGGGATGGAGCCGCATCCAAGAGAGACCTGGAGCTGCCAATCATCCCTCCATCACACCTCGACTTAAGTGCCCTTCATAGCTTCGGCAACAAGGCTTCAGCCTACAGGACCCAGATTCAGATCCTCCACCAAAACAAACAGAGAGCAGCCAAACCTGCAGCGCCACCGAACTCGGAGGTGTTCAACGCCCGCCCTTTGGCCATCACGCCCACAGTGCTGCACTCAGTTCAGCTCCGATCCTTCAGCAAGGATCTCCAGGGATGCCGTGAGGACAAGACAACTTCCAGACTCAAATGTCCCACTGTGAACTTAACCAGCACGCTCTCCAGTAGTAAATCCTTGGAGCTCAAGAGTCCCCCGTTATACAACTCACATCAGCTTCACACATCCTCGAAGGGGTCGTGTGAGTCGATGTTTACCTCAAACGAAGAGCTCGCGGACGGAGAAGCAGCATGTCAGGCTGAGACGGGGAGCAAGGAGGACAGAGAGGCTCCTTTAGAGAGCGTGACGGCATTCAAGCTGCAGGCAGAGTTAGACGTCACCGAGACGACCACGAGTCATGAAGGAGAGTCGGTAGAAACACTCGTCTGCTCCGGAGACGGCAGCTCGCAGTCTGAGCCTTTACAAGAGCGACAAACTGAGCCGGTGGAAGCAGAAGAAGAAGAAGAAAAAGAAGAAGCAGGTCCTCCTCACAGCTCACCCAAAAGATCCAACAGTCTCGATGAAGTGCCTGCCACTGACGGCCAATCTGTAATGCCACAGGAGAGTTCAATCATCACAGATGTGGAGGACGAGACATCAGGTGTCTCTCAGGACGGCAAAGAGGAGCCAACGACAGAGGCCGAGGATTACTTCAGTAAAGGTAGATACTCACGAAAAATAGACTAGAAAAGCGATATATAAGTAGAGTCCATTTACCAACCTGTGATGCCGCTAAATTCTGATTGATGCTCAAAGCCCAGCACACTTCAAACTACACAGAAGACACATTAAAAAAAATACATTTCTCATTTGAAATGTTTAAAACGTTGAATAAAAAGTCCAGAAATGACTAAAACTGTTCAGATTTTTGCAGAAAACGGTGTGTTTGTGTTGTACATGTCACAGCTGGCTGCTCTGAAAGACTATTTTCTGGTCTTTTATAGATTTTATAAACAATTAACTGATTCTTCTAGATACTAGAAACATTTGTGACCACACACAGTCAGTGCAGTGTATTAAAATGTGGACTCTCCGTCAACAGACTCTCCACCCAGCGATAATGCAGCGTCCCCTGGGAGTGATGAGTCCAGGCCGGAGGACGACCCTGTGTTTCTGTCTCCCACCAAAACTCGGACCACCGAGGATCTGTTCGCGATGATTCACAGGTAAGCAGTCAGGACGGCGGCGTCTTTGTCTTCGCTACGTTTACAGAGATACTTAACTGGGTTTCTTCACGTTCAGGTCCAAAAGGAAAGTGTTGGGCAGGAAGGACTCGACCGAGCTGGGTGTGAGGAACCGCCACGGTGCTGCTTCAGGAAACACACCGCCCAGCAGCGCCGTGAGCTCACCGGTCCCGCTGGTGTCACCATCATCCTCCTCCTCCTCCTCCTCTCCAGCTGTGACCCCACCAGGCCTGCAGAGGGTCACCGGGTCCATCTACAGGAACGCTAAGAAGTCCAGCACCTCCAACGAGGAGTTCAAACTGCTGCTGCTTAAAAAGGGCAGCCGCTCTGACTCAAGTTATCGCATGTCAGCTACGGAGATCCTCAAGAGCCCCGTCGCTCCTAAATCACCCGGAGACTCCCTGATGGAGTCACCCAGACAACCCGAAGAGTCCGCCTTCCCTCTGCAACAGCAGCAGCAGCATCCATCAGGACCAGATCAGGTCTCCAGCCCTTATCCCAAAGCAAACTCTGAGGGCTTCTCCCCGAAATCCTTCCCCACGTCGGCCTCTTCCAGGCAGGGCCGCTCCAGAATCCCCCCGCCCGCCAACAGCAGCCGCTACGGCATGCGCAGCAGACTGTACTCTGCGCCCATGCAGGCGATCTCCGAGGGCGAGACGGAGAACTCAGACGGGAGTCCTCATGACGACCGCTCACAGGACTCCACGTAAAAAAAAAACAAAAAAAAAAAACACAAGATGTATCGAAAGGTATGAAATTATTTTGTTAGTTTACAGTCAAACGGACCAGAATGAGTTATAATATATACGAGATGAGGCGAGTGGAGGAGCATTGATGAGGATAATGTAGTTTATGTAGAACATTAGAGATAAAACATGTTGTTAATCATGAATTTTACTAATTTCAGAGCTATTTCCTTCTGGATTATTCTGGATTACATGAACGTTTTTACCAGATTAAATAGAAATGGTGAGAAAAACATGATTCCAGTTCAGTTTTACAGATAAAAACGGCCCTGAAAAGCTGTTCTGCTGTCAGATTCATCTTCAGAATTCAGAAACAAAGCTCAAAGTTTGACAGTTTTATCAGTATCTTGTAAAAATAGAGAAATATATTGGATTAACTGTATGTATTCTGTGAATACCTATGCAATTTTTTACATTTCTTCAAGCCAGATTATTTTGAAATCCCCTCGACTGAACATCAGAGCAAACACTGTGAGAAACAGCAGTGAGTGAAGCCTCAAATTGAATGAATCACATTGATGATTTTTTTGTATTTTACTCAGTCCTTTCTATGTAAATCATGTCAAAGGTAGTTTACGATTACAATAAATTCAAATTCTCACGCAATAAGAAGAAAGCCGAGCGCTGACTTGACAATCTTAGGACGGAGGAGGAGGTGTTAACGGGGGGAGACGAAAAAGTGATCAAAAAGTTGGAGGTTGTGAAACAGGAGCGGCGTTAAAGAATAAAGGAGGTCATGTGGGGTGTTTTTTTTTTTTAATAATGGTCTTTTCTGGTTTGCTGACTTGGTGTGTTTTATGAATTGTTGAAAGAGGCGAGTGGAAAGTGTTAAGGAGGATTTAAAATGCCTTATTTTTACTCTGAAGACGGGAAGTGACGGAGCAGCTCGGGCCTCAGCAAGTCGAGTTTTTTTGGGGGGCGGTTTTGATGGAGGATGTCGGGTTTAAAATTTGGAGCGATCTTCTTAAAGAACAAGTTCTGGATTTACAGACAGACGCTTGTCTATTTTATCTCCCCCATCAAAATTCATATTTTCTGTGTCGCAAACAATCGAAAATATATTTATTTTTATAACGGACGCAGGAAAAAAAATCTCCAAAACTTCAAAAAAAACAACAAAACTGAAATATTTGGATGGAAGTTATGCAATGAATTTCTGGTATTATTAATAACATATTTTATGCAGATACTTATTTTGTTTATAAGAGACACATTTTAAAAAAATCTTCAGACACTGGTTGCAGAGACAAACTGTCATTAAACGATACAGTCATAAGCTACGCGTGAGGTTTCAGCTGTCCCACATATTCAGTAATTATGTATCGCAGCGATGGTACTCAACCATTATGCAAAGATGACTCTATGTAGCCATATAACCCTATGGAAGACTGTAGGTACACTGTAAATATCGACTTATTTTGGCCTTAATGATACTCCGTACTAATGCAACGTCATATAACAGGGTACACGGTGGGTTTTGTCTGTGAGCCTTCATTCCAACCTTTTTATTTTTTTGTTTTTGCACTGATAAAGTGACGTTTGTGAAGTTTCATTTGTCTCTTGCTGTACCCGGAGATATTTATAGACTTTTACACGGAGTTGTTTGACGTTTCCTTGAATAATATCCACACTCTGAGTACTCTTTAGGAGTGGAGTAGATGCTTCTGCCAAAGGCTAGAACGTGCACGTTATAGCAGCATCGAACTGTGTTTTTATTCTCTCTTCTCGTTTACTTGACTGAAACGACCTTGAAAACATTTAAAAAAACAACTAAATAAAGAAGAACTTGTGGTACTCGATGCATTTCACGTCACTTCACATCAACCTCTGCATACTGTAGGTATCAGCTTTGTATTTTTTTTGTACAAACTTGTAAATACGATAACTTTTGGAGTCGTCACAACAAAGGTTGTTGAGTTGTTTCTTATGTAAAAAAAAAACAAACAAACAAAAAGTTTACATTAATTTCAAACCTTTGTATATTTTTGAGCTGTGGAACACTTTGTCTTGTATTTATTTTTTAGTAAGCATTGTGGAAATCCCCATAGTAAAATCCTATCAAAGCCAAGTGCTAGCACAACAGGCTGCTTAGCAAATGTGTATAAAAAGACAAATAAATGTGACTGCTTTGAAAAAAAAAATGTCTCTTTGTCTCAGTGGTGATGTTATTTGTTCTTATTTTTCAGCTCAATGTTACTGCATATTAATCACACACTTTCCATTTACATTAGGTACACTTGTACAAAGAAAACAACTGTCAGCGAGGTCGTACTTCTACTTTATGTTTATTATTGAGGTTGTAGTTTACAGCAGTGTTGAGCTGGACTGGCTGCAGTGTCTGCATCGTCTTCAAAAGATGGCGCCACATGTCACAACAAAACAAGTCTGTAAAAGAATTGGACGGTAGAAAAAATACAATGTAAGTGTAAAAGTAAAAAAAATTCTGGTGGTAAAAAAGAGGCTTGAAAATCATAATATTGTTTTTTTCTGCATGTTTATATAATATATATTTTCTAAATATTTTTCAGGCTGTCGTGACTTTTATATTTATTTAAAATATCCACAATACAAGACATTATTTTTATATAATAAGACATTATTATTATATAATAAACATTAATTGTATGAATATACAGAAAAATTATATAAAAGCTGACATTCATATACAAATCCATGCTAGTCCATGCTGTGCACACACATAGATATATTTCTAAGATGATGACATAGACAATGTTTACAAAGAATCAAAGTTATACAACTCAAACTAACACTTATTATACGATCTACTATTCAGTCTGTCTACATCTACATGCCGATAAACGTCTGTGATTAGGCGATGTTAAAGTGCATTGGTCCACAATATGACCCTTACCTGCTAATCTGGTGCAATTAGCCATAAATAAACAGTTTAGAGCACTCAAAGGGTTCTCAAACTGTGGTATGAGTACCACTGGTGGTACGCGACCTTCCTGTGGTGGTACTTGGAGGAACTGCTTACAACAGTTTAAACAACAAATTAAGATATCACTGGAGTGTTATTTAAAGGAAGTTTAGCATTTTTCTGAAACATCTAGGTTTAATATGAGCCTGATCTGTCGTCACATTCATTCACATAGTGTGTACAGACATCCATGACCATCTAAAATGTGACTTTAGATCGTGAGTAAAGGAAACTCTCTGTCGCTGAACGGGGTTTACTTTCGCTGCTGGATTTTAAAATACTGGTACTTGGAGAGATGAATATTTTCTGAGGTGGTACGCTGTGGAAAAAGTCTGACTGCCTGAGAGGTTTTGAATAAATACTCTGAATTATGAGGAAAGGCCACTGATTTCAGATGAACACTAGAGGGCGTTCTTCAGCTGGCTCCACAGGAGAACAATGTCCACTGGGTAATTTAATGCAAATTGAGGAGTCCATTTAAATTGGGCCTCTTTTGTGTCCCAGCCAGAAAAAAATAACACAGCTGAGATTTTTTACATCCGAACAGGTTTTCCTCTGCAGAGCAGCCTCGAGGCTTCGCTGCAGTTATTAACATGTCATTTCTCGCATGTGTTATGTCACTTTTATGGTCGTGCTCGGGCTCCAAAGTCAGTGTGAATTCTCTTTTGTTGCTCTGGCGAATGTCAAACGAGTCTGTGACGGACAAAAAGTCCTTGTTCTCAGTCTGAGCTGAGATTGTAAGTGAGGACCAAAAAAAAAAAAAAAGAGAGAGAGAAAAGGTAAACAAAGCCCGGGACTGTTTGGCATCCCAAGTGGGTAACCATCAAAGGGCACACTGACTGTGAACCCTGACCTCGATTAACACTGGAGACAAGATGGCTTGGCATGAGTGGTAGGTAGGATGGTATGTGTCACAATGTGTGCATGGAAATGTGCTGATTTCAGGTCAGACCTGCAGCACCTGATCACTAACACAGGCTTTGATGGTGGTTGACTTCAGAGATGTCTTTCTTTCAGTGTTTGCACAGCCGGCTTTCTGTCCTTATTTACCCTCCGGCTCTGAAGACACTACAGTAGATATTGTGTAGGCCTCAAAAGCAAATATGACTTTTATCTTTGTCTGATTACAAAGAAGACGGACAAAGGACATGTGAAGACCTTCAAAAGAACACAGACAGCTTCTCAGCACTCACTCAGGGCAGAGCTAAGACTGAGTTAGGGACTGTATGAAAATTATCAGGTGGCTGCAGGAGTGGGTGTCAGAAAAGAGGGACGCTGTGTGTGAGGAAGGTTTAGGTTCTTATTTATAGTTTAAAGCACCATTGTGTAACTTTTATACCATAAAATAACTTTGTGTTCCGGGTACGATCACCCTCAAGAAGAACGTAACACTTCAAGATCTACAACAACAAGGAGGCTTTCATGTGTGGCCTAGATCATCAACGCGTTTTGCCATTTGCAAAGGTCGACTCACCTCTCTGCAAAGGTTCAGACAGAAACCAAAGACTCATTTTGTCTTGTGTTTCAAATATTTTTATTGAGCCACAGAAGATTATACATATAGTATATTATTATGTCTGTGGTATACCTTAATGTGCATTTATAGCTATTAAACAGATTAAATAAAAAAAATACAGATATCTAAGCATCGAAGAAACACAAACAATGAAGAGAAAAGGGAATAAATATGTAAATAAATAAAAATAAACAATAAATGTACATAAATAAAATGAAGGAGATGTAGGTGAAGTCTAAAATTTAGTCTAATAAATTATTGATAACCCTGGGGACGGTCTTTCTTTCAGCACCGCTCACAGAAGCAGTCATTTTCATACTGTCCCTAAATACAAAGAGCAATCAAAGGAGCTGCAGAGACTCATTTATATGTGAGCAGTAATTCAAATTTTAGGTGCCTGTGTCCAATCACAGAGAGGATTTATTCAGGCTTCATATTTGGACACATTTTTTCACCATGTGTGTCATAAATGAATCAGAAACAGTCACATTCAGTCCTGATCTGAGCTGTACTTGTGCTCCATGTGAGTAATACTGACTCTAGACGGAGACATGGGGGGAGGAACACGGAGGAGGTAACCACACCAAAGTCGCCACCAGGCCACCGGGGTGTATTGTGAGGCTCATTATAGTGCATTAAACAAACTCCCTGCGGAACAATGAGAGGCCCCGGGGCCCTGAGGCACAGCCCGAGGCTGGCTGGGACTGATATGCACACCCAGGGGAGCCTGCTCACCGGGGCCTGTCACTACCAGACTTTCATCCACAGCTGCCAAACTCCATTCTGCTCTGCCTCCGTCATCAGCCATTCACCGGGCGGATACTGTCTGAAGAGCTGTTTAAAATTAAAGAATTAAAGCCTGTCCTGCACCCAGAACTCATATATTATTCCTGTATTACTCCTAAACTTATTTTCATTATGGTTAGGTCACCACAGCTCCTTCAGTTGATGTTTTTTTTGGATATTTTCTGGTGGTTATGATCAGGGTTAGTGAGGCTGAATGATTTGATTTTCACATTTTGATTTATGCCAAATTACAGCCAGGTTAAATCCACAAGGTCCACACCACGCTTTACTATACGGGTCTGTAAATTAGTATTAATAATAATGTGCTCACTAGTAGTAGAATATTTGTAGATGAATGTCACATTTCTGTGTTAGAAATGCCCCAAATTATCCACTTATTTACATAAAAATATATACATTTAAAGAAAATATATCTCTATTTAAACCCAAATAAATATTTATTTTATTTTATTTAGTTTGCCTGTAGACAAATGTTACATTCCTGGGTTTGAAACACCAAAATTATTTGTTAATTATTCACTTACTGGATGGATGTTTTTTTTTATTTTTTTTATTATTTTATTTTGTAAATTGATGATTGATTATTCACACATTTACAAAAAAGTCTGATAAAAAACTAAATTTTATGTCATAAAAGTCTCCATTTAAACCCAAACTAATTTATAAATGAATCATTTATTGTTATTATATTATTCTTTATTATTGGAAACTTTATTTTGTAAATTAATTATATGTTTGCCTGTAGACAAATGTCACATTTCAAAGCAATCCACTTATTTATAAACAAATAAATAAATAAATACATAAATAAATAAATAAAAATTTAAGAAGTATCTCTTTTTTTCTGCTTTAATCCCTTTAACTTGCGACCCCTTGTGGGTGTCCCGACCCTTTGATTGGAAACCGTTACCTTGGTTACGCAGCAAATAAATTAATTGAACTAATTAGAAATGAACCAATTAAATACTGTATTAATTTATAGTTAGCATGTATCAAATTACATAGTTTGTTTCAGGTAACTTCGTGTTATATTGTTTATCTCTTTTCTTTTTTCATCCGTCCCTGGCAGGAGGAGGAGGAGGAGGAGGAGGAGGGAGGACCCGCTGACGGAGCTGCGTGCGCAGCTTCAGTCTGGAGTCGCTACGACTGGACCGCAATGAGGAGATAAATAGAAGCGTTATCTTATTTATTTTGAGGTCTCGCAGCTCTCATTCATTGATAACTGAGAGAGGACAGCGGGTTTGGAGAGCTGCTGGTCCGCTCGTCTGTTTGAAAGGTGAGTGTAACGTTGTTTGTTTGGATTTTTTTTATATAGAGGAATCACATTAAAGGAGATGAAACAGGGTGAGCCAAGCCAAGGCTGCTTTTTTTTTTTTTAATGATTTAAACGTCTCTCACGCGCTCAAACGTTATTTATTTCAACATTGGCACGTGGATTAAGTGGTAATTATTCGTCTCGTGGCTCAGTCTCGGTTTAAAATCGCATTAAAACGTTTTTCTCTTAAATTCAGAGACGATTTGCGCAGCTAGCTCGCGTCGTGAAACGTTCACTGTCTGTCAGCGCGAGCTCCTTTTTAAAAAATAAAAATAAAAAAATATAGTAACTTTTTTTATTTATATCATGTTTTAGCACGAGGACCCCCCCTCCTCTGCCTCTGTGCCATATGTTACAGTCTTTATGGCAGCGGAGCGTCACGCGTCCTCAGCCCTTCATGATGTGTGGAGACGTGCGCATTCACGACGCACAGCCTTCCTCCGTTTTTCATGGCGAACCGTCGGACCGGAGACATCAGTAATAGTAACAGGCTCGTAATGCGCATTATCTGTCTAGGAGGGACGGTGAGGAGAAGTCTGTAGGGAAATAACAATGTCACCAGTGAAGAAATGAGGAAAATAACCTGAGATGAACCCGGCAGTGTCTCACTCACGGCCTGTGACAATAGCCTCGGCGTTAACAGCCTGTGTTCAGGCTTATACTGGTGTCCTGTCACTCCAATATAAGCTTGAACATGTACTGCACTGAGCTCTAAACATATACTGTGTATTCAGTTTAACTCATAATACAAGTTATCTCATGACACCGTCCATGTAGAGCGTACTCTTTCTAGTATTATATACAGAGACCCAACAATGCCTACCATGAGTAAGCACCTGGCGATAAAAGCTTTCTAATGTTTCTCATCTTTAATCTTCAGTGTGTATAGAGACTTCTTACTGATGTCTAGAGCAATGTTTAGACTGTACTCTTTCTAGTGTAATATACAGAGAACCAACAAAGCCAACCACGAGCAAACACTTGGTGACTGCGACAAGGAAAAATTTCCTTTTAAGAGACAGAAACCTCGAGCAGAACCCAGCTCATCTGAGTTTAGAGAGGAGAGAGGCAAAGATCCACAGCAGCAATAATAAAATAGTATCTCTACAATATTATATATTATATACAGTATATATACAAGTGTACTTGCAGACAGTGGAACCAGTGAAGAAATGAGGCACACACACCGAGGCCTCGGTTTGTATAGAGACTTCTTACTGTTCTCTAGAGATTGTACTCTTTCTAATATTATATACAGAGACCCAACAATGCCCACCTTAAGCAGACAGGACCTGGATCCTGGTAGGCGGCCAACTGCTGCGACTGGTTGAGTTAAGACGGGGAGAGAGACAAAGATGCACAGCTAATATTTATATATACAGAGACCCAACAATGCCCACCTTGAGCAAGCACTTGCCGACAGTGACACCAGTGAAGAAAAGAGAGAAAATGGTGAATTTTCAAATCATAACAGAAGTTATCTCATGACACTTTAAAGGTCTACACTGTACTCTTTGTGGTATTATATACAGAGACCCAACAATGCCAACCACAAGCACCTGGCGATGATGGCAAGGAAAAACTTTTTTTAAGAGGCAGAAACCTCAAGCAGGATTACTGGTGGACGACCATCTGCCATGATCGTTTGAGTTTAGACCGGGAGCGAGACAAAGATGCACAGCTGCAAAATAATAATGATAATTCTAACAATGTGGACTTATTTAGTGGATGTCAAGCAGAACTACAGCAGCAGCAGCAGCAGCAGGCCCAACCACGATCCCCGATCTAGGCGAACGATCCGTAGCCACAGTCCATGAGAAAACTCTGGGGAAGAAGCTACGTTAGTAAGATGCATTGACAGGACATCAATATGTACAGATGAAGAGAAGAGCTCAGTGCATCATGAGAAGTCAGCCGGCAGTCTAGGCCTATAGCACCATGACTAAGAAATGGTTCAGGACTCACCTGAGCCAGCACTATACTATAAACTCTATCAAAGAGGAACGTGTCTTGTCTTTCCTCAGTTTGTGATTGATTTGATTTTAAAATCTTTAAGTGGTTAAATATTCTCCCCGTGTCACCATCGGAACAGGATAAAACAAGTGACTCATTGTTAAACAACAGTCCCAATGACGACTAAACCAATTATATTCATTAAAAGTGTTAAATTATTCATCAGATTTGAAGATTACGCTGGGATTTAGGAGATCAGCTGGAGGACCAGAACCAGCTGAATAAAACGGAAAACTGATAGAGTGAGAGCAGCCTGCATCCGTCTTAAAGGATGTGAAGCTCATGAATGAGGCGCCATGTGTCTCTCTAATGAGATGTAATTGGCTATTGGAGCGGAGGGGTGTTGAGGGCGATGACCTTTTTAGATCATCAAGCCGTGCTCCATCCATCCCCGGTGCTTTTGTTCCCTCTGAATCGAACCGATAGGACGGGAATATCCTACGAGCAAAGACCAGAGGGTAGTTGTTGTGATGCGTTTTGGACTGCAGTGCAAGTTTAATGCAATTTGAAGTTGTTGTTTTCTCCCCTCGCTATTGACTTAGTAAAGCATACATTCCATCAATGAGGCAAGAAGGAGAAGAAAAAAAAAGGGGAAATGTGGAAATCATTACAGTAACAGGGACAGGGGAGGGATTTCATTTGGCTCTCTGTTAGGTCTCTTCTTGCCTATTTACTCAATTAGCTGTTACTGGCTGGTGCACACAAACCTTTTACAGATGATGTGGGAGTTACAAACTGTGTTAAATGTGTTGCTGTATCGGGAAAAAACAAAAACGCAGCGTTCAACGGACAGATTGCAGGTTTTGTTTGTGTTGCATGTTTCTTACATTAGCTCATTTTAAATGAAAACGCCGGCGCTATTTTTAACAAATCTACAAACTGTATCATGATGTGAGGGAACGCGGAGAGAAAGTTGAAGTTAGGAAGATGAATGAGTTTAATCTAAAAGTTTGTTTTATTTTCTTTTATTCTGAATTTGCACAGATGTCTTTAAGAGGTGGCAGCGGTTCATCTTTAACCACAGATGTTCGACTTTAACTCAGACACACAGATTTAACTCTTTTACCACATCAGCACAAATCAAAGCGTTTTTTTTTTTTTATTGACGTGACCTCTTTCTTTGACCTCCCCTCTCTGTGATAACACAGAGACAAAGCAAAGTCACACTCAGATAGTGCAACAGGGGAAGAAACAACAAAGATGAACATGCTCTTTATGTACGTTGGCTCACTCCAGACTCCGCTGGCTAAACTTCCTTCTTCTGCAGCTCGTCTGCAGAGTTTTGACACTGTGCTCACATGATTCAAGTGAAGGGACGTTGGAGCAGCGAGCTGTGAACTGATGTGTTTTGTGCCGGAGGGGAAGGGAGAGACCATCAACATGTCACCCCACTGGTGATTACTGCTTAGCGTCAGGTCACCTGACCTGACGGCTCAGAGTAATGTTCACTAACACTACTTTTATTCCTTCTCATAAAACATAAGGCTGAAGCATAAAAAAGTTACTTCACCCTGACAGCAAAATTAAGAGGGTCCATTAAACTGAGTTTATTACGTGGGTTCATTTTCCTCACTTTGTGCACAATCGGGACAAACCATTAGAGTCCGTGACAGAAGGGGAGTCTCAACCAAGAAAGACTTCTTTCATATTCGTCGGCGAGGCTTTATCGTGTCACCAGACCTCATGACTGTGTTATCAAGCAGGAAATGTCTTTCCTCAAACTTCCTGGAATGCAAGTGACATCAAAAAAATAGATCCTATTTTTTCTATTCAGGGTTAATTTAGAACATTAGATCCAGTTTTTTGTTTAATCCTTAGTGAGGTAGAAAGGAAACTGAGAGGAAGATCTGTTGGAAGATTCATGACTCATGCATGATTTTTTTTCTTTTTGTTTTTGGGTGGCAAAAACTGCAGTTCCTCAAACGTCCACTTGAGGCTGGCTACACAGTCAGTCACTCTCATAAGTCCCCATGTTAAAATGTCCAACTTCACAGCAGAAATAAACATGTTTACAGCCTGGTACAAAAAACAGTTTTGGTCTCTATAGCTAATTTCCCGTTCATGACAACTGTACTGAGGGTGAATTTTTATAGAACTCACCTGTTCAAATTATATTAATGCTTAAAGTCATGCATAATGGATAGACAGGTGGCTTATTTTAGCAACCAGGCTTCATTTGGCACTTCTCAGCTCCACAGATGATCCTTGTCTTCACTGATATTTTGATTAGTTAGGAGGCGCAAGAGGCAGGACTGTCCCGATGTAAAAAAAAACGTACAGGCAACGTCACGGATATGATGTCCATGTTTTATACTGCCTATGATTCCAACCCATGGCCCTTTGCCAGCTTCCTGCCTGATAAAGGCATAGAAAAAGAGAGAGAGAGAGAGTGAGTTTCAAAGATGTGAGCTTACCAGGCAGGCAGGGTAAGAAACCAGAAAATGTTCACATATCAGAAGCTGAATTTGGGCCGTCTTCTTAAAGGCCCAGTGTGTGGGATTTTGTGGCATCTGGTAATGAGGCTGCAGATAGCAACTAACTGAATACCCCTCTGCTCATCCTCCTCTTCCAACTATGGTGGCCAAAACCCCAAAAGCCTTATCTAGATCAGTGTTTGGTTTATCTGTTCTGGGCTACTGTAGAAAAACATGGTGGTTCAACACGGCGGACTCCGTAGATAGTACAGGAACGGGCTTGCAGCGCTGAACATTTCTGATTGATTGAATACTTGCAGGATTTTATTTCAGCCATGTTCATTGTGCATCAACACCAACATGGACAAACTGACAAGGCCATCGTTGTTTTATAGTCGCACACAAAAAATGACTTTTCATCCATTAGTGGACTAATTTGCCTAATCTTTGCAGGTCTTAACCCTAACCCTGGGACTAAAAGTTACAAAACGAGACTATAGAGGACTGAAGGAAAAACTATGGTGGCTGCAAAATGCCTGATCTAGAGCTGGTTGGTTGGTTGGTTGGTTGGTTGGTTGGTTGGTTCAACATGGCGGACTAGGTGGAAGAGGAGTCTATACATGTTTGTTCAAACGTAGCAAAAACAGAGCGATTCAGGTGATCATACACTAATCAAAAACAACAACGAAATAGTTTTCTGCCAATAGATATCACACTGCACCTTTAAGAAATGACTCAAAATGATCAGTCGATTATCAGAATAGTTGGAGATTAATCAAACAATCGATTAATCGACCGTCGTTTCAGCTCTGACCTGCAGACACGTCACTCACCGACTGTTAAACACCCACCGACTCCAGACTGAGTTGGGAAAAAAGGGGAGCAGAAGCCTCCAGCTATAAATGCACAAAGCTTTTATTGGGTTCTTACAGGGTATGTTTGAACATGTTACTGTATTCCCGAGGCGCGCACACACTTCCCGGTCCTTTCCCCCTATGTGTGAAGCAGCGACAGAGGTTATCAGTCGACCGTCTGGCTGCAGAATCCCCCGTGTAATCCATCAGCGCCATATTACAATGTCTCATCTATGCTACAGAACAATATAAAGCCAGCCTGGGGGGATCGAGCGCTCCTCCTCGCTGCTCAGTGAGGCAACCCAACACCACATGAAGGCTGCTCGGGGAAAAAAAAAAAAAGTGTCACGCTTCTAGAAAATTGGAGTTGCATGTTTGTGTTTAATTAAGTTTTTCCACTTTAAAAGGTACGACACGAGACTTTTGTTTCAGGTTGTTTAGAGTGTTCTCCTACCCAAGATGTCAACATATTATCCTTGTCACTCCCATCATGATGAATAATTGACCGTGCTGACATTGCATGCATTGTATCTCCAGGCACCCAAGGGATGTTTTATCACTACAGATGGATGAGGGTTGACAGCCAGTGCAGGCGGGACATGTGTTGTGTGGAAGTGTCGTGTAGAGAAGAGGAAAGCCGACACACAGTAGGCCTTTAAAAACAGGATACCTCACAGAATGATGGATGGATACATGGATGGATAGATGATCAATTACAAACTGGGTAATTTATACTGGTATAACCTTTTGTATGTAGATGTTGTAGCTTCGGGGGTCCTTGTTGTTGCATGCGAAACACTTCTGTGTCTTCGTATGGCTTATTACCTCAGGCTGAAACCCTTCAACTGCAGAGACGAGTGGAGGAGGGGACGAATGGGAAGATGGGCAATGAAAAAATGTAAAACCTTTACAGTATGTGTGTAATTAGCAGCATAATGGAGTGAGGAATGTTTTACTGAGACCGCTCGTGTGAGATGTTGAGTACAGGAAGTTGAAGATCTGTGTCGTGTACTGCGTAGAATTGTCCTAAATATGGACAGTTACGCGTGTATTCGTTATGATTATATTACTTATGATCAAAAACTAGCAAGTTGACAACTCTGCTAACAGACAAACATAAAGCAAGGTCAACAACACAAGACATAGCAGCCAGCTGATATTACTTACTAGTCCAGCTCGGCGTCTGTCTTTCAGCCTTTTATTTCACCAAGCTCTCACCAACCACTAAAAGTCAGTCCCAGATTTACTCTTGTGTGACAGCTTCTTGCTCGGTCACTCTCACATTTTCTCTTCTTCTGTCATCGTCTTCTTCTGTCTTTTCACCTCCACCGTCGTTACAATGCCCGCTTGCCCAGCTCCGGTTCTGGCACAACATCGACTCCGCTCCCCATCTGGGCCACAACTGCTAGGTGTTTTCACTGTCGCTTCATCTGTAGGTTATTTCTTTTGCTTAATGTATTGATCGTTGAGTCTACAAAATGTCAGAAAATACCTGAAGTGACATCTTCTCAGTTGTTTTTTATCCAAACAACAGTTCAAGTTTGTCCAGTTTGACCAAGAAAAGAAGCAAACGTCACATCTGAGATGCTTGAAAACAGAAAACATTTGACAGTTCAAAAATTATTCTTCTGTTTGGTGAAGATCATAATATATATTTTTACCAACACTGTCTCAGTTCTTATCCTTTAAAATCTGTTCTCGTGTGACTCAAAGTGCTTTACGTAAGACGTACATTAACCTCGCCGTCATTACCCCCACGTTGAACCTTTTTAATTTTTGATTACGGGAACGGCTGTAGATAATTGGGCTTCTGGGACAGCTTCGGTCGTGTTCTCAGTCATAATTTCCTGTCTTACATTACAGTGAATCTGCTCTTACTTGGTTACTCAAACCCCTTCATCCTCTCTCAGTTTACTGTAACTGTTTGTTTTGTAAGGCGCAGTATTGCTTTTATTTCTCCCACAGTGGGAGACATTTTACCACTAAATATGTAGAAACTGGTCAGCTTGTTGGACGTTATTAAATGATCATGTCACCAATTATATTTGTCAGTGACAGTTTACAGGAGAGTTCATCTCAGCCTGTTGAAACTAGTGTACAATCTCCTCTGTGGTGCTGGAGGAGGAGCCTGAGAAGATGGCCTTGATGATGTCACAGTGGTTATCTTGGAGATTACAGATCTTATAGTAGAAAAAGTTTCATGGGCGCCATGAAGGAGAGTGTGTGCTTCATGTCCTTACCCAAGCCTCCGTGACTGTGAAGTGAAACAAAAACTGCAGTTCCTCAAACGTCCACTTGAGGCTGGCTGCAGAATGAGTCACTCTCCATAAGTCCCCATGTTAAAATGTCCAACTTCACAGCAGAAATAAACATGTTTACAGCCTGGTACAAAAAACTGTTTTGGTCTCTATAATTTCCCCCGTTCATGACAACTGTACTGAGGGTGAATTTTTATAGAACTCACCTGTTCAAATTATATTAAGGCTTCAAGTTATGTATAATTAACAGCATGGACGCTTTGATTGACAGGTGAGCACTGTTACAGGTGGCTTGTTTGACCACCCAGGCATCATTCAGGTCCACCGATGATCCACGTCTTTGTCCATTTTTAGATTAGCTGTGAGGTGGAAGAGGCAGGACTGCACACGCTGAGCTTCAAAACGGCTCTTCAGAAACCTGTGGGTGACGTCACGGATACAACGTTTACGTTTTATACAGTCTGTGACTCAAACCCACAGCCCTTTCCCCATGTCCTGTCTGATGAAGGCTTAAAGAAAGAGTTTCAAAGATGTGGGTTTACCAGGCAGGGAGGGTTGCATTATGGGAAATTCATGGCTAAAAGTCAGAATGTCTCAATTCGTATTTTATCTGCGCTGACATTTATGGAAGTCCAATATTAAATCATTAGAGAGCTCTTCTGAAACTGTATGCAGTATTTTGCTGTCATAGTATAAACTCAAAAAGCTTTTGTAACGCTAAATAAATGAGCTGTATTAGACACAAATTCCAGTAAATTCAAAAACTGCGCACAGTTTTGAGAGCATGTGTAAGATTTTCCACATTACAACACATTATTGAAACCGCAGCACATCATTAAACACTCTGTTTCCTGTGTTTCAGGGCTGCCCAGAAGAATAATGGATGAGAGCTGTCACTAGCACTTGATGAAGATTTGGATTGACTCTTCGAACTGAACTATGGAGGGTAGCGATGATGTGTCAGTAACCATGACACAGTCCCAGACCGATGTGTGCAGCGCTGAGGTGGGAGGAGGAGGAGAAATCCCCAGTAAAGTGGACAACGGAGTAAATCCACCCACTCCTGCCGATTCCTGTGGCAGCGGCGCGACAGGACTGAGCAAAGGAGGGCTGTCCAACTGGTGGAGCCTCCTGCACCGTCAGTGGTGAGTCCTGCTGCTGAATCTCCAGGAGGCGTGGCGCTTAAAGTCGCCACAACTGTACTACACCCGGTGTGCCTGGGTGAGAGCCCGCTGATGCTGCCCATCCACCTCCAGATGGCCGGAGCGGCCGGGCCTCAGCTCGGCCAAATGGGGGCAGCGCCGTACTTGATAACAAGCCAAAGTCCTGTTTCGCTTCCCCTGGTCTTGGATCAGCAGGTCCTCCAGCACATGAGTCCCTCGGTGATCCCGCAGACCGCTAACTGCACTCAGCTGCCGCTCCAGAACAACGTCTTGTGTCCGAACCCGTTAGCATTTGGTTTGCCTCCAGCCGACCAGAAGTCAGCGGGGCAGACGCAGGATCCTAACCTGCTCTCTCTCCTCCAGAATCCGGCTTTGCGGCCATCTTGCAGGATCTCTTCCCTCCCCAGTCCGGTTCATCAACCTGTCAGTCGCCAGGCTCTACTTTCTTCCCGCTTCCTCCCCTCGCGCCTCCTTACACCTCCCCTCTAGCTCCGTTAGTCCCCCCAGCCACTCTTCTAGTTCCCTATCCTGTCATCATCCCCCTGCCAGTGCCTCTGCCCATCCCTCTTCCCATCCCCATCCCAGTCCCTCAGACCGAGGACTCAAAGGGGAACATGCCAAAACCAGTTTGCACTGTGAGTAAAAGCACTCAGACTTCTTCAAAAGATACTACCTCTCCTTCGCTGTCTTCGAGCAGATGCGTGTCGTCGTCCCAGACGCAAAACGTGTCCCCGCCCTCGCTTCCTCTGGATGACGGACAAGCTCTGGACCTTTCTGTCAGAACATGTCCTGTTGAACTTAAACAGGAATATCCCAGTCCGCAGCAGGACAGTGTGCTCGACTTATCAGTGCCTGGTGTGAGGAAAAAGTGTGTTCAGTTGGACAGAGAGGTAGCTTTTCATTCTGGTCCAGATAGCGGTGGTACTTCTTTGTCCCTCGGGGTCGAATGCACTCAGAGTTTAGACTCCAAACTCCTGGGCAGTCTGGCTTCACTCGAGTTCAGCCGGCAGCACAAGTGGGTGGTTGATAGCACTGCTGGTGGGTCTAGTTCTCGTGGTCAGGAGGCGTCTCTCAGCGGAGCCGGAAACCTTGAGATAGTCAGCACCTCGCAGACGGCCAAGGTCATCGTGTCGGTGAAAGACGCCATCCCTGCCATCCTCTGCGGGAAGATAAAAGGCCTTTCAGGAGTCTCCACCAAGAACTTTTCCATTAAACGGGACGGCAGCCCGGGGGCGTCTCTGCAGCAGCTCTACGGAGTGCCGTCGGCGTCTCAGGGGGAGCAGCATGACCCCAACAACCCGCTTAAAAAGGTCTCCAAGAACAGAGCCATCAAACTGAAGAAGGTCAGCTCACAGGAGATCCATTTCCTCCCCATGAAGAAGCAGAGACTCGCAGCGCTGCTACCCAGGAAGTGAACGTGCTCAGCCAAGAGGGGGGGATTAATAGCCGGGCCGCTCTCTGGTAATCCCTCCAGAGCGTGTAACATAAAACACATGTGGGGACATTCTGTAATCAAACGCGTACACTTAAATGTCCAATCAAAGCTCAGAGTTCGGCTGCATACAGCGACGCTCGTGAATGTCTGACAGTGTGGCACAGTAGTTACAGAAATGGTTTCCATTGGACTTTGTTTTATCGTAATGCACTTCTCAACTGTGTTATGCTAAAAACCAGAAATGTTTGTGTGTACGGCAGCTTAATGGGCTCTCCATGTGGCTTTGGAGTTTGTCTTTATGAATCGGAATATGTCGAAGAACATTTCTTGACTTTATAATTACAGCAAAGGCACATGGGATCCATTTTTCCATTTTGGATCAACGGTTTGTTTCCACATGTAATTTTTTTTTTTTTTTTTTTTTTAATTTAAGTGCACTGAAGAAAAACTGTTCACAGCAGAGCAGTATGTACTGGCAGGAACGTGACCGAGACTGTTATAAAACATGTCCCATCGTCGGAAATTCCCATAGTCATCAGTCGCTCAGTGGAGCGATTCATTCTCTTCTGATTGGTAAGCATGACAGGCTAATAATGACTTGGCAAAAGGCAAAATTTCTTTATAATGAATGTTGGCAACGGCCGTCTGTCGCGACAGAATACATTCTTATTTTGTTTAACGGCAGAGGAAGGAGAGAAAAAAAAGAAGGGATGTCTTAATTGTTTTCACATTGAAACAAGCCTGTCCAAGTATGAAGGAAAGTATTTTTTTGTTCTTCAAAATACAAACCAAAGCTGAGAAAACACTTCAGAACAAGTGTATACACAGAACCCACTGCTGTTTCCATTAACAGACTAATGAAGGTTTGATTTCATCTGTTTAATCAAGTGAAAATGTGAATTTAACCGAAGATGACGGCCGGATTAAAGAACTCGGAGAGAGAAAATACTGTTCATATATTTGTGAAGTGTGTTATTAGTCTGTTATTAGAAGCAGTATTGGTAAGACTCCCCTCAACTCTATCTATCTATTTATCAACCTTGTCGGTGTAAAACATTAGTCCCCAGTGGTTTGGTATCATTTTTATTGTGTTTGTGGAGCATGGTATTATTTTCTGTCCCCTGATCAGAGTTGTGAATGTGAGAGTATCGTTGTGTGTCTGTTTATTTATCCTATCGAGTGCACTTTGTCATAGTTTAGTTTATAAAAAACAAACAAAAAAAAACATTTCAGGGTGTTACTACCTATCCTGCTAAATAAAACAGTGTTGCCCCTTTGTGATTATAGCATTTATGAAACCTGTGAATTAAAGGCCAAGGACTATTAACAGCCACAGACTGCCTGAACGAACAAAGGAGGGATGAAAAACACCCAGAAGCTCGACTTTATACCAGTTCTTTATTTATACTGATGTACTTCATGTCTGCATTCAACAGAGTGCTCTTTGGTTTAGTAATCAGATTTCACCCTAATTTATTGTTTGTACTTTTTATTTATACGGTCTGTGTGTGTGTATATACTGGGCGGTCAGTTTGGAGACAAAGTGTGACTGGATTGTAAGAAGACGGCTTCCTTTGTAACTGTCGCTCTCCTGAAGCACTTTTGGCTTCCCTTGTTTTGATGAAGATGTCAGTGATGAAACACCAGTCGAAACGTGCTGGCAGTTAAATGTTTGCTTACTGTACAGTATGTGTGCTTTTTATATGGAAGTGAACTAAAAAATCTCCAAGGTCTGAATCTGTGTGTCTGTCTATTTTCTTGATGTTTGTTTTTAATCACAAATCCATCCTTCATAACCGCTTATCCTCATCATTCCACAGAGCTGACATATAGAGGCTCACATCAACACCTATGTTCAATTAAGAGTCACCAATTAACCTCCATGTCTTTAGAAGCCAGAGTACAGCCATGGAGAGAACATGCAAACTCTCGAGCCGGGGGATTCGAACCTGTCATCTTCTAGCTGTGAGGCAACAGCGCTAACCATTGCACCACATTGCTACCAATTAACTTGCATGTCTTTGGACCTTTGCTTACTCACAATGGCTCTCAAGATAAAGAGCCTGTTTCCTCCATCCGTTTTACGTAAACGCTCTTCAGGGTCACGGTGGGGCTGGAGTCTGTCCCAGCTGACATTGGTCGAGAGGCATCCCGGACAAGTCTCCAGTTCATCACAAGGCACACAAACAGACAACCATTCACACTCACATTCACACCTATGGGCAGTTTTAGAGTCATTAACCCTAATCCCTTTGGACTTTAGAGTCACCCATGAAGACACGAGGAGAACATGGAAAGCACACAGAGTTGGAGCTGGGGGATTCAAACCAGGAATCTTCTTACTGTGAGGTGACACTGCGCTGCCTTGCCACCCCTTTATCACAAATTTAGTCATTACAGACGCTCAAGACGATAATTCCAACATGAAAAGACTTCCAGTAAAAGCACATTAGGCCTTCTTACCCTTTGTGATCTTGTGGAGTTAAACAGGGCGGTTTGTTTTCACTTCAACCTTCATCAGTATCAAACAGTCCAACACCAAGAGTCTCCTTACAGTGTCTGAACTCAAGTCAGGTCACCGACTGTTAAGTAAACCGCTTCAGTCCTTCGAGCGCGTAAACAAACGCTCGCTCCGCAGTTTAGGAGACCAAAATGTCTGGATGCCACGTTTAAGACAACAGATTCAGCGCACAGCATGAACTGACAGTGACATAAAAAGACATTTTTCCTACAGCTGTTCAGCTTTTCATTGTCTGTCAGTGTACTGATGGTGCAGCCTGTCGTATATTAAATGTTCTGAATTTATGTGGTAGTTCTACCCGTTAGTTTGCTCACACAGGCTGACATCTCCAGTTTCCTCTCGGCACAATATGCCGCATTTTAGCTGTTTGTCATCAACCGGACTTATTTATTCAAAAGTCTGTGACATGTTTTCAAATTGTTTTGACAGATTCTTTTCTTATATTTCATATGATAAACAAACACGAGCAGGCCTGGCTTCTTTCTGACGGTTGAGAGGTAACATTTCAAAACAACTGTCACAGAGACAGATGAAAGTTTAATGATGGCAAAGCTGGACTTCTATGATTTGTGGTATTTGTAGTTCTCACTGTGCAAAGCTCTCATCTTTTATCAAGACTTAATGTCCTGATGAATTTTCTAAAATCAGCCATATATTTAATTACCAATAGTTTGTTGAAATCAGTAACACCACACGCTCATCCTTTTGTTTTTGGTCGGTTTATAAAAAAAAAAAAAAAAAAAAAAAAAAAAGGAAATACACAACATCATAAACACTTATTGTTTATCTGGTGTGACGTAATGGACAAGTGAAGTTTTTGCAACACATATTTTTCAAGTACTTAAAAAGATGCAAGAGAGGGAAATCAACAGCACTTCGATCCTGTGTTGAATATCGTATGGCACAAGTCTTTTTTTTTTTTTTTTTAAATCATGGAAAGGAAATAACAGGAAAATTCTGTTAAGTATATTATAAACAGTATGCTACAAAAAGCTTGTACTAACAAAGACCACGTAAACCTGAGAGATGTCGTAGGTAAAGCAAGGCAGAGTCTATTACAGGGAGTATTTGAACTAAAAGCGCTGTGTAGTATTAAAAAGCAGAATGGAATCCACCGTGAAATATTCACCACGTCCACCATCCCCCTTTATCTTCACATTTCTAACTTATGTATATGATTTCCTTAAAATATTAAGTTTCTACAAAATGTACATTCTGTCGCTGATATTCATGGTTAAACCCATAAAACTGTACACATCTGTTTTCATTGCTAACAGTGATTGGAACGGTCAAAAAGTGACAACGCAGAGGTTGCAGGCGGACCGACGAGCTTACATCATGATTATGATAAAAAATATTACATCAAAAACTAAACACAGAAAAGCCCTTTAGAAACGTCGGACTTGCACACATCTGTCCTTTGAAATTGATAACGCCCGAGTCGACTCGGAGCTCGGGATACAAACGGTTTGATAAGAAGTGTGTGGGGACCAGTGGGAGGCAACGTAACAACCAGAAAAAAAGGGCCTGTAAGACACAATAACACATCATGCCGCACAGCAGATGATCCTGCAGGGCACTCGTGGAAAAAAAAAAGGTGAGAGTTCGATCAAAAAAAATACAACGTGATCCCTGCCAGGACGTCCGTCCAGCACTGTGTGAACGAAATGGAATGCACTGACTTGTTAGCATTCCTCGGGCAGGGCGGATGTACCCATACTTGAGGCATACATGTGAAGAGTGAAAACAGCTATACGACAGACGAGAGAGCGTCCAGATTCTCTTGAAGAACGTGGGGAAGAACATCTGATGGATTTCTTTTTTTTTTTGTAGTTTTCTTTTCAGTATATCGACCCTTCCTTGTTAACTGGAAATTCAACAATAATAAAAACATTATATAAGAAGAAACATTCTCCATCTTTGGGGATCCAAAACCAGGATCAAAAGATTTCATCTCCGTAAAAAACAAAACAAAAACAAAAGCGGCGTCCGTGTGTGCACATGTGCTATGCAATGTAAACACGACAGGGATTTTTTTTTCCTTTGGGATTTCCTCGAGTCAAATGGCGTCTGTTAGACTTGAACAGCTTGTTGTTCACTGATGAGGGGGGATGAGGTAATGTGTCAGCAATGCACGGCACACTTTTCTCCACTCTGGAAGTCAGGATGAAGTTGTAACATCTAGTCAGTCCCTCGAGGTGGAGGTCTAGAGTAACATGTAGCCCCCTCCTGCACCCACCCTCCCACCCACCCAGCCCTCATGAGTCCACACGATGGCTCTCTCTCGGGGGCTTATTGCTCATGGGTCTGCCCTGGCTCCTGTTACAGTTTGCCTTGTTTCAGCCTCTCTATGTGATGGCAGAGCTTCAGTGCAGGCCCCAGTTTCAGACCCATGTACTTCATGATCATGTCGCTCCGTAGCAGCATCAGAGCTTTTCCATCAATCTCCTGTGGAAACAAAGAATGGGGCTCATTATGTTGAAACGCCATGCAGAGAACTAAATTATCTGCAGTAGCCAAAGCTAATAATAGACAAGAGAGCAACTTGTGGTCCTTTTTAGCTTAACACGAAGGGCAACTGAGAACTTCAAAGGGGACCTGAGTCTAAAAATGTAAGCTCTCGGTGTACTTTTCCACGTTCACTCACGTGTTTTCTGAAGAGTTCAGCATGCGGAGCTAACGCTGTGGGGTCAGCGTCCCTCACAAACTGCATCACCTCCTCGATGGACCAGGAGGAGGGGTTTTTACTGGGCAGCTGCAGACTGTCCTGCTCAGACACCAGAGCCTCAGGACCTGTGGTGGAGCTGGCTGCTGCCAAGGCAGAACACACACAGACACACACAAACACACAAACAGACGTTGAGCATGTGAGGCGGTAATGAAGTATTTATATACGTCTACTTCCACAGATTGTTACTGTACCTTCGACTCGTCTGAGAGGCTGTGTGGAGCTGTGCTCTGCGGGGTTCGAGGAGAGGCGGCGCATGGGTGTGCTGTTAGTGCGGTGGTAGAGGCTGCTGGCCTGAGGGTGGTACTCCGAGGAACTGCGGGCGGTTTGGGGTCGAGGGTTCATGGAGTTGGAGGCAGAGTCCATGTAGCGCTGCTCCTTTATTAGGCCGTTCTCCTCGTGGGGCAGGGTCTCTGCTGGAGAAAGAAAAAACACAACGGACATTAAAAGCTTCTATCGAGCCTTTGAGACGATGTCCAACACGCGAGGGGAAAGCGATCATTAACATGTTTGACTTACAGACAGCATTCAACTGATTCGACCTGGAGGAAACAGTCCTGACATACAAAGAGACGTTAACCAACATGTTGCTACTGTATCTGATGTGTCCGTCACTTTGTTATGCAGGTAACAGTCACTGTAACCGGAGACCAGCAGCGCTGCAGTCCTTCACAACTCGGGATGACACGTGGAACAAATAAACACAACCTGCATATCACTACACAGCAGTTAGCGGCAACATGCATTACTCATTAAAGTATCATCGTTCACCACTTTAGTGCCAATGCTTGCACAGAGCAATCATCTAGTGTACACACTGCAGAGTATCGAGAGAAAGCTTTCTGGCATGTCACACAAAACAAACTTTTGGCCGGCCGAAAAATTTGACATTAAAAACATGCTTCTAAAATAAATAAACAGCCGCTCTGATGAGTGCAGGAAATCTAAAAGGTACGAAGCGTGACGGGAAAAAGCTCAACGACTAAAGGAATGTCCAGAGAAGTCTGCTGCATCCATTGAGCACAGAGTATGGCTGCTGAGGTCAGATCTGCTGCTGGTGTTGCGTGCAAGGCAAATAATTAACGTCTAAAAACAGACGAACACCAAAGCCCCAGCGGGCACGTCTCTGTCATGGCGTGGCAGCAGCACTGTTTTGGTCTGTTCTCCACGTGACTTCAAATCCCACCGGAGCGTTTCAGAAGCGTTTTTTCTTCCAGACTTTGTTGACCGGCACAGATTTGGTAATTTTTCTAGTTTAAGTGCTTCTAAATATGTAAATATGCTACGTAGTTACATTATTTCCCTTTGACTGTTCGGTAGTTTTTACGGGGCGTTTTATTTTGAAAGTGGACCGGATTCTCTGTGCCGTTTCTGTGTTTTTTCCAGAAGTTCAACTTCACTGCTGCGGGTCGCTGCGTTTTTTGGCGGACACCCCAGCAGCCCATGCTGCCACAGCCAAAATGGCCTACTCAGACTCAAATGAATGGAAAAACCTGTGTTTTTGCCTCAGTGCTGGATCCTGTCTGAATGTACCTAAAGGGTTAAGAAGCCAGTCTCCAGCACAGAGATTAGTCTTATTAGGCGTGCAGTTATTAATAAGTTCAAAATTAATCAAGGCGGCGTACCTTCTGACGGGTGAGCTTCGGTACGTAAATGTTTAGGTGAAAGAGGAGCTGCGTACGGCGGGGAGACTCCAGAGAGGCTCCGTTTACTGCCGCGAGCCAGAGATGGAGCGTCCAACGCTTCTTCTTTCACTGAAACACAGAAACAAGGAAGTGAGTGTCAGCACATAGTCAACAGAACAACACAAGATAAACAGATATGGTTAATTACCAACAAGTCCTTCATTACCAACAAGTCATTTACCTTCAACATAAGACGAATTAAACACCACTCAAAGAGAAGCAAGACACCCGTCACAGCTGATATTAGGGCGTACTGGGCGTTGTTAGTAATTGTTAACTGAGAGCTGAATGCAGGTTTACCTGACTTGGTCCTGTCATAAGCAGTGTAGTGGCTGAACGGCTGGCTGCTGAACAGGTTGTCACATTGCAGGTGACGACACATCGTCTCCAAGAACCGCAGCACAAAAGAAGCACTGGAGGCTGCTGGGAGTTTGACCACACGAACTCCACCATCTGTTCTCACTGCGATGAAGGAGAGCATGTTTTATTGGTCTCATCAGCCCCCCGATGAGCGCATGATGACTGTTTTTTTGTCTTTGTGTGTCTTACCTCTGACGATCTCGCCTCCTCCTGAGTGAGTCTGCAGAGCACTGAGCAGGACTTTAGGCTGGTATGCGCAGTCTATGCATGACTGCACCACCTGCTGGAGCACAGCGTTCACCGGGCCTGGTCCAAAGTGGTCCGGCAGATGCTGCATCAGCTTCCTGTCCAGGTGAGGACCGCAGTTTCCGTGCTTGTTCACGTACACGCACACTGAAACAACACACAAGAAACACAAAGAACAAATGAGATCTTCTACTAATGACAGCCGGTGCAGAACGTGCGATAGCTGGTGAGAATCCGTCCTTACCTGTTGAGACCACGGAGCTGAGGCTGGCAGGGCTTTCCTGTGGTACCTGGATGCTGGGCAGCTGTGCTTGGCCTTGGAGGATCTTGGACTTTCTCTGAAAAACACACAATCATTTAACATAAAGAACGTGGCACATCATCTGAAGTTTAATATCGCTGCGGGGTCCCACCTTGCTTCCAGGTTTGGGTCCTCTCTTCTTGTGGGGTCGGGGCACCAGCTGCGTGTTTTCAGGTACAGTCCCGTTCTGGGCTGCCGCTGCCTCTGCCACGGCTTTGAGCAGAGCGATGGTCTCGCTCTTGGGCCGACGGCCTCTTACCCCCTTCCTGACAGGTAGGGGTGGCAGGGGGTTGGGGAGTCTGTAGGGGGACTGCATGGAGCGCCTGTTGGGCTTGGAGGGCGACGCCGGAAGAATCTGCAGGTTCTTTGGCAGAGTGACTGAAAGGAAAAAACACAGACAGCAGGTATAAAAAGAGAAAGTTAGTCTTGGCACAGCGTCGACAGTCGCCTCAAAGATTGTGGATCGACTACGTAGGTGTGTGCAAAGAGAGAGAGAATCACTGCAGAGTCTCTGCAGGCTAATTAGACGAATAAATTGTGTCATTATCTCTTGACTCTGACCACAGTTTGCTGTGCTGGTGTTGGTGGATTAAAGTAAAGAGATGGTCTGATGCCAGTCTGGGTTTGGACAGGGGCATCTCATTACTGGAAACAGCGGGGGAAGTGCTCCAATAAATGTCATACACTTCCAATGACATGTTTTCTGACGTAATATCTGGCATGGCTGTGCATTTAGCTAATTGTTAAGAGCTTCAGCAGTAGTTTAAAGCCAAATTACAACATCAGAAAGCTAGCAGAGAGGAACAAAATAATTTATAATACTACTACTAATAATAATAATTTGTATACAATGGCAACAACACTGTCTGCTTAGAAGGACTGCAGTGCTGCGAGCTAATAAAACATGTTCTGGACGTCTTTTTACAAATAGCACAAAAGCCTTTCGCCAAAAATCTGAAACTCACCAAAAGCACTGACAGGAAAAACACAAACCCACGCAAAGTAACAGCCCATTTACTCAGCTAGTAAATATTTTTCTGTTTCTGTATGGACTCAAAATTCCCTGACAATTCCCCACTCGTAGAGAGTAGAGCAGAGAGAATAAATCTTCCTCCAGAAGTCAACAACCGCTCAAAACAAAGCACGCAGTGACGGAGAAAGCTGTGCGGTCGTTGTTAGATGGGGGAGGAATACAGAGATAGTTACTTCTTCTTTTTTTTTTAAAGGGCACTCTTTCTTTTCTTTTTTTTTTTTTAAAGGGACATTTAAACGTCTAAAAAGAAACTCAAGTAAGGAGTTTCTTATCCTCTCTGTCCAGACAAACGTCTGACTGCACTGAGCAGCTTTTATGTAAATATATTTTTCACCATGTAAACAGGTATGATGTGAAGCACATAAATCCTCCTCCTCCCCATCTCCAACCAATAAGAGTCACACAAACAGTGTTCAGCGCTCAGGACACTCCTTTTATTGAACGTAGCTCCAGTTTATCAAAAGGAACACAAAAACACTGTATAAAACTTGTCACTAAGCAACCAAACTTTCCCCAAAGTGCAGCCACTGTGGGGAGCGTCGCAGAAAAGAAATCCTTATCTACCCAGAACGATCACAGTGTGTGTGTGAAAAGAAGAGGAACGTTTTACTTAAACAACTACTGTACCAAAACCAACATCACCAGGCCAGCTGCAGAATCCTCAGAAACCCGCGTATAATATTAAAAACCACAGTTATCACATCATTCAAGCATCTTAACTGGATCTGTGTTTGTTCCGCGTCAAACGCAGAAACTTTTCCATTCAGATTTAACATCTGGGAGATGTGTTAATGTGTGCTATTAGATCTCACGTTGATCAAAAGGCAGAATTCATGCGTTCTTCTACTGAATGTTTGAGCACCTGTTAGAGATTAGGCCGTGTATATTTTACTCTGCCAGACTAAGCAACGAGACCAGATGATTCATGATAATTGTGTTTATGTTTTTCTAGGTGTTGGGTGCAGTGTCCCGACTGTGGGGGGGGGGTGCACCGCAAATAAATGAGCGTGAATGAGACGTTGATTACAAACAACAGCATCTGCCTCAGACAGCAGTGTATGTGCAGAGGTGTGCTGCCACCTAGAGGCTAACACTCACCACTGTTGCCCGGTGGCTGGAGGCTGTGTTTTGTGAGGGAGCACCAGCCCACGGGGAAGATGTCCCGGGAGTCGTACTTGCACCAGTAATCGAAGGCGCCCCGCCACCCGTCGAACATGATGAACACCTCGTCGCCCTTCACTTCTCCTATGGTGGCGGGGCAGATGAGGTACGGGTTCTTCTTGTCCACGGCCTCCAGCTTCATGCCCGGCTTAAAGTTGTTCTGCGTGGGCCTCAGTGGTTCCTGGAAACAAGTGCAATATCCTGATTGCAGCAACTATTGAATACACATTGGCAATAAGATGGCAGCATACTGCCTGTAAAATGAAAACTTTGTGAAGCATTACAAACCTTTTTAAAGGCTGTTGCTGGTGCCATCTCTGCTCCGTTTAAAGTTCTCAACAGAAACATGGGCCACGAGGAGGCGTTCATCCGAAATCCTGAGAAGAAAACGTGATAACATTTAAAAACCACAGTGAAGAAAGCAGAGCAGAAAATTCTGTTATTACCACATGTCTGATTTCATGGGTAATTTATATTGTTGCTAACCTTTTCTTTATCAGATAAATACGGTGATCACTGGACTGAAGCGACCTTTTCTCCTTGTTTTTAATCAATTCCTCACTAAAACATTATGCTGCAGATTTCAGATTAAGTCACAGAGAATCAATCTCAGCTGGACTTTTTAAACCTTTATTGTATAATAGCAGCGATGAGGACTGAGCCTCTGTACATGTGGCGTATACTCCTCATACCTACTGAGCTAACAGGCGCCACCAGTTTCACCTTTTTAAAGTTAGTGTACATCTATCCGCATTTCTTATCTTGCTGTTCTAATTATTCCAAAATTTATTGCAGCAATATAAACAAAACATTGCTGCAGACTCTCTTACCTTCACATTCTTTGCATATGCAAAAAAAAAAAATAGATAATCAAATTAACAGAAGCCTGTAGGGAAATATTCTTTTATTTCCACATAAGGTCCCTTCAGACTATTCAGACGATTTATTTGAGTGGGAGTGGTGCAATTTGGGTGTCCGTTAAATAAAACCCAACGACCTGCGGTGGAGAAGTTTCCAACTTTTGGAAAAACACAGCCTGATGTCACACTGCAATGCAAAACAGACGGTCAAACCTCCGCAGTCAGCCTGAAACTGAGGTCCGAGATTCAGGTGGATTCATGGACTAAACTCTGATAATCTACCTGTTGTGCTCTGGCTTTGTTTGTTTCATGTACCCAGCTTCTAAATCTGAGTCTGACTAGCTGCAAAACAGTGACACAAAGAAGTTTAATTTGGTTTGAGTCCGATGGTGTGAGAGCGAAAGCTGAATGTGAGTGAGGAAGTGCCGGCATTGATAAAGTCGGTTAATCAGTGAAATAAAAAGTTATTTCCTGATTGTTTCACAGCGGTTACATTCAGCACAAAGAGACAGACACTGAACAACCCTGCAGTGATTCACCACAGGGCCTGATTCTGTCTGAATGAACCCTAAGAGTGTAACAAACAGCTTCTACAGAGCAGTCTCACACTTATTATTTTCAGGTTACAGCTTCCTCTTTCATTGTTGCCACGGCAAGGACAGAATGAATCTCATTTTAAAGAGACAAATCTGCCATTTGTTCTGTTTTATGGAGAATCACAGCTAATGAATGGAGATTTTCTCCTTACTGTCCTGAAATGAAGATAACTGACTGTGTGACCTTCTTACCCAGTGGTGGCTGCAGCATGTCTCCGTTCTTCTCACAGGTGCCGATAGGCTGGATATCAGAGGAGTCCACCAGTCTCCAGAAGTCATTGCTGTTGTCGCTTCCATCCAGACGGAGACGCAGACGGACTCCGGTTAAACCCATCACCGTGGCGATACAAACGGAGGTGGAGTTGCGTGGGTCGTGAGCTTCAAGCTTCATCCCCACCTTGAAGTCGTTGGAGGGCGGGACTCTCGCCTGCAGATAATAATAATAATAATAATAATAATAATAATAATAATAATAGGAAAATAGCATTAGTGATGATCACAAACAAATCATCATTTGTCAGCTGATAATTGTGAGACATGATTTGGTAAAATGTTGAGCTAATTGTGCCAAATGTGTGGTCGTTTGGTTTCGTGAGAGCCATGTTGGATTCAAAGTCATGAATAACATCTGAGTGAAGGGACAAATCCAGTTTGTGCTACTGGCAGCAATTCACAGAACCAGTTTAGTAACCACTAAGTTGCCCCAGTAACGTTAAAAAAAAACACTTCATTGCAGCCTGTCCCAAGAAAACAATGAAAGATAAACAGAGGCACTGTTTAGCCGAGACAAGTTCTGCCAATTCTTACTGAACTACTTAAACTTTATATTTAAGAGGTCTTCGTGCAGCTGGTCTCTGCTAAATATGAAGCAGCTCAAAAATCCAGGCAGACATACCTGACGAAAACAGCTTGGTGGAGCTGGTGTGGATGACGTCTCTTTTAGGTAATCTTCCCAGCTGAAAGCATCTAAAGAAAGAAATCATGAAAAATGTAAAACTTTTGTAAATGTTCTGACTGTAAACACTTCTTAAATACAACATATTACATAGTTTGCTTATTGAGAATAACATGAGACCCAGCAAATACTTAAGCTGAAAGTCACAACATCACCTGCTACCTGGTTTTTGAGGTTACAATATAATGTGAAGAGTGCGATGAGACTAAACACACATATATCCCATTATAGCACTTTTTCTGTAAATGTGATGAACGAACATGGCTTCATGGTTTTTATGATTTAATTCCTCATTTTTTGAAGCATGTGCAATACTTTACATGACTTTTTTTTATTTCTTGTTGTTATACGTAATCTATTATTGTGACATTCCACTGTACTGTTTTGTTGGCTGTGTACTATATTTAGGTCACATGTAGCAGAGGCTAGTGATGGTTTGCATTACGGTTTTCTGGTTCAACCACGTTGATGCAACAGAAGTAGTCCCCGGCTTGGAGGGAAATACCTGTTCTGTGTCACGTTCACTCTCCATGTTTGTGTACACAAACTTGAATCTGTGACGTGCAACGCTGTGCAACGCAAGATGCCAACCAAATAACAGAAAACTGCCGTAAAGAGTGTGATTTGTGACACAACGAAAAACCAGCGATAGAGCATCATTTGAAACGTTTTCTATTGGCTCATGATATATAACCATCATAGTGCACAGAACTATCCTCTGCTAGGAAAATGATTGGATTGTAGCTCAGAAAGGGACAGGAAATCTGGAACACTGGCATGTAATAGTTATAGTTAATAAGATAAGATAGACTTTAATGATCCCACAGGGGAGAAATTCACTTGTTATAGCAGCTCGTTTACGCAAGAAATTACTGATAAATAAGAAATATATAGAAGAAAGTCATGAAGTCATGCTGGTGTTAAAGAGTCTGACAGCTGTTGCTGAAGGAGCTGTTTAAGGCCTCCACAGTCATCATCATCATATAAGAGCAAAATGATGTTTATTTTCTTATTATGTAAACACCGGACACAGCTCTCCCTGTGTTCAATCAAAGTAATATAAGACTCACAAATAATGTCACAAAAGATCAAATAAAATGTTTACCTTTAGTTGTTGCAGGGGTTGTACCTGTTAGAGGAACTGTCCTTCCCAGTTTCTCCCTTTTGCCATCTTTCTGATCTAAAAATGATAAAACAAAAATATAAAACAAAAAACAGTTCAAAAAACAGATTTATCCATGCAACGCTCTTTTCCAAACATTACATCCTGTCACTTCAGGCAGGTCACTTCCCTTTTTCAAAAACTTTGTCTAACAACTCTGGAACATTCATAAATAACAGTCCAAAAACATAATAATGGATTTCTGAGGGAGTTATAAATATATCAAAATCCTGGAATCATGCAACCAATTTGTGAAATACTGAACTGAAGCCTGCTGAGAGTCATCACAGCAGATGACGCCAAAAATATCTAATTAACTCTGGAATGCCTTCAGTAAGCTCGAGAGGAATCATAACGACACAAACAAAGCTGCATGTTGTCACATCATGAAGCCCGTACAGTCCCATTCTGGACCACACACTTACTGTGCATCATCAGAGCTTTCCTAAACACTGCGTGGGAATGTACACACCTTTATCACTAATACATACATTTTAGGGAGATCATGTTTTCTGCGTGACTTTTCCCAACTTCAACCTGAGTGGAGGTCTTTAATCAGACAGAATAAGTGAAAACACCTGTGTGGGTACGCAGAGCCTTGAAGTTAATTTGCAATTATCTGCGAGTAATGACATACTAACGACTTGAAGTTCAAAATTCTCCATTGCTAATGTCTTCAAAAAAACTTTTACAACGAAACAGCTGTGAAACAAATCTACTTTTTTCTTCAGGGGAATTCCTCCAAAAGAAAAATCCCTCAGAGTCACGAACACAGTTTTTATCATGCGTAGGAAAATGACGTCCTCCTGCCTTTTATCGGAGTTTTTCCCATGGTGGCTGATGACCGATGCTGACACTTCAGCGATGACGACCAATGCTGACCGAGTACGCTTCTGTCTGCTGTTCGTTCTGAAAGTGACAAAAAGGTGAAGATGATTAATATGAAATGCAGAGAAAAACAAACAGAGACAGGCTAGTTTAAAAAGAGATTCATTAGTTCCATTCATCATAATTACAATGTCATTAATCAGCATCACGCTATGAAATACAAGAGCTTTAATGTTCAGCAGTGTTTGTGTATGAGTGAGGTGAAATCTTTAGTTAATGAACCGTTATTATAACCTTATGTAATTAACATGCTGAGCAAAGGGCTGCAACTAATGATTATTACTATAATTTCAATTAATCTCTCACTTATCAAATAAATTGGCCATCAGAGAACTGCATTACAAAAATCATGGCCCGACATGGCACATGAGCGTATTTAAGAAGCTGTAAAGAGCAAACGTTTGACTCTCGATAAACAAATTAAATGATCAATTACTCTTCTGTTGATCTAATCACCTGCTCTGCGCTTTAGTACTACTGACATGTGGACAACAAATGCTTTTCCAAATAACAACAGAGGAGCTTTTCTAACTGTTTTATTACTCTTTATTTGTACTTGTGTTTTTGGTTGATGTTATACAAAATAATACTGGTGCTAAGTCTGTCTCAGTGGACTTGACATTGAATCAATACCTGTTAAACTCTGACACGTCACAAAGGATCTTTCTGACCGAGACACTGGTGAGTTAGTGAGGTGAACAATCACTGAATCAATAAACAAACATTTTGGACAACAAACAGGACAATTAGCCATTGTGGATGACTGTTATAACGAAGCTAATGTTACTGTTCTTTGGGACGAATTAACATTAATTAAGAATCTGGAAACAGATAAAGTTTGACACTGACGCTTGATAAACAGCTGATCTAATCATCTACTAGGCAGTACTCCTTCATTTAACTACAGATGTGGACAACAGATGATTTTTCAAAGAACAATATAGAAGATAGGTGTCAGATGACAGCCTATAATATCAAACATTATAGAGATAGGTGTTGTGTTTTTGGTTGAATAATACTGATGTTATGTGTGTATGTCTCAGTGGACATGAGATTGAACTGTGCGTCTTCAACGTCAAGTAACCGTTTACAGTATCAACACAGGCTAACTCATTAAGATTAATAGTTTAATGAACCATTTTGGATTACTGTTGATAAACAATTGATTTAATCATCTATAGCTTTTACTGTTTGGCTTAGTCTGATGTGTTTTAGTACTGTTGTTATTCTTTGTTTGATGTTATCTGCTGCCTCGATGTTTTGATGTAAAGTGTCTGAGTATTTAGAAAACCACTTGTAATATATATAATAAAATGTATCATTATTATTATTATTATTATTATTATTATTATTATTATTACTAGTACTAATACTACTACTAGCTGCAATGTTTTTTTTAATGTTTTTTTGGTTGATTTTACACAAAATAACTGATGCAGTCAGTCAGTTGTGGCCGATCCAAGTCACTCCCTGAACTCCTATTTTGAGTTATTACCGTCAGGCTGCAGATATGATGAAACAAAGTGCACGACAAAAAGATATTAAAACTCCTTTGTTCCTGCTGCCATTGGCCTTCTTAACAGCACAATGTAAAACCTTTGGCATTTACTGGTTGTTTGTTGCTCACGTTTGTATTATTTGTGTTATGTTTATTTATGTTTGCGTTGTTCTGCTGCTGCTTGGAGATAATAAAGACACCTTGAACATGTCAGCTATACTAAATAACTACTCAGTGGACTCGATATTGAATATATCGGATCTCAAAGAGGAGCCACGTGAAAACTAAAGGTAAGTTAGTCGATGCTGATGTTAGCAAAAGGGAAAATATACTTCCCCCCTCCCCGTATAACATATGAGGACCTCTTTCTTGTACAGCAGTGTGGTATTCCAGTAATGGACACTCCCACAGAGACAGGAAGCCTCCTGTGTAACATGGTGGGTTTTCTCATGAGGTTCAACACTGTAAACGACCACAGGGCCTGCCTGTGGGAGGTTGGACTGGGACACTTTAACTTACTGTACAAACCCCTTTTTACTATGTTAAACTCTGATGTGTCGCTTCATGAGCGAAACACTGGTGAATTACTGAGTTGAGACGATGAAAAACAGCCGACCAACATTTTGGTTGGGTGTTAAACGAAGAAAACAACGTCGACTAACCGTTTACAGCATCACTGTAACTAACTCATTAACGTTAACGGTTAAATTAGCCATGATATAATGAAGCTAACCGTTACCGTTGGCACAATTTACGTCTTATTCTGTTGTTTTAGTACCTTTAATATCAAACTTATAACTTAATAAGAATGTCGCTTTACACTTTTTAATGTTTTAATGTTTTTTTTTTTACCGTTAGCAGGCTGGTTATGGCACCTCACATTTGAATGTTAACTTAGCTCGTAACAGCTAACTAGCTGCTAAAAGCCGTTATAGACCTAACGTCTGTTTATTTTCGATGTTACACTCAAAAAAAGCTGTTTCAGATGTTATATATCAGCTTTAAGATGCCGTGTTTGGTGTGTATAACGCTTATAAGCTTCCAGGTAATAGTCTGGACCCAATGTTGACAACTGGGACTGCTTGATTTGCTAGCCACCACTACCTCCACCACCACTGCTGCTGCTGCTTCTGCTGCTGCTGGGCTAATAACTAGGTTGGCTAACCTTAGCGTTAACCCTCTCAGAGCAGTTTCTTCCATATTATCGAGGAGAATTACACCCACGCAAGACTGCGTGGCTTCTGTTAACCTCCTCCGGAAACTCTACGTTATTTAGTGTGAAGAAAAAACTTACAAGTGCCGTCTTTTTTCCGAGTGAAGATCCACACACTTTTCTCTAATCGTCAGCTGCCATTTTTTTCACTGAATGTAGTGTATGCTTACACGCATGTAATTTATGCCGAAGATCGTATCGAACAGAGTGAGCGCACACACGCGCAACGAGTTTAAACGGCGAGACAAGGGCTTGGGACTCACACTCACAGCCAATCAGGTGAAAGTTTGCTAATTTTTAGCCAATCAGCGTTTGGAACTACACGAGTTGTAGTTTTTAGATTCTAGAAAGTGACACCAAGTCAACCATCTTCACTTTTATGCCCTCTTTTTCTCGTGTATCCCCCTGCTGTGGTTCAAAACTGATAAAAAAAAAATACTCAGAAAAAAGGACAAAAATAAAACAAAAGTATAATCACAGACTGAATTATATCACCTAATACATCAGGGTACAATACTAGAGTGCAAAAATATATATTTTATATATATTTACTTATATATTTTAAAGTAAATAAGTAAAGAAATTGTATTCAACAGAACACGTTTTTAGTAAACTAGAAAACTAAATGGTGTAATTAAACATACCAGAATAAAATGGAATATCTACAAAACTTTTTATTTAGTTTATTTAGTTTTTATTGTTTTGTTTTTTAATATTTAAAAACTATCAATCTAATCTAATTTAAATAAAATCAAATAAACCAAATTTCTATGAAAGCTGACGACATTTCTGTGTAAACCGCCAGATCACCGGGCACTCCGCTCATGACTCACTGGACCCGTCCCACGTCAGTTTCAAGCTCATGTGTTTTCCCCCACCCACAGTGTTCCTATAAAGACTCGATTTTTCTAACAATATCAAGCACAAATCGTCAATATTCAAACATGTGCAGCACGTAAAAACTCTAGATGTGACCTTAATCAATACTATATGAAATGTATTGATGTATTAATGAAACTATGATGAGGGAGAACAGGGCTCTAATATCTTTTCTTTATTTTTAAATGATTCTAAGTGGAAAATATGTTTTGTGGATCTCCTTTATTGTTTCACTAAGACAAAAACATGTTTGTGTGACAGTGGTGGAATGTAATAAAGTACATTTAAATTTTATTCACTGAGCTACTCAAGAACCAGTTTAAGGTAATTATACTTCAAATGTATTTATTGAATTAATAATTCAAAATTCTAGAGCAAAATACAGTTCAGAATATTGGAGGTGTGAGCTTTCACTTTTAATTTTCTTTCCATGATGATGTGAATATGATCACTATTCAAAAACATTGAATAATATCAATTTGCTTCCATCTCTACATTTAATACACTAGGTACTTGATGTAATTTCAATTAAATTCACTACACATATATTTATACAGTGCCAAAACATAACAGAAGTTATCTCATGACACTTTTCATATAGAGTAGATCTAGACTGTACTCTTCATAATATTATTTACAGAGACCCAATAATTTCCACCAGGAGCATGAACTTAACTATAAGCACTCATTTATATGCTAAAATGACCTTTCATAACTGTTGATAATCATTTATCTGAGCTGTGAGATCACCTGGAAAATAATAAATCAAATTCATAAACTGAAGAAAATCTTCGCACGACTGTCTGAATCATCTGTATGCTGGACAAAATTCCCCATCAGGGGGAACTTAAAACTCTGTTTTTTTTCTGTTTTATTGGATGTTTACTTAAACTACCTAACAGCATGTAAAATAATTAGTTAAGTAGTTACATGTTAACTACAAAAATAAAATTCTACTTACACATGAATGCCTCAGTAAAAGGCTAATAATTAAACAATAATTCAATAATGATATATGATTCTATATATAAACTATTACATGGGCCATTTAATGCTTTTAGTGTTTTTACTTTTGATACCTTAAGTACAATGTTACTTACACTTTAGATAACATTTTGGATGTAGTACTTTTACTCATAATTAAGTATTTTTACTTTGTTGTTTTGGTATTTTTCCTTAAAAAAAGGATCTGAATGTTTTGAAGTTGTGATTGTTATGTGCTCTCCATCATCCTTTGTTTGTCCTTTGCATGTAAAATATGCCATCATGGAAGCTGCTGAAAAATGTGGATTTGTATTTTTCGATATCAAAACATACAGAATCATTCATTAATAAATAGACAAACTTTCTGATATTACAACTGAAGTCTAAAATCTCTCAAATGAAATGTGAAAATCAAACCAGGCATCACCACCACCATCATAAAGCATTACTGACCTGGCAGAAAAGATATGACACATTCCCAAAATGTCAAAGACTTTACTTTAGTGATTCAGCTTTCAAAACCAGACTGCTTTGACCTTTCTAACCACTCCTCTTCTTTACAAAGACTTCCTCTTTATGTATGTTTCACATGTTTCTTATGTGGAAATCATAATGGGTTTGTAATAACACTACTACATCTTCACAGAGAGTATTATTTTTACTTACCCTCGCTGACAGCTGCAACAATTGATCTGGTACTAGTTCTTTTTTTTTTTCAATACTTGGACTAGATATGTAGACACTTTGATTTATAAAGTTTCATGTTCATCCTGTGGGTGGCAGCATGGTTTCATGTGAAAGTAAGCATGGAAAGAGCTGTATGGATCCTGCAAAGTGTTTGAATGTCATTAGTTCACATTTGGTCTGAATGAAGATAGACATAGCAGTTATCTCCATACAGTAGATCTAGACCATACTCTTTATAATATTATTTTAAAAAAACTTTCAGAAATGTTCATAATTATTTATCTGAGCCATGTGGTCATTTGGGAAATAAGTTAAAATTCTCTTAAACTGAAGAAAATGAGTTTGAACATAACTGTCTGTCGCTTTATCATCATTTCTTATTTTATTGCACAACCTTACTTTACTTCCTCCAAAGTGGAATATGAAAAAGTTATGAAATCACATCATAAACTCAGCACAGCAACCTGTAAAAAAACAGCAATGTGTTACATGTTAGCCTTGTGCAATGTAAGCTTTATCACCACACTTCCTGTAAAGAAGAGTAAGGAAATGTGATAATACCACAAACTCCTCAAACATCAACCTGCAGACAACGATGAAGTTATGCATGCATATGCACAACAACTGTATTTTGGACACAATATGCTGTCAGGGGCACTATAAACTTTAAATTTCTTGTTTTATTGTGCAAAATCTCCTTACTTCCTATAGAGAAGGGTAGGAAAATGTGATAAAACTATATCATAAACTCACAGTTCAACCTGAAATCATCTGTATATTGGACAATGTTTGCTGTCAGGTGCACTTTAAGCACTGAATTTCTGGGTTTGTTGCACATTTTGTTTGTTTTATTGCCACACTTCCTCCAAATAAGAGTGAGAACACGTGATAAAAACCATATCATAAACTCACACAGCAACATGTAGAAAAAGATGAAGTGCTTACGTGCTACCTTTGCGCAATGCAAACTTTAAATCTTTACAATCTCTTCATAAATGTTGCTGCTTTACATCATCCTTATAATGTTATAAAGTTTCTACTGCTCTAAGTACTTTGCTTTGGCCTGTGTTATCATACTGAAGGCAAGGGTGTGATCTTGTGAATTATGTAATTGAGAAATTAGAACAATAATATCCCACCTCATACGAAACACCCTCAGACCGCAACACAGCGCTCTACCCCCTTATTGCCGTTCTGCTCTCTGATTGGTCCAAGCGAAGGGGGCGTTGGAATAAACAACCGCTCCGTGCGCTCCGATTGGCTGTCGCCACGCCACTCGAACTGTTGCCTGGTGATGTGCTTGCAGCTTGTCAACGGCACGATCCAGTTACTGTAGCTGCCTGCTGCAATGAAAATATCTTCGTTGGTGGGTGGATATATCGGCCCATTTCCATCATTTTCCCCCCCAAACAGTGACTGAGTGAGTAGTTTATTTTATCACTATAGATATAAAACATAAGCTTTAAGTATAACGTGGATATCTTCTTCAATTTCACGAGAAAGGCGCCAATCTTGAGGTTTGTTTTGCTTTTTTTTTATAGCGATTTTGTGTGTTTTTGTGTGTGTGTGTGAACCAGATGAAATATAACGTAACTAACCAGCAGTCCAGTCCAGTTCAGACTGGATAAAACTGTCCATGTGAGACCGTTTGTCCTGTAAGTTGGCTTTGAGTGTAGTCTGACTTGTTGGATTTATTGCTGCTCTGCATTGCAAAATGTGGGAGCTACATCTAAATCTGTGGGCAGTCGTAGCTAACACACACACACACACACACACACACAGTCCCTGTTAAAAACATTTACCAGCATGTGTAGACGAGATGAGACAGATTTATACCCACTAACACAGGTGTATGACAAATATAGCAAGTTTTATCACAATGCAACATTTTACCATTTAAAAAATATGTAGTTTAATGTCATTACATTGCAGTGACGTTGTAAGCTTTGGTGCCTAAATGTCTGATTTTAGTGTGTAAACCTGTATAATAGTGCATTGATGGTATGAGGAGGTTTAAAGGTCCTGTATTATGACTTCCACAGACTCCTTGTCCATAACCACGCATGAGTCATTCTGTTGATAGAGACAAAATATATGATCCACAGCAATGCCCGGTGCATTCCTGATCATATTAGCCCTCTAAGGTCTGGGCCTGGAGAGTATTTTGGCTCTGGAAAACAATAGGCTGCATGCCACTGCATGTAGGCTGTGAAATGAGGGGAGGAAGGAGGAAGCATGTTAACACACTCATGTTTAGAAAAAGATACGGATTTTCTCTGCTGCCATCAGTGTTTGTGTGTGTTGTTGTCTCATATCACCCTCCTCAAGTTTACCTACAGTTGCTATCAGCTTACCTTGCGATGACGGTGTTGGGTTGAGTAAGATAAGGGAGTAATAGACCACACAACGGTTGTTTAGTGTTCTGGGAGACAAGAGTTTATTTTGGTGCCGAGGTTTTGCATACTGATGAGCAGCTCCTGTGCCCACAGCACCGTAGGAGAGACTGGTGAGTGTGAGTAGGCTACGCAAAGTCCTTGAGCTTTTCCAGCAAGGAGAAGATGAAATGGAGAAAGTGGTATCTGGAGTCTTATCTGATTCAATATGAGTAAAGAGTGTGTGGATACCAGAGAAGACGCTTTGATCACAATAAGAGATTATGTGCTGTTTCACTCTCTCAAAGAAAGGTAGGAGCAGAGCGAGGAGCTCTGATTAAATGGATCTTTTTCTGTTATTTTCATGAGGTGTAGTAAACTGTGTATGTATAAGATATGAAACGTGACGCCTTACTGTTTACTTATTTATGTTAAAGGTGCACGCCTCTGATTTTACACATAAAGGTCTGTTTGCTCGACGTTGAGAGGATTACTAAAGACTGGAGGGAGGGACTTTTTAAAGTCTGACCCAGATTATGTCATTAGGGTTATCTCAAGTTTGACTTCAGACTTCAAATATTCGACAGAAAACCTGTGGCAGCTGTGGAGTTTTAGCAGATGTTTAACATGCATTCTGGGATTTGTAATTCAATCCAGCTTTATTTATATAGCGCCAAATCATAACAAAAGTTATCTTTTGACACTTTAAAGCCAGTCTAGACTGCACTCTTTGTAATATTATTAACCCAACATATATGAGTAAAGGTAGTAGTGAAGATAATATTAGTGTTTGTAGTGGATGTTATCCACTGTGAGATGAAAAAGCAGAAAAACTTGCCAATAGCACGATAACTAAAGGATGACCTGAGCCAGCATTAACTATAAGCTCCATCAAAAACATCTTAAGCCGACTCTAAATGTGTCGAGGGTTTCTGCGTCCTGAACACAAACTACAAGCTGGTTCCACAGAAGAGTTTGATAGCCGAAGGCTCCCATTCTACTTTTAGAGACTATAGAGACCAAAAGGATATTTGTAGTATGCAGTGTTTTTGACCTTTTGGAGGACTAAAAGTATGGATGTCTCTGCTGCTTTGATTTTGACCGTCCTTTTTGACTCTGCAAATCCCCCAACTGAGAGGAAGTGCAATACTGAATCACTGGAGTGCCCCTTTAACTCCAAGAGTACCCGTTTTGTATCAGTAAAGTATAACTCTACAAAAAGAGAGAAGAGTCCCTTTCTTGAGGAATGTTTTTGAAAAAGGCAAAACAATCAGGTTGACACACTGGGAATCCATTTCACTCATCTGCTTTTCCCTTTAACTGATGCGATTTTAAGATATGTCTGATCTGGCATGTTTTTCTGCAGGTAAAAGCGAGCCACCGACGAAGGCATGTGTCGGATATTATGGCTTACAGCCGGCACGCGTCCCTCGGGAGCCAACAACTGGCTGCCTCATGCCATCCTGTAGCCGGACCCCCTCTGCCTGAGCTCCATGTACCTCACGCGACATACCTTTTGACTTCATGAAGATCCCTGACATCGGTGATGTAATGAATAAATTTGAAGTCCTTGGGATTGTGGGTGAAGGTGAGCGCTCTCGTTTGATGCTACCGCAAAATGTAACGACGTTGTATATAAATGTACTTTTACTTCTGCAGCAGAGACTACTGGTCTGGTCTAGAGGCAGCACACTCACCAATTTGTTGTAGGGCTTTTCAGCGAGCAATCATTTGATTGTTTGTATCCAGTTTGCCCGTGGAACAAGGCTGTTAAGAGCTTCATGACTGTACAACTCAATAAGGTCAAGGGCATTTTTAAAAAATATTTATTCATCAGGAAGAATTTTAACATGCAGAAACTGAAGCTCGGTACTCTGACCTGAATTCATACTCTTGTGCTGTTCCTGTAGAAATGAAGAGGTGATTGTGAGGATTCAGTTTCATTATTGTAAATATCAATGGGACAGTGTGATTTGATAGTTAAATTCCCCTGAAAAGCTTCTCGTGGCTTTTCTTTTTTCCTTGAGCCACTTGGTTGATATAAAGTGGCAGAGGCCCTTAGGTGAGGCCACCCACTTGTCCCAGTTATTACACTCCTATCTCCCCATCCTACAAGTTTTATAATGTGTGTGTAATGCGTCTCTAGAAGACACAGGGACATTTTGAGCTGGATTTTGAAGGCTGAGCGCCCGTCCAAAGATGAGTCAGTCTGGAAGAAAGTCAGCACTTTTTAGTTGGAGAAGTTTTTTTTTTAGTCCAGCTCTACTTACTTTGCACTCATTTCACAGCACGCTCCACTTGATCCAGCATCATAGATTTTTTCCTCACTGATCTTGAGGTCAGTCAATTTTGTAAATGCAGCAGCTAGGCTCGCCCTAGCAATTAAAAATACACTGAATCTCATGCAGTTATAACAAGTTTCTTATCTGAAGAGGATAACGAATGGGGAGGAATAAAACATTGTAATGACTGAGCTTATTTTACTGAGGACATCTGAGCCTCTTCATCATCTTCATCGTTAACTGTGAACATGAAAAGAAAGGAAACGTTTTGGAGGTGTTGTTATTTATAGGTTTTTATGCAATGGTTTTACTGGTCTGGATCAAACTGGGCTGTATCTGTCCCATGAACTAAAATGAGTTTGATACCCCTGGTAAAAGGACAGTTTGGAAAATAATCCCCTTTTGGTGCCTTTGGGAAATACCAACATCCAAGTTTTAAGTGTCAGCTGAGAAATGGCAAATATATTAATATTATATTATCCTTTTCATCCACCGTGCTTCTTTCTTGTTTTTAGGTTGTTAAGTTGATTTAAATATGATTTAAACAAGTCATTTGTCTAAATGTTTACTGATTAGTTACCTCAGGCATATAGCTTTTCAGAGCTTTTTAGAATGAATGAAAGCTAGTGTTGACTTTAAATGTAGGAAATCAAACTAAACATTTCATTTTTATCACGGCAGTGATTTAAAGCGCATTCAATTTGTAATAAAAGTGTTAAGGGCATTCAGCCAGGATCCGGCGCTGCTGCGAAAATGCAGGTTTTTACATTAATTTGAGTGCGTTTTGGTCTGCGGAGGCCTGGACCGCAGGGGTGTCCGCCAAACAACGAAGTTGAGTTGGACAGCCTGATGTCAGGCTGCGGCCGCCAATCAGACGATCACACCAGGCAAACCTCCACGGTCAGCCTGAAATGTCTCTGAAACTGAGACTGTCCAGGTGGGTTCATGGACTAAACTCTGATAGATAGAGACACAAAGAAGTTTAATTTGGGTTGTGTCCGATGGTTTGAGAGAGAGAGAGAAAGCAGTGGTTGAGCGACATGGGCAGTGAATGAGAGTGAGCGAGCGCTGGTATCGATAAAGCCGGTTAATCAGAGAAATAAAAAGTTATTTCCTGATTGTTTCACAGCGGTTACATTCAGCACAAATAGACACACTCCCTGTGCCTGATCCTGTCTGAATGCACCCTTAAAACAAATAAAACCACCTGTATGATCTTCTATCTTTTCTATCATTGAAGCCAAAAAGCTAAAACCTCGTGTAGGGAAAATATTTGTTGCGCTTGACTTTCAAGTAACTGTTTAAGAAAGTACGCATATACATTAAAGCAGCCTCTTGAACAGAGCAGATGACTTCCCGTAGCACTGATGTGCTCGTGAAGGAGCGCGGAGCAGTTTGTCATATGCCTGCTCAGTCCAAGAATTCCTCTTGAACCCTCGGGGATGTGTGTGTATGACTGCCAGGGTCGATAACATCAGAACTTCAGGCGCTTGCCAACACTTGTGTCCTACTTTCTGAGCCACCTGTCCTTTTGTAGTGGGGGGATGTTTTTCCTTAATTCATGTGAACAGAAGCATTAAAAAAAAAGAGGATTTCAAACCTTGTTCACTTTGTAGCAATGTGCTGAAATAAAAAAAAGGGCTCCGTAGGTGCTAGATTTGTTAGCACTTGTTAGCATTGTTGGCCAACTCACTTCATGTGAGAGTGAGAAACTCTCTGAATCGAGCTGGTCTTTGTTTAATAATGACTATAAGTCACGCTGGTAATCACAAATCAACACTGAATTCATGCTGTATTTTTGTTATTATTATTTTCTGTGGGCGTCTTATTAATTGAAGTACCTCGGCATGAAAGGATGAAAAGTATTGTTTGGAATACTTTGAATATTCATGAAAATATGAGCTGTGATGAATCTCGGTTAAACATGCGGCTTGCTCTCTCCTTTCAGGTGCCTATGGTGTTGTTTTGAAGTGCCGACACAAGGTAAGATCAGAAATGAAAATTTCATGTAATCACCTCAGCTTCATGTTAGTTTGTCAAACCACTGCAGTCATCACCATCATCTTGTTATATTCTGTATTTAATGTAATATATTTCCTATTGTACCAGAAATCAACCAAAATAAATTGATCTTTTTAGATAGTATTGTGTGTGCAGCCAAAGCCTGAAATAGCTTATGTCTCTTTTATTATGCAGCATATACATTGTTTCTTTCTCATTCCAGCTGTAGGCAACATTTGTGCACATTATAGTCGAGTTATGAGCAAATTAGACGAACAAAAACAACATTAAATACCCACAATATACATATTCAGACATTCATACATATGCATACACAGATACAAGCAAGTAACCAGATTGTAATTGTCCGTGCAGAAGTATAATATTATATAAAAACAAACAAGCAAACACAGTACTTATGTTGGGATGTTGTGAAGTATAAAGAGGGAGTATGAAAGTGAGCAGGAGGGCTGGACATCACTGCCTGAAAACTTGTTGTATTAGTCATGACAGGACACCAACGTTTGGTAAAAGTGGATTTTTGGAGCAGTAATAAATATGTAGGAGGGTCAGTCTTGCTGTTTTGGGAAATTATTTAACCTTTTAAAAATGTAAATCTGTAATATCCGTGACTCATTTATAAAGATTTACATCTTCAGTAGGAGACAGTGACACTGGAGCTGAGGACCACAGACAGGCTCGGGAAGTGGGAGTCAGACATTGTTGACAATAACAAACACATACTTACCAGTCTGCTCTGTTAGGGATGTTCATCTTAAAAAGATAAGCTGACATTAGTTTAAAAAAAAAAAAGGTTTGTCTGAAGCAAGTGGTCTTCATGCACCTGGTCACTCCACTTCAGTTTACTGCAGTGTTCGTTTGCCTTAGAATTACTGTGATGCCTTAAGTGGCTCTCATGAACTGCTGGATAATTAGTCATAGTCCTTTTGTCTCTGCTCAGGTTCATCGATGACAAAGATCTCCTCTGAAATTTGTCAGATTAAATCCTTCCACTACTCTGCCGCTTGGTTTTCATTCACGTAAAAAGTCTCTGTGAAAGGTTATCTTAAACAACTTTTTTTTTTATATGAGATTAAGGAAATCAAAGCAAATAAAGCAGCAGGACTATGAAAAGCAGCCGACCCACACTGCAGTAATAGCCTTGTCATCTCGGCCCATTTAAGGAAGAAGCTGCACCAGGAATTGACGGCAATCCAGCATGAATAAGAGAGTAACTACCTCCTACTTACAGAGATCTGCAGGAAACAGACAAAAACACTTTCTGAGCCTTCCTCATCAAAATCCTTGATGTTTTTTTTTTGTTCTTGTCTTGAAATTGCCGCGCATCTGCCTTCATTGCAGTGTTTATGGCAGCGATGACCTTACTCAGTGTGTCCATTAGCCAGGTTTCTAATGTGAGCGAGTTAGCTTAAGTGTCAGAATTGTAAAAGACAACAGCACCAGACAGAAGTGAGGAAAAAAAAAAGAAGAAAGCGCCACAGAACGCCGGAATCACAGCCTATAATTACTGGGCTTTATTATTCATACTGATTGATCTCAGGCCTGTGCAGCTGCAAATGCCAATGTCTCCATTTTATACAACAGAACTCACATCAATAGACCTCAGTCAGGTCCACACAACAGACGGAGGCTGATTTGCTTTGTCTGTAACACTCGCTTCACTGTGTTTATTTGTGCGAAAATCTGTCATCACCACCATAATCGCAAATATTTATAAATGCTTTTATAACCAACACTTACTCATTATCTGGAAGGTTTATCAGAACAGTTAGCATTAAAGCTAGACAGATACATAAGCGGCTCTCAGTTTTGGCCTTGGCCTCTGGTTTAAATACTGTTTTATTACAGAATGATCACCATATTCTTTACATGTCCACGGTGCATTTGTGCTGCTGATGCACAATGATCTATTCATATAGTGGCTTTGTTTGTCGATCAATTACCTTGATTTATTTGCAGTATCAGCTGATTGTAGCATCTTAATATGCAGTAACACAGTAAATGCAAAGCTCTGATTTTTTAGCTTATTTCACACAGTGGCCAAAAAAAAAAAAACATCAATAAATGCAGATTTACAGCTGAATTATCAATATTTTACATTAACAGTGGTTCAAATTACTACGTGAAATGTGAGAGGACTCATTTGTAGCGATGAACCCGCGATCACTCAGCGTTCGCTCAGATTTGCAGTTTGTCTGATTTATTTCAGTCTCATCAGCTGGCAGCTGTTTTCAGTGAATGCTCTGTCCAACAGACAAAAGTTAGCAGCTGATGTGCAGAATTTTAAAAGCTAAAAACAAGCGGCAACCTCCGTGACTGTGAACTGAAGCCAATGCAGAACTACTGCCAAAAACTGCAGTTCCTCAAACGTCCACTTGAGGCTGGCTACAGAAGTGAGTCAGTCTCCATAAGTCCCCATGTTAAAATGTCCAACTTCACAGCAGAAATAAACATGTTTACAGCCTGGTACAAAAAACAGTTTTGGTCTCTATAGCTAATTTCCCCGTTCATGACAACTGTACTGAGGGTGAATTTTTATAGAACTTACCTGTTCAGATTATATTAAATCTTAAAGTTATGCATAATTAACAACAAGGCAATTAAAGATTAAAGATTAGACAGGATTTACATGAAAGAGGCAGCACGTGAAACAAACCTTGTAACAGGTGAATCGTAGTCATTCATCCTAATGTGTCTCATGGAGGAATGAAGTCCGTCACTCCTCAACAACAGTGCTGATTGGTGGTTTACTGTCATAACATGTAGAGAGGTGTTTGCTAGCTGTGTTTTCAGTGCTTTCTTTTAATTAGCTCGTGAGAGTTTTTATTATCTCCTGCACATAACAAAGAAATAACAAATCCCCTAGAAGTCTGACATTTTGCTGCTCCTCCGTGGGCCTTGTGTGTGTTAAAAATTCCTTAATATATGCTGTTTTGATAGAATATCTGTTGGTAACTTCATTGCTTGACGTGTGAAAGCACAGGAGGCTGAATTCTCTGGCTGCAGATCAATATGGCCCAGTGCCATCTGGAAAATATTGTATTGTTAGTGTGAATGAACCGACATGTTTTTTCAAGGGCTAACTCACAGATCTATGCTGCATAATTATGTGTGCGCACACACACGGACGTGGGCACACAGTCAAACACACACTCCATGCACAGACGCACACACACACGCATGTGTTGACACTTACAAAGCTGAATAACACATAAGCCTACCACGGGTTTAGTGGTGATGGTGCTGTGACTATGGGCAGGCCAGAGAAAATGGCTGTATTTGTACGTAACAACTGCTGCTCAGTCGCAGCTGCTCGTGCTCACAGAACATACTTATTTCACCAGTGACACGCCCCTCAAATTTGTTTTATACAACACATGTACTTAAACGGGAATAATTAGATCCAAGAGAGATCTGGGGACAGATATAGAAAGGATGGAAATAAAAGTATGCATTCATCAATTTCCACACAATCTGAGTCTATTTAAGAGGCTGCATACCCCCACATATGACTTACATCTGAACACGGACTCGAGAGTCATTTGAGCTGAGTGTGACATAGAGAGAAGGAAGATATCAATTTGGATACTTCCATCAGTACACTTCTATGTGGTACACTGTGTACTTACTGGCGTAGTGTGCTAATTTTTGACATGGTAGTGTTAGTGCACTTAACGGAAATGCCGATCGCAACATGTTACCGCTTCTTCTTCTTCCCTGAAATGCAACCAGTGGAGTATCATTTGACTGCCAAAGTATAAATATAAAACATATGTACAACTTAAATTTGTATATTACGTTATTCACTTCAACTGCTTCAGCTCCAGCGGCCATTTTCTCAATGCCGGTGGTCCCTTCCTTTTGCGTTACGTAGCCAAAATGGCAACCACTGAGGGCGAGAAGTGTCTCGTTTTCCACACACTGATGGTATAAAGAATGGACAGTGTATACATAACATCACCCACAGGTTTCTGAAGAGCCATTTTGAAGCTCAGAATCTGTGGAAGTGGATCATTGGTGGACCTGAGGCAGGCTGAATGACGCCTGGTTGCTCAAATAAGCCATCTGTAACAGTACCTACTTGTCAATCAAAGCTGCCACGCTGTTAATTCTGCATAACTTTAAGCTTTAATATAATTTGAACAGGTGAGTTATATAAAAATTCACCCTCAGTACAGTTGTCATGAACAAGGAAATGAGCTATAGAGACCAAACCTGTTTTTTGTTCCAGGCTGTAAACATGTTTATTTCTGCTGTGAAGTTGGACATTTTAACATGGGGACTTATGGAGACTGACTCGTTCTGCAGCCGGCCTCAAGTGGACGTTTGAGGAACTGCAGTTTTTGGCACTTCCACATTGGATTCACTTCACAGCCACAGAGGTTGCCACTTGGTTCCACACTGTTATGAGTGTACCATCTGGGTACTCACAGTACAGCAGCAGTGTAAGTGTGGAAGTAGCCTTTGAAGACATTTGGAAGTTTCAGGTATAATCTTTTTATTGTTACTTTAATAGTCTTTATGGTCTAAGCACATAATCGTATGTGGATGATTAATATCACTATTATCCCAGCAAGACTTACCTTCTTTATTTATTAGTACCCAAATTATACCACACAAATGGGGTAATAGATTTGACCTACACGTATTACAATAGGCTATTACTGCTGAAATTATATACAGAATAACACTGTGTGTAAGGTCTTATTAGAGTCTATGTCATAATGACATAATGGCATCTCTTTTCAACTCTTCATGGCAGATCATTCGTCCAAACTAGGTTTGTTTTCATGTTTAATGGTCATTTACATTTATATATATGAACACCATGGAGACAGAGTTTAAAAACGGACTTAAGTTGACAAAGATTCATAGATATTCTAGATGTTGCAGCCCCACACTAAAGCCCAGCTATTGTTGCTACCTGGTAAAGAGACACAGTTTTTGTGTTTTCCCAGCTTCCAAATGTTTCTCTGCTCCTCTGCCTCACTCAGTCACGCGCTGTCTTGCCAAATTTTGCCACAGCTATTTGATGAAGAGATCACCCAGACTAAAACTGCAAAACGCTGTCATGTCAAAAAGGGTTGCGTACAATGGGACACAGAGAAGCTTTTGTCTTGTAGTTTTGGCCCATCTTTTATTAATTCTTTTTTCCGTGAAAATGGATCACCAAAAGAACATGTTCGTGTTCACTCTCTAATGGGAATACCATGTTTTATTGTGGTGCGATGACAGAAAATTAGGAAACTAGATTCAAGGATGCTGCAGCTGCGTATGCACCTTTTGTCAACTGAGCCACAAGGACACTCCAGGTCTTTCTCTCTTGTCTGCTGAGGTTTGATAAAAGCCTTATGAATTATGCTAAGTTATTGTAAGCTAATTAAGAGGCCTTTGTCCCTGAACTTTGACTTGCTAGCGGCGCATCAGTGAGGATGTTGGTGAAGTCGATATGCAGCTGTTTTCAAAGTATAAAGTTCAAGCTAAAATAGATTTCACAAAAAAAAGCCATTGATTTTTAGGCATGTTAATGGTGTGGCTGCAGGGATGACAATGTCAGCCCCAACTCTAATATCTCGACAAATATTGGATGGATTATCATTATGACTCTATGATGATGTCACCATGGGGTTGTTAATTTTTTTTTATTGAAATAGCTTAATAACTATCAAATGAATTACCATGCCATCGTGAGGTGATTTTAAGTGAAATGTCTCAGTAACTCTTGGATGGATTGCCGTGAATTTTGCTACACACATTCTTTCATTGTCCCCAGAAGATTAATCCTAATAACTCGGGTAATCTCATGACGTTTCCTGTAGCATCACCATGAGGTTGTCATTTTTGGTTTTAGCGCAATATCTTGATAACTATCAGATGTATCACCATGAAATTTGGTACAGACATTCATGGTTCCCAGAAGATTAATCCTAATGACTTTGGTTTAATCCTCTGACCCTTCTTTTGCTGCATACATAAGGTTCTTATTTGTGATTTTAAGTGAAATATCTCAGTAACTCTTGGATATATTGTCATAAAATTTGCTACACACATTGATGTCCATGTTAGGATGAATTGTAATCACTACACTCATCCCTTGACTGTCCACAGAGCGCCATCATCAGGCCAAACTTTCAGTCTGTCCTCTACTTTGGTTTATGAAAAAAATACCTGCAGAACTAAAAACTTACCATAAGGTTGTCATTTTTGTTTTTTAGTGAAATATCTTGATAACATTCAAATGGATCACCGTGAACTACAGACTACAGACATTCATAGTTCCTAGAAGTTTAATCCTCTGACTTATCATCATCTGCAAAACTAATGACATTTCTGTCAGTCTCAGCTGTTTTGTGTTATCATTAGCAAGTAATTAACCGTTCGTATGGTAAACATCATTAACAGTGTCATACAGAGGACTCTTTATTCAGTTAGACGTGGACTTGTTACAAATGCTGCTGATGAGTTTCACTCGTTAACTCATTGTGTTGACGAAACTGGGAGTATCAGTACTGAGAGTGGAAACGACCCTTTTTGCTCCAGTTTGACCATGAGGTCATTGACACGTCACTCTGTATGTTTGCTCATGGTAGATTACAGAGCGAGCTTACCTACATACAGCTCTTTCTGTTGAACCAACAAAATGTTTGTAGGCTAAACTGGAAACTTCTGTAAACAGGAATCTTCTGACATAAAATGCATATATACATTCAGTCTGAGCCGGTGTGGCGCATAGTTCATCTCGTGTTAGAGAGCGGAAACGTCATATTTATCCAATTTATTGATGCAAATATTCTGTGTCATTCTATGTTTACGTGCTGAAAAAGTCTTGCTTTTGCGTCCTTGAACCTGTGCCACCCTTTGTGTTTATCACTAGTTTCACTGCTAACTTTCTCGGTTTCCCTCCCACCCAACTATGGGACCTGTTGATTTACCTCTGAAGTAAGTCAAATAACAAGGCTTTTCTCTAGCAGCTAATCTAAATCCTGGATAAGGCCGTTGGTAGTTATTTAGCGTGCAGCAGTATGTGAAATGTAGAGGAGGGTAAACATAGCCGTGGTGAGTATTTATTTAAGCGTGGAACACCTCTCAGGAATGCACACGACACACAGCGTCACCCTGAATGTGCTTATCGTCCCATGAACTGGTTTCCCCAACCACTGTGACTACACAGAGGTAAAACATTGACAGGTTCTCTGTCTCCTCAGTCGTGCTCTCCAATGATTAAGTTTGGAAGATTTGAAGCGTTGAATTATCCGTCATATGATTAGAATTAAGCTTCTTTATGAAAAGCCCTGGCCCTGCCTGCGGAGGTGTTCTGGATTGGATCTCAGCCAGAGTCAGACAAGGGTAAATACACTTAAAGTGGTTGACATCATAGAGAAAGTATCTGCCCACAGTCATGAGTGCATAAACCTCCAGGACATTTTTTTTGGCCTTTAAATCACCAAGAAAATCAGTGTTTGAAGAGAGGATGTGATGACTGCAACAGAAATATCAGAGCAGGTGTGTGTGTGTGTGAGAGGAGAGTACAGGCTGTACACTAACACTGCTTTTGATAAATGTACGCCTGTTGTGTTTGTTTTTGTTGACAGTATACAGGCTTGTTACGTCCTTACCTAATTGGCTGCTTGACATACTGCACATATAAAATAAGATCCCATTACAGTGTTGACAGAAACGCATACAAGCAGCAGGTGTAACATACAGACCTGTGAGCGTGTTTATTATGCAGATAATGTACCCACGTTCATGCTGCATCATGTATCAGTTTACATTCGCGTTTCCTCAATTTTCACGAGAGAATTTTAACGTGCAAAATGCTGCGTTTGTTGGCTCACAAGAGGAAGTGCATCGTGTTTAATTCATGTTGCATTTTTTATATTTAGATTATATAAACAGCAACAGGAGAAAAGGTTGCAACCTACACAGCAGTAAGCACTTTAAATAATGTAGAGTCAGGAGTCCCTGTGATATTTTACATTTTACTTACTGCACAGACTGTATTGCTGTGAACCAAGCAGCAACCTCCGTGGCTGTGAAGTGAAGCCACTGCCAAAGTACCAAAAACTGCAGTTCCTCAAACGTCCACTTGAGGCTGGCTATACAGAACGTGTCAGTCTCCATAAGTCCCCATGTTAAAATGTCCAACTTCACAGCAGAAATAAACATGTTTACAGCCTGGTACAAAAAACTGTTTTGGTCTCTATAGCTCATTTCCTTGTTCATGACAACTGTACTGAAGGTGAATTTTTATATAACTCACCTGTTCAAATTATATTAAGGCTTAAAGTTATGCAGAATTAACAGCGTGGCAGCTTTGATTGACAAGTAGGTACTGTTACAGATGGCTTATTTGAGCAACCAGGCGTCATTTAGCCTGCCTCAGGTCCACCAATGATCCACTTCCACAGATTCATACATGTTTACAGCCTGGTACAAAAAACAGTTTTGGTCTCTATAGCTAATTTCCCCGTTCATGACAACTGTACTGAGGGTGAATTTTTATATAGAACTGTTCAAATTATATTAAGGCTTAAAGTTATGCACAATTAAAGGTGTGGACACTTTGATTGACAGGTAGGGGCAGTTACAGATGGCTTGTTTGAGCAACCAGGCGACATTCAGCCCGCCTCAGCTTTGCCGATTTTTATATTTGCCGTGAGGCGGCAGAGGAAGGACTACCAAAATGGCGGTTGGCAGAGCGACAACACTCTGAGCTTCACAACGGCTCTTCAGAAACTTGTGGGTGTTGTTGACAACTTTAACAACTATGGGGGTTTATGGAAATTAACTCATTCTGTAGCCAGCCTCAAGTTGCCGTTTGAGGAACTGTATTTTTTGACATTTCTGCATTGGCTTCACTTCACAGCCATGGAAGTTGTTGCTTGAGTTTTTCAAACGTATTACAGCGTGGTGCCATCGTTATAGTGCCATCTAGTTCCATGAAGGGAAGCCAGACATCGCTAAACTCTGCTGCTCACACCAAAGCTCTACGAGTAAGATGTAAAGTTGGACTCTCCCTTTAAAGCTAAGAATTAAGAAACTTTTGTGCATTGAAACTATGTATGTGTAAAAACTGAGGCAATGTAGTCGTACATTTACTCTAGTACCAGGTACAGGTTAAGCTGATTGGAACAGGGCCCCTATGTTCCTTGGGAACAGAAGCTAATATGTTGTGGACATTAAATGTAAAGGAAAGAAATCAGCTCGAGTTGATTGTAGATAGAAACACCTCTTGACAGGCACACATTAGTTGCCATGTGAGACGAAACAACCAGCTATGTAAATCAGTTTCCCCTTACATAATGAGTCAGTACTTTCATTAATTACAGAGAATAATATTCGCCGTGGACGGCTTGCGTTGTATAATCGATTAAACGTTATTAAACACAAGCAAGCAAATGTGTGAGCTGAGAGCAAAGAGCGCAGCAAGAGTTCTCCTGAGCCGCATGAAGCGTCACACGAACACATCAGTCATCCTATTATTAGCATGTGAGTGAGAACATATGTGGCACATGCCAAGAAGAGTCTACAGGCACAGTGCTTCTCACGGTGAAGGCTCCTGGCAGCTCCAGTATGGCACGGGGTTGTATTTTCCTGGCCTGGTTCAGGTTCACAGAAACCCTGAGGGCTAACGGCAGAAGCCAGCACAGACGTGTTCAGCCAATGGTGGTGGTTATTTTTCACAATGATACAGCCAGTATGTAACCATACCACCTGCATGATGTTTGAAGTATTTCGGTCAAGAGCATCTATACATTCCTCTCATTGTCTATGACTCTTAGCCTTGAGCACATGTCGTATGTGCCAGTGCTAGATTTGTACCGTGGGTGCCTCTGCTACCAGTTCAGCTGATGAATAGTGCACACATGTAAAATTTTAATCACATTTGTATTTCAGTGGGGTTACATCTATCTGCTCTCTGTCTTTCATTAAGAATAAATTAATCTCCAAAATATCTCCCTCTCTTTCTCTCTCACTTTGAGCTTTTAAATACAGTAACTGTTAAGAAATTCCCTGGAAATAACATTAATAATATTAATGTAATATTAACAGGAAATACATATTTAATAGCAGAGCAACAGATAAGCGTACTTTTTTTGTTTATCCTCCGGCTTCGTCGCTTAACGACATATGACCTGATACCCCCACATGTACCACAGATATCTGTTTAAAGCAACATTGCACCAGTTTTAGAGTGCAATACCACTGTGGTACATTTAAAAAGCTGCACACGTGTATTTGTTATGATTATATTACTTATGATCAACCGGCTCTGCCCCCCGTCAGCATTCACCCACACCCCAAGCCTGAAAACTTCATCTTGCCGGTGGTACAAACACTAACATTCCCCCCGGTGCTCTGAGCTCACAGTCCAGGCAGCCTGTCTAACAAACTGAGCTAACATTAGCGAACAGCAGCTACAGTTGGCAGCAGCCAGAGGACATGAGAGCAGAAAACATTTTCTCCATAAAATATGATCCAGTTTCACCAGAATCAGTGAAATAGTTGGTGGTGTGTGACTTAGTGCCGTAAAAAGTTACATAGTGAACAGACGTATGAATGACATAGACACCATTCACCTGTTTTTTATGGTAGAAAATGTGTTATGCAATGTTGCTCTGAGTCTGGGACAGTACAAAGTAGAATTCAGGACAGCTGCGAGTAAAAAAGTAAATACAGAGCTCGGTTAAACTGATCTTATTTATATTTGTTATGGTGCAGACACCAGGTGGTCACATGCAGCAGATGCCAGCTAGACGACATGACACAGTCCCACTTTCATCACAGGCTGGAAGCTAAAAGATAAAACTACGGAAACTTCCTTGTTGCTGAAACTCATAGACTCATATTCAGTAGTATTTTGCATTTCTGACTACATGATGTCAGTAAATAAGGTGTGTATGAGTAGGGTAGTGTAACACGGTATCATCACAGATATAAACTCACAGATTCTCCTTTCGCTCCGCTCTGTATGATCCTTGGATAATTTACTCCCTAAACGCTGTGTCACTTGGCCCACTGAGATGAAATCTATCTGCTGGAAATGATTCTTTAATTTCTGCATTTCTTTCGCCTGTGAGTTTGAGTTGTTAAATGGAGAGACCGCACAATGATCCAAAAAGTGAGTAATTAGTGTATTGACTAGATCTATTAAGCCCATCACTGTTTGACGCTGCCACGTAGCATCAAGTGAGTCACCGCCGCTCTGCATCTGTTGTTTGTCCTATCTTGATCTTAAATGTTCCTTTTTTTGAAATGGTCTTTTATTTCAGCTTCATTTTTTTTTGTAGGTTGTGTAACCGACAGTGTTTTTTTAAATTTTCTCGCAGATAATAAAATTGATGTTGTGGGCTTGAATTTTTATTCCTTCTAAATAAGCTGAGTGGCTGTCAGTAAGATCCAGATTTATTTAGTGTAGAAAAAAAAAAAAGTCCATCCGCCCCCTTTGAAGGGAACAGTTATTTTTGCACCCAGTGAACAGAAACTGGGACATGAGAGGAAAAAAAGGACTTTCACATCTAGCATTAAATGGGTCACCTTGAGTGGAGCACTCATCTATGTTGTCCTATCAGGAGCCAGAGACAGAGGGATGTAGAGGGGACGCACGTTTCCTGTCTGAATGTTAAAGTCATCATCGTCCCCCAATAGACGAAGGCTATTTCAAGTCTAACTCTGAAGCAGACTGTCAGTGCCAGCCCACCTGTTGACGTACCCTTTATGTCTGGACTCACATCCCGGATGTGGTCTTTTTCTGAAGGTCTTTCCGGGGACAGTTAACTACATTACAAGGCAAACAATGGACGTAAAGCACTACATTGTAAAGCTGCATCCCTGCTGTTCTCTTGTAGCATGCAGTTTGGCCTATTTATTCTTTCATTCAGAGTTACTTTCTCTGTAACTTCTCCATCTGTGGTTACTAACAGTGGCAGATACCATAGGGGTGAACCGGACTACTCTATAATAATAGCAACTGATGTTACAGATTGAGATTGTGTTGTGTAAGGGTACATTCACAGGATCCGGCGCTGTGGCAAAAAAAAAAAAAGCAGGTTTTTCCATTCATTTGGATGGGGGTGGTGTGTTTTGGCTGCGGCGGTGTGGTGTCCGCCAAAAAACGTAGCGACCTGCAGCGGAGAAGTAGAGCCAGATCCAGCTTTTGGAAAAAAACGCAGCCTGACAGTCCGCCACAGTCAGCCTGTCCAGGTGGATTCATGGACTAAACACTGATACACTACCTGTTGTGTTCTGGCTTTGTTTGTTCCATGCACCCAGCTTCTAAATCTGAGTTTGGCTCACAATTTACGCTGCAAAATAGCAACACGAAGAAGTTTAATTTAGTTTGTGTCTGGTGTGCAGTGGTCAAAAGACATAGACAGTGAATGAGAGTGAGTGAGCGCCGGCCTCGATAAAGTCAATTAACCATAGAAATAAAGTTATTTCCTGATTGTTTCACAGCAGTGACACCCACACACTGCCACACAGCCCTGCTACGATTTGCCACATCTCCACATCTCCTGATAATGTCTGAACGTACCATTAAAGTTAACATGGTTTTAGCTTTGTTGGCAACAGATACTTGGCCATTCCAATCCTCTGTGTGTCTTATGATGTGGCTCCTATCAGTAATGTTATGTCCATAGAGGCTGCTAAGCCTGGTTACCTTACCTGCTTGACCAGCTCCGGTTCTGGCACGACATTGCCTCTTCCAAAACACCTGTGGTCCAAACACTAACACTCCCTCAGTGCTCTGAGCTCACAGTCCGGGCTGCCCGGAGCTGAATGAAAGAGACACCATTCACCAGATTATATATCAGGATGTGGTCTTTTTCTGAATGGCTTTCCGGAGACAGTGAACTACATTATAAGGCAAACAATGGACGTAAAGCACTACATTGTAATGCTGCATCCCAGCATTCAGTGTGCTCTTGCAGCATGCATTTATTCTTTGAGTTTCTCTTTGGCTTTTGCTTTTACCCTCAGTTATTCTCCATCTGTGGCTGTGGTTAGTAGCAGTTGTAGATACACTCTATAATAATCAAACAACACATGTCCATGTTACTGTAACTAACCCCACAGGACTGATGTCACAGATTGAGATTATGTTGTGAAAAAAAGGCTAACATGCTTTTAGCTTTGTTGGAAACAGATGGCACAGTTGGTCATTCCTGTTGTCTGTGTGCCTAATGATGTGGCTCTTTACTGACCTAACAGTGCGAACATTTTAGTTTAGTTTGTAATAGCAGCACATATGAGACATAAATAAGAAATAAAAGGCACACTGCACAGTGATAAACATGCATATATGCTCACTAGCTCCAGTTTTGTTTCTAATTTTCCACAGGGGTTGTCTTCAGTGACTTGCGGGGTCTTTTATTTTCGGTCACGTTGAACATCACCTGCAGTTCGCTGCATAACCTGAAGTGCTGGTTCAGCAACCTGCTGCTGAGAGATGCTCAGTGGGGCAAAAGACAGAATACTGTCATTACAGGACGGGCTGTATACGAGTATCAAGACATCTACTTGTTTGTTGAGTCACAACATAAATGAATCTGCAGTAACTTTTTGTGTTCTTGCTTCTGAGCTGAACTTTTCGTTGACTTTCTACTGCCACCAGGCTGTTATTAGGAATTTCATGACCTAACATGAATCCTCATTTGATCATGTAATGCTGCGTGCAGAAGCAAGACTTTGACACAGAAACAATGCCCTTAATGCTGGGTTCAATGTTGTAGTTTGTCAGCTAACACTTCAAAAAATATGACAGCATGATGCACAGCCCGGGCATGACTACATCCTCCGCTGACTAACTGTGCCTCGGAAAGCACACGAGGTGACTGCTTTGATTAGGATTTTTTTTACGAACAGTGAATAACTTATTAAGTAATTACGTGCCTTTTATCATTTCCAGTGGGTGATATTTGCAAAGTTATAAAACTGGCTGTCTCAGTGGCTCCACTTTGAGGATTTACTCACGGCTCGATTGGCGTCACGGCAGATGTTCCCTCAGATGTTTTCAAAGGCAAAACACCTGCAGCGGCGTTACTGAGTCAGGTGTGGCCAGATGCGTGAATGACAGTTTCAACCCTCAGCGCAGCAGCAGAGTGCTGCAGAATATCTGTTCCAATTTGAGTTTATAGCATCATATTTTTACATCTAATAAACCACTAGGTTTTTTTCACATGTGCTGAATCATTCTTTTGGCTGATTAAACTTCCTTACCTCTACTCTTCTCTAGTATTTTGGATATAGATACTGTAACTGACGTTTGGGGGAATCAAATACGTGGTCTTGTTTGTTTGACCTGCTACTCCCACTTTTTTCTATATATACTTCTTATTTATGAGTCATTTCTTATCCACCTTGTGTGTACGAGCTGCTGTTACAGGTAATTCTCCCCGGTGTGGGATCATTAAAGTCTGCCTTGTCTTGTCTTATCTTGTCTTATCTTATCTTTATCTTTCATGTAGATGGCATGCACATTTCCTGCCTGAATGTTAAAGTCACCATTGTCTCCTGATAGATGAAGGCTATTTCAACTCCAGGGTTACACTCAGACAGAATCCGGCGCTGCGGCAGATGGCAGCTGGGTTGTGCGGTGGTGTGTGAGGCTGCCGGGGGTGTGTCTATTTGCCCTGAACGTAACCGCTGTGAAACAATCAGGAAATAACTTTTTATTTTGCTGATTAACCAGCTTTATCGATGCCAGTACTCGCTGACTCTCATTCGCTGTCTATGTCGCTCAACCGTCGCTGTCTCTCTCAAACACAAACCAAATTAAACTTCTTTGTGTCACTATTTTGCAGCGTTTTGCAGACTCAGATTTAGAAGCTGGATACATGAAATAAACAAAATGAGAACACAACAGGTAGAGTATCGGAGTTTAGTCCATGAATCCACCTGGATAGTCTCAGTTTCAGAGACATTTCAGGCTGTGGAGGTTTGACCGGTGTGATCGTCTGATTGGCGGACTACCCCCCTCAACTGAATTAATGAATGGAAAAACCTGAGTTTTTGCTGCCCAGCCCACCTGTTGATGTACCCTTTATGTCTGGAGTCTCACATCATGGATGTAGCCTTTTTCTGAAGGTCTTTCCGGTTACTCTGCTCCTGTCTAGTGTTTTTGGATATAGATATTGTACCTTAGGGTATCCGATGTTTGGAGGAGTCAAATAGGTGGTCTTGTTTGACCCGAGTCTTTAATCTGTACTGTTCAGGTCTTGGGAGAAGGAGAGCATGTTCATAGTAAATAACAATCTACCCAGCTTGGTTTCTCTCCCACACAAATGAGCCTCACAGTCCGTCCATCGCCACATGGGAACTCCTAAAGAGCTTAAAATAAAATGTTACACAAAAAAAGTTGAGAGGAGCTGGTGTGCAGTACTGATCCCTCCAACATGAACACATGATAAACATATCTGAACAAATGAGAGATCAATGTTTCGTAACGTGTGTGTGTGTTCAGGATCTTTGAGCACTCTGCACTACTTTCTGTGGTTTGTACTTGAAGCAGAAATAACCTGAGCTGAATGAAATGATTGATGTAATGTGCTGTGAATTGGAGCAAAGAAGTCTAACTTTGGTGTCTGAAGTTTGGGTGGTGTTTAGTGACGGTGGGGGTGATGGGACTGCTCCCTGTGAGCTCTCACTTGTACGCCCTTCACAACTTTAAGGAGCAAATCACTGCTAAATACTGCTACACCTTCTTTGTTCTACTGACAAATCGCTGCTATTTACACCTTCTTATGGTGTGTGTTTACCGGCCTGCCGCTGTGTCGAGTCCATTGAGTTGTCTGTGATGTCAACAACCGGTCTCTGAAGGGATGTTTTGAAGCTTGAATTTAGATATACTGCTTTTTGGCAAATGGGTAGTGAAACCTGTAAGCAGCAACCAGCAAGTGAAATAAATCGAGACATTTCAATCACGTGAACCAGACTGTCTTGACTCTGTGTTTCTATGTGGAAGTTTTTCATTCAATGACCAGTAGAGGAGCTGTGGCTGTGACTGTGAAGTCAATCCAATGTGGAGGTGTCAAAAATTTCAGTTCCTCAAACATCCACATGAGGCTGGCTCCAGAAGTGAGTCAGTCTCCATAAGTCCCCATGTTAAAATGTCCAACTTCACAGCAGAAATAAACATGTTTACAGCCTGGTACAAAAAACAGTTTTGGTCTCTATAAATAATTTCCCTGTTCACGACAACTGTACTGAGGGTGAATTTTTATAGAACTCACCTGTTCAAATTATATTAAGGCTTAAAGTTATGCAGAATTAACAGTGTGCCTGCTTTGATTGGCAGGTAGGTGCTGTTACAGGTAGCTTGTTGTGCAACCAGGTGTCATTCGGTCCTCCGATGATCCACATCTTCGCCGATTGGTTAGACAGTTAGCCTGGCACTATATCATAGTTTTATTTTGTACAGTTTAGAAAAAATACATAAAAATGACATGAATAACAATATATTAATATTTAAACTTCTATGTATTTAAACATGTAAATATGACTGGTTGTAGTTTTACGGGGAGTTACATGGTACAAGTATTTCTTGTCTTGTCATCACTGTGAGGTTTCCAGGCACCGGTGTGCAGACTTATCTACATAAAGAGTTAGATGTAAGATACAATTAAAGTCTACAGTTTTCAAGACCTCTGATCCTGGTTAGTTAAAATGCAGCCACCGATCAGGTTTCATCTGCAGGATTAGTGAAGACACATAACAGGTTATTTAATTTATACCCTGCAGCGAATCATCTCCCTTCACTCAGGCTGCCATGCATGTGCGCAGACAGTACAGTGATGCTCATGAAGTTGACCCTGCTGTGAGTCATCTTGTGTTTCTCCGTGCTGGGAGGAGGCCTCACTGTTCGCTGTGATCCATGTTGGAGTGGTGCGATGCTGCCTTTGGCTTTCTGAGGTGGGGGGGGGAAACTGGAGCACAGCTCAGAGCCATAGGCAGAAATACCAGGCCTAACTAGGACATGTCGAGAAACGGGGCTAGTGGTGGGGCGTCTCTCGCTCTCTCAGAACTTCATGGAGGGTTGATGAGAAGTGTCTCAGAAAACAATGACTCAGTGGTGATTAGTCCTGAATCTCTTTGTTTGCTCCATTGTGATTATTTCACGTCACTCGTGCCTGTAAACAGTCGGCATGCACTTATCCAGGTGCAGACAATTATCCAGCTAGAACAGTCGTACTTTTTTATGCATGTAACCTTAATATGAACCCAGTTCTGTTCTCTTGTGGTGCATATCTGTCTATGTCATGGGATTTGTCCATCAAACTAAGGCTGCAACAATATCTCTCTTCTGTTAATCTCAACATAACAGATGGTACTCAAAATCCTGAACCAATGAGGACGGATTCATATTTTCTCTCTTCATCGGTCTTTCAGACGTCAGAAAACAGCGTGAAATGTCCACGTTAGGTTCAGGTGACTGTGTCTCAGTAGGTAGAGCGGGTCGTCCACTAATCAGATGATCTGTGGTTCGATCCCCGGCTCCTCCGGTCTGCTTGTCAAAGTGTCCTTGAACAAGATACCCTGAATTGTTTCTGAAGGCTGTGTCAACGGGGGTGTGAATGCGTGCGAATGGTTAGCTCCCAAAAACTGATGAGCAGTTGTCACCTTGCATGGCAGCCAACGCCGTCAAGTGTGAATGGGTGAATGTGAAGAAACAGGAAAATTCTCATATTTTGAACCTGAAACCATCAAATGATGGAAATGAAGTTGCAGATTTATTTTCTAATTTATTCAACTAATCATTGCATCGCTTCATCAGACAAGTGAAAAGGTAAAACAATGTGATATGTTACAAGGAACCTGCGATGAACTGGTGACTTGTACCAGGGTGTACCAAGCCTCTCACACCCTGCGACCCTGATGAGGATAAGCAGTTATTAAAAAAATGGATGGACAGAAAAAATCAAAGATTATATAAAAAAATCTACAGTTTTGTAAAGCTGACTTTGAATTTCTTTTATCCGTAATCATTGTTCAACCCTTCAGATTTGTCTCATGAGGTCAGGAACCACTGATCTACATGATACAGACACAGGTCTCAGGTCTCGGCACCCTCTGTCGTCGCTATGCTAATTTGTATGCAAATCAGTATTTAATTAGGTGTTCGCAAATTTGCACTTTGTGTTTGTATTACAGATTCAACTATTTATATCTTTGTTGCCAAAGCCCACAGAGCTGAATGTAAAACTGTGTTAGAAAGTAGTAGTAAAAGGATTGATTTCTCACCATTCACCCTGTGTCCCTTTTTATTTGCAGGAGACCAATGAAATCGTGGCCATTAAGAAATTCAAGGACAGCGAAGGTAAGAGGACAAAAAAACACTCATCGTTCAACATCTTTATGTCTGTTCATGTAAACCCAACCTGATCTCCCTCATCTGTCTCACCTCCGTGCAGAAAATGAGGAGGTCAAAGAAACGACGCTACGGGAGCTTAAGATGCTCCGCACGCTCAAGCAGGAGAATATCGTCGAGTTGAAAGAGGCCTTCCGCAGAAGAGGAAAGCTGTATCTTGTCTTTGAGTATGTGGAGAAGGTAAGGCGGCTCCATAATGTGGTCTAGACTGATTTATTACTGTCGCCTGATGTGGTGGTCGTCTTGATTTTTTTTGGTTCTTCTTTCAGAACATGCTTGAGCTGCTCGAGGAGTTACCCAACGGCGTGCCGACCGAGAAAGCGCGCAGCTACATCTACCAGTTAATAAGAGCAATTCACTGGTGCCATAAGCATGACATAGTTCACCGGGGTAATGTCTCCCTTTTCTTACTTTGTTCTTTTCACTTTCGTAGGAGGCATCATAAAAAACACTGAGGGGGATGTGACGGTGTTAGTGAGGCTCATGCTGATCACTGCACCATCGCTGGGCCCCATCTGTGCTTAGATTCTGAGAAAAATGCTGCACATCTTCAGTGAGAAATAGTATAAGTGTTCATGACTGACTATGACTGCTCTCGTGAAACAGTGCTACACAGTAATAGGTTTCTGTGACGTGCAAACCAACCACTTTATTGTGCACAAGATGTGAGCTTTTGGGGGTGAATCAGTGGCAGCAGAGCAGGAACCAGATGGCCCATGTGAGCTTTTGGCACACTGAATGCAGCAGAGCAAGCATCCAAATGGCCTGTGGTATACCCAGGCACACATATGACACTGTTATTCGGGGATTTAATGTATAAGTTATGGTATGTCTGTGAATTTTCACTGCTAATCTGATGTTTTCAATGAGACAATATGTAGTGAGCCGGTTTTATGTGTGTTCTTCCTCCTCAGACATAAAGCCAGAAAACCTTCTCATCAGCTCCGATGATGTCCTCAAATTATGTGACTTCGGTGAGTACAATTTTCAAATACTAACACTGTAGGAGCTGTAAGGAAGGTGGCCGAACAGTCATAGCTGTGATGTAAAAGGAGTATTTTCAACTGAGACTATATTTGGCTGAAACCGGCGCTTCATAGGGGCAGCAAGCAGGCTTCATCCAGTTATCTAAAACTTTGTGTGCAGCCCTCTCTCCTGGTTCTCAGGCTGCCGCTGTGCATTCTTCCCTGCATCTCAATTAATGAAACGTGTCGCAAAACACGAGGCTAATCATGCTTCGATTCAATCTGGTGAGCGCCACAACAAAACGGGGGAAACGGAAAACATGGCGTAGCCAACATCATGTAGGCAATCTGGAGTGAGAGACTGAAGACCTGCTGTTTGCTCTGTGTCAGCCAAAGGCATTGAGAGAACAGACACAGGCCAAACACACACTCCGCTCTGAAGGTTTACATTCGGGATGATGGCTTCCTACACGTCTATTTTAGTTGTGTGTTGTTTTGATTTTGAATGTCGGCGTAAGGAAATCAGAGAAAAGCTTCAATACTTACTAGTTATCTAGTTATTTCCTTGGCGCGGTAATTTGCTTTCTTGCAGAGTCACATAATAAAATTGATACCACTCTCATGTCTGTAAGTATGAAGCTGCAGCCGGGAGATGTTAGTGTAACTTAGCATAAAGAATACGAGGAAACAGTTAGCCTGTCTCTGTCCAGAGTTTAAAAAAAAGGTTAAAATCAGCCCACTAGCACCTCTAAGGCTTAAAAAATTAACTCTCCACGTGTTAATTAGTGAGCTTTAGAGGCTAACTGTTTCCTCTTGTTTCCAGTCTTTATGCTAAGCTAAGTTAACGATCTACTGGCTCCAGATTTATAAGTAAGAGTGATCTAACTAAATGTTTCCCAAAAGGTCAAACTACTCATTGGAAACAATTTTCTACATAGTTTATAATCACGATTCAGCAGAACAGTCGTTGATAACTGTGTTTTTGAATAATTTTAATATTATTATTATTAATTTTTGGGTAATGTGCTCGTTTTAGTCTGATGGAAATTGTTCTGCTTTGGGTGAGATACAGTTATTGGCTTTTGTTAGATGAGAAGATCGATACCACTCTCAAAAAAAGAAAAGTCTACCTTCACCTCTAAAGCTCACTAATGAACTTGTTATATCTTGTTTGGTTAATCCGTACGAAGGTTAAATGTTGAGGAGGTCACTGTGCCTGGCCAAGAAATACTCAAACACAGAGCTCCCCGTTTGAATTAAACAAATAAGATATAAATGTTGTATGTTATTCAGTGAGCTTTAATAGCTTTCGACAGCACTAAGCTAAGCTAACTGGCTGTTGGACATAAATCTTCTCATTTAACTCCCCGAGCACATTTAGCTTCTATACAGATAAAACAAACAAGATTTAACGAGTTAATTAGCTTAGATGTCCTGTAACAACTTAGTTGTTTACCATTGCTCTCGTCTGTATGCTAAGCTAAGATAACAAACTCTCAGCAGCTTCACACTTAATGTACAGAAATGAGAGCGGTATCTTCTCCTCTAACTGTTGGCAATTAAAAAGTTTATGTGTATTTTCCCAAATGCTGAACGATGTTAGACTACAACATTTTCCTACATTTTCAATTCAGGATAATGAAAATGGATTAATTTTTTTTTACCCAGAATTCATTTTTATGACTGGATATGTGTTGAAAAAATATCCAGCATTAATATGAATACTTTCACTGGTACAATGTGTCACACGGGCTCATCATCCTTCCTATACGAGCGCAGCTTTTCTCTTTCTCAACTGCTTTATAACTTACACCTCTGAATCATAATGAGCGTCCAGAGAGCTGCCCGGCGAAAATCATTTTTAGGCGTCTCAGCACGTAGAGCGCTTCAAAAAGCTCCTCATTATACTATATTGCTTCCTCTGTCTTCTTTTGCCAGGCTTTGCACGTAATCTCTCTGAGGGAACTGATGCCAATTACACCGAGTATGTCGCCACTAGATGGTACCGCTCTCCAGAGCTCCTGCTCGGGTACGTCCGGTATTTTTTTAACCTCGTCCAGGAACTCATCCACTACACTGACATATGCTTTAAAGCAGCTATTCTTATGTCTGTCTTTAATCACAAAAAACCCCTTAAATCTCTGGTCCCAGGGCTCCATACGGGAAGGCAGTGGACATGTGGTCAGTGGGCTGCATCTTAGGAGAGCTAAGTGACGGGCAGCCTCTGTTCCCGGGAGAGAGTGAGATTGACCAGCTCTTTACCATCCAGAAAGTGTTGGGACCCCTGCCACCAGAACAGATGAAGCTCTTCTATAACAACCCCCGCTTCCACGGGCTGCGGGTAACACGCTTTACCCCAATCCTGGCTACGCTTCTCACAGCTAACCCCTCCCCTCCATGTTGCTCTTATTGCTGCTCCTTCCCTCTCTTCTTCTTCGATTTGATCTTCTCTCTCCTTTGCTGTCTCTTTCTGCCTCCTCCTCTTCTTCCCTTATTTATTTTCTCTCTCTCTGCGCTCTCTGCTTGTTTTTTTTTTTTTTTCTTCTCTCTCCTGGCTGAGTTTGCTGTGCCGTGACTGATTGGATCACAATGACTCATCGTGTATCATGTATCCTGTATGCTCTGTGAAGGAAGGCTGTGATAAGTCTTCTGTGGCAGGCTGGTGGTACAACAGACCCGGGTTGTCCTTCTCTTCCCCTGCCTGCCCACGCTTCAAGGATATAATTATTAGTTTGCAAACTGCCCCTCTGTGAATACCTGACAGTGAATACCCGCTGATAAGGACCCTGCTTTAATAATGCCGCATTATAAAAAAAAAAAAATGCACTGCTGTTTAAAAATCTGGTGGTATGGAGCCTAATTTTTTGTAAATTGCAGCTCATAAATACATGTAAGTTGTTTTTCTGCGTGCTGGCACACATCAGACAGGGATGCTTCTTGAATAAACATCTAGAAGCTGCTGTTGTTCGCGATCGCTCAAAGAAAAACAAATTCTCCACAACGTTTCGATGCCTGTCCCCAATTACATGAGACAAAATGAGATGGTTCACATTTAAGCCTCTCTGTCACAGTCAGGTTCTCTTAATAATAAGACCACGAGAACACAGTTTTTATTATAATATGAATGCATCAGAGCGGCAAGAAAACAACACAACACTTGTGAGTGAACACAGGATGTTTGATAGTTGTTTTATCACGTCGGCCACCTACTTGTGTGCTTTATGCAACACTTGCGAAATGTGTGATGCGAAAAAGAGCGGCTTCTGGGCGCCTTTTGGCAGATTCACAATAGTCAGATGAAAAAAAATTCTGTCAAATTGAAAAGTTGACACGAGGAGATTGAACGTGGAAGATAGTCAGCGAGGTCGCAGAACAAGAAAGTAAAATTTAGAAGTGTGATTTTGGGTATTTACGAGAGCGTCGTCATATTCAGGTGATATTCCACGCTTAGATTAGACTACCAGGACATAACTTTATGCATTCACAGAGGGATAACAGGACAGGTCACTGCAGACAGCATGTGAATCTTTGGAGCATCTTAGCATCCTCGACTGGTCGCTCGACAACATTTTTAGACAGCAGACAGGAGATGACCCTCAAACTGAAGTATGGTTTGAACTCTCCTCTCCAAAACCTTTTTTCAAATAAAACAGCAGCGTGGATGCTTTATGGAAGCTCACAGGGATCCAAATAAAGTGCCAGAACTTAACCTTTTAAGTAAATCAAATATTACCCCAGAACACATCATGAATCTTCCCACTGAAGGACCTTTGATGAGAAATGGCGATGCTCCCTCTTTCCGTCCCCTTTAAAGGTCACTAACTTGCCTCTTTGTCTTATTAATATTGAAAGTTCAGTTAGTTAGCATCACTTACAATGAGTCGATTACACACACTCTTCTGCTCCACACACAAACAGGTGGCTATCAATGCTGATCTTTCTATAAAGTAGTGATTATCTGTGATCATTTATCACTTGGACATTTGTTGTGGCGACATTTTTGGCTGCACCACTATGCACTGTTTTCTTGTTTTAGTTCCCCGCTGTGAGCCACCCCCAAACCTTGGAGCGAAGGTACCTGGGAATCATCGGCGGAGCCCTGCTGGACCTGCTAAAGGTAAACGGATCGCAGGTCCGGCAGATCTGGCAAAGCTGCAGGAATGTTTTTATACCAAACTTTCATCTTGTTCCACCAAAAGATACTCTACTGTGATCATTAAAAAGACCCTCTAATTTTCATAAACCTGACGTGATAATTGCATCATTATCATCTTGTTTACGTCGTGACTGCATGATGCCTCTTCACTGCTTCAGCATCTCTCGGCTCATATCCTGGTTCCAGCACTGCTGTTATTGCTGCGTCTGCACTGTAAACAGGAGCTCCATGTCAAGAATGTGGGCTGCGCTTGTGCACTTGCGCTTTTCCCAGCAGATAATGACTCACTGCTAACATAATGTCATCTCAGGGACTTAAGTAAGGACAGGCATCTCTTTCATTAATAATCAGGCTTTCTTGAGTTGAGTTTAGAAACTAATTTAAGAAAGTATGTTCGTTAACACCTAATCCAAAGAGTAATTGTCTTGTTAGTTTTAATGTTGCCCTGAGATTTATTTACAGATTATTTTCAGGCTATGGACGTTATGTATTATTCTAATTAAGCGAGCAAAAAGCGTGTCACAAATCATATTTCACATCATTGTTTGGCCACTCCAAGACACAATTATACGTAGCTGCAGCCTGACTTTAATGATAATGGCGATGGCTCATAATAGCATGACTTGTTCATCTTGGATGTTCGGGGTGTCTTCGAGGACTCACGGGCTCCCTCTGTGTGTTTGTGCCTTCAGAGCCTGCTACTGCTGAACCCGACAGAGCGCTTTCTCACGGAGCAGAGCCTGAACCACCACGCCTTCCAGACCCTGCGGCTGGTGGAGCGTCCCGGCCCACCCACACCTACACCTGCACGCTCCTCCAAGAGAAAACCTCACCATGGAGACAACACCACCCCCAGCAGGTCAGCAGCGAGCACTATAGTTAGTTTAAGCTCGTCGGTGTCTCCCTGTTGTTCAGATGTATATGTCAGCGTGTGTTTTCTTGTGCAGATGTGGCCGGTTGTTTTCAGTCAGCAGCCCCCCTGAGGACCATTATCTGCATTATCTGCAGCAGTCACTGTGTGGTGACATTTTCTGTGGGTTTGGATTCATTCTGTCATAAAACAACCTGCAAAAAACACGTTTTTATTGACCTCCACATCACTGTAACAAACGCTTCTACATCGCCACTTATTACACTAGACACATTATTACTCATTATAGTTGTACATTTTTACTAAAATACTAAACGTTGTACATCCACCCACCTCTACTCTTTCCATTTTTATAAAAAAGAAACTGCTGTTTATAAAAAATTGCAACAGATTCAGACAATCTGACGTCACCTGGTGAGCTGGTCCAAATTTTAGCTCCCACACATTGAAACAATCTAGATCTAAAATAGTTTTATCTAATTTTGGTTGAATAATGGCGATGCCAAGGATTACACCTATGCTCGTTTCTAGTATGCCCAAATCCTGTAAATAGCCTGGTTCTGGTTGTCTATAGATATGTTCTGCTGCTAGATGCTGAACCCTGTTAGCAATGTTTAAGTATATGTAAGTAATGTAGGATGTCCTATAGTTATGGGGTCATTTTATTTATTTAATTAACGACTTATTCTGTATAATATGTTGCACTAACATATGACATGTTAGTGCAGCAATAAGTACTACTCACATAGAATCAAGTGACAGTTGTAGAGGGGGATAGATTTATCATGTCCAGTTGTTGGAGGTCCTCTCTAAAGAGCTGGAGGTCTTCAGGAGGTTTTTGAAGGTAGAGAGGGACGCCTCTGATCTGGTATGAACTGGTAGGACGTTATATCAACGGGGAACAACAGACGAGAAAAGTCTGGATTGCCCTGAGCGTAGTGGTGGCAGAGCCAGGCGTCGTTTATTGGAGGAGGTAACATATCTCCATTCAAGTAGGTGGATGCAGAACCGGAGACTACTTTGTAGGAAAGCATTTAATGCGGCCAGCTACAGGTAGCCTTTTGGGTTGATTGAAAACCGGGTGCACCGTCATATTCTGGATTATCTGCCATGGTAATATAAATTATACGTATAGTCAGTTCTGGATTATGTCATGATCAAATATTCAGAAAGAAACATGTTTTCCATATAAAAAATAGCATTAGACTTCTAGTAAACATCCTATGTAGGTTGCTGAGGTATGACCTACCTTAAGAAATGTGGCTTGAACAAGTACACTATTTGTAGCACGAAATGTACAGAGTGTCCACTAGCCATGTGATTTTTTAATGTCAAAGACACATTTTGAACCAACAAAGCTGAATCATCAGTGTACAGAAAGAGCTCATAATCAACTGCATGTGTCATTGACATATATTGGAAATGAAGAGTAAAGGTCCTAAGGTTGATCCCTGTGGAACACCACATGTGATGGCTCTACACTAATTGGTTATTACAACCAATAGCCTTGAGTTTACCGAGTTTACTTACATGTACAGTATGTTGATGTCCTTTCTCTCTGCTCTTGCTCAGGAGCCATGGGGGAAAGAGCTCAGGAAGCCACCGCTCCAGCAGCAGAGAGTGCTCCAGCTTGCCTCGGCATGAAGACCACCCCAGCAACGATGGCTTTCTCAACGGCAACATGCCCGCAGCAATCAACCTCAGTCCCACTCTGCATCCCAAGAACTACCAGCCGCAGATCTACAACCACTCCACCTCGTGCAACATGGACCTGGCCAGCAGCAACCTGCCTCATCTGCTCAGCCCTGGAGAAGCCAAGAGCAAGGGCGACTTCGAGATGAACCTGGGGTCCAAGGTGTCCGACGGCCCTGGAGCCAAGTACCTCAAATCCAACTTCCGCTCGCAGCAGAACCGCCATTCTTTTGTGGAGGGGAAGACCAACACGCTTCAGTCAGGGGACAAACACAGTCGACACAGCTACATGGAGTCCCACAGTTCCACGCCCTCCTCCTCCAAGTTCGCCTACCTGAACTTGTCCAAGAGCTACGGCACGCTTAGTGACGCCAAGTCCGTGGGGAACTTAAATGATGTGCATCTTTACGCTGATGAGCCTACATCTCGCTATTTTCCCTCAAGCTGCCTGGACCTCACGGCCCCGAGCAGCCCAGCAGCTCGCCGGGTGGACAGACTGGGACCCGGCGCAGCTGGCAGAGGAAGCATGCGCTCCGACAGGGAGAGCAACACCCTGGACTCGTCCTACAGGCGCTCCTCCACCCGCCACAAGGCCTCAGAGGAGGCCAAGTCGCCAGATGCCCTGGACCCCGCAGAGAGTGCCGTTGAAAGGAGCCACGCTCACTCTCTATCCGCCCCACACGACCCTATAGCTTACGGTCAGGGATACACCAGCCCCTTCTCCTCCCAGCAGCGGCCGCACCGCCACTCCATGTACGTACGGAGGGACCACCAGAGGACACACGCGGCAGACGAGGGGCTGGCTGTGGGGCAGGGCGTGCCCACCAGAGCCAGCAGCCTCCAGCTCCTTTCGCCACAGCTGCAGCACCGCACGCTGCCTCGCCACTCTGGGGGCTCGTCCAGAGAGGAAGACATGAGCAGGGTCAGTCATCAGCCCACATCAAAGCACTCCAACCTCAAGGAAAGCCTACATGATCTAATCATATCAAATGCCCACACCAGGTTGTGTTGGATAACTCAGTCTCAGTTTGTACAACAATGTGGCGTGAAAATATCATGATCTGTGATTAGAGGTCAGTTTCAGGTTTGTTAAGATAACTGCACCTTCATCCTATGAACACTGCAAGTGTTAAGAGTAGGATATACAGTAAATGATGTTACCTGTATATTTATATATACTGTATCCACACATATAGTATATATAGAGCGTGCCTGTGTGTATTTGTATGTGTGTGCGCGCTGCTATGCTGAGCTCACTTCATGCTTCATCATGTCTCCATTAACAGAGCGAACAGGCACCCACTGAGGTCACCCACAGCAGACCCCCAATAAGGGACTCCACAAGGGACAACACCGCATCTTTTCACACACAGCGGCAAAAAAGCGAGGTCCGACATTCTGCCTGCACCCACCATTCCCCACCCACATCCGCACTCTCAGTAGACTGGATGTGGGTGGATACTGCTGTCATGAACTGCTCTCTCTCTTTCTCTCTCTCTCACTCTCTCTCTCTGTCTCTGTGCATCAGATGCCTCTTCATTTTCTCTGTGTGCTTTGCTTCCCTTTAATGTGACTAATAGTCAAGCCTGTCATCGGAGCACATTTAATACAGTTTGATTCTGGAAAACATTTATAGCCTCTCCAGATGTTTGTTTTATTGTAATGACCACTCCATTATTCAATCCCGTTCCTTCAGATTAAATAAAAACTCTCAGATAGCGAGGCATGCAAAGCAGCTGCTGGCCTTTAGTTTGGATGTGACTAGGTCTTCTGTTGTGACTCAGGTTGGCTTGTATCATGACCAGCAAACAGAAGACGGGGGCTCTTCCAAAGAGAACCGCAACATCTACAGTGAATCCATGCCTCGGAGGGTGGGCAGCTTCTACAGAGGTTGGTTTAGTCACACTGATATCTCCAGCCGTGTGTTTCTTTTTTCACCGCACTGTAAAATCGACACGTCAGTTCAATTTTAAAGGTCCAGTGTGTAACATTTAGGGTGCTCTATTTACAAAATATTTGTAAATGTTGTTTTCATTAGTGCATAATCACCTGGAAATGAGAATCGTCATGTCTTGTTAGCGTAGAATGAGATTTTTATATCAACAAACACTCCACGTTGCCTGCCATGTTGAACCACCAAACCAAACACTGGCTCGCGTTTTCAGGTATTTTGTGGCCACTGTAGTTTCTACCACACTAGGAAGGAGAGAGTGAGGCGAGGGGTTGCAATATGCAGCTAGATGCCACTAAATTGCACTGGACCACATCGAACACTTTGTCGCTGTTTGTCCATTAATCAGGTCCTATTAAACTCATGGTTCAAATACTGCTGATGTTTAGCATTTTAGTTTATAGTTTAGTTTATATTTTTGACCTGATGATGGCACAAGATGGAAAGTTAAAGGATCAACAGAGTTATTCAGATTTATATGGCGTGCCACATGAGCATATCAGCTCATTTTGCTCTCAGTTGTACATACAGGTATAGAGTACGTACAGTTAAAAGACAAGGAACTCGACAGGTAAACACAAACATAAACATAAACTTATCGTGGACTGACCAACATGCCATTCGTAGAACCATGTATGGCTAAAATTGAAATTAGTTTTTTAAGAAATTTAAACACAAAACATAAACAAACATTTGTCAGATGTGGCCATCAAAGAATTAAGACACAGATTATACTATAATGGACTTCTTGTTACTTGTTGGCCAATATGTGTCAACTAATACGTCCAAGCTGTTTTTTTAAAGTATTCTGATGACAGTCGGTTACTTTCAGTCCGTTCATGTCAGTGTCCAAGATGCACCGGGCTGTCTGCCACACTTTTTGGAGACCATCACAAAGGGATGCCATAGTTACGCTAATGAACAGGAAGTACATGAACTATGATTTGAGCTCTCAGCTGTAAAACCACCACAGTCTTGTGAACCTCTATTTGCTGTCTTCTTTGACACGCATCAGCACTGAAAGGAAAACATGCAGTACATTATCAGCCACACTGTTTGCTTTGAAATAGTCGGTATAGACAGATTTTTTATTTTCCTCTGTGCATCATTAGGTGAGTGAACGTATTTGTTGTGTTTGTTGAACAGTCCCTTCTCCCCGGCCAGACAACTCCTTCCATGATAGCAGGGGTCAGAGCCGGAGCTCTGGCCTGTCCGGGGACGGCACGGGTTTAACGAACCACTCCAAACGTCAGCCGGCATTCGACCCCTGGTAAATATCTCTTATATCTCTCTCTCTCTCTCTCTCTCTCTCTCTCTCTCTCTCTCTCTACCTTAGGTTACCTTGACAACAACACAAATTTGTTCACAGCACTCTGTGAAACAGTTTTCTGGCAGATTAAATCACATAACATGATGGCTGTAACAGAAGCTGTCAGGTCGCATTGGGAGTTTAAAAATATTGTACGCTCTTAGTTGGGACATCATGCTCAGTAGCCTTTTGTTTTATTTTCAGGACTGGCCCAGATACTGTAGTGTTGAACCCCTCTGAGCCATCCAAAGAGAAGGAGAAGCAGGGTTTCTTCAGAGCAATAAAGAAGAAGAAGAAGAAATCTCAAATGGTAACTCGCATGCTGAGAATTTCTGTGGACGTACGCAACATCTGGATGCACTGTTTCATGCATATGTCCTTTGATGTCTGTCTGCATACTATATCTCCTCCTCTACTTCTCAAATGTTTGATGCTTTGGCCTTATTAGCACCTTTACAGAGATGTAAAATCATTTCTTCTTGTTGTCATGTGCATCATGTTTCCCTGTGCCACCAGTCATGTGCCTCTATATTACAGATGCAAGTCCCCGAAGGAAGGCCTCCTGTCATCAAGAAATGTCTTTTCCCTCTGTTTAGCCCAAAGAATAACATAAAGCATAGTGTGAGAGTCCTCCCTGTAGTGTCCTCCTCCATGGTACATGTTGTTTTACACTATCCTACTCAAACTCCACGCCACCCATCTGACATTGCATGCACTAACAGCAACAATCACGACTAATCCATCCATTCATCTTAAAGCTTGTTTTTCTTTGATCACTAGGCGAAGTTCATTCACGTAATAATGAGGTGTCAACGTAAACCAGTCAGATCCATCAACAGTACCAGTCAAAAGTTTGGACATGCCTTCTCGTTCAATGGTTTTTAGTTATTTTTTATTATTTTCTACACTGAAGACATAAAAACTACAAAAGAACACATTGAAGTATGAAAAACCAGAATGTGTTTTATATTTTAGATTCTTCGAGGTAACCACCTTTTTTTGATGACAGCTTTGCACAGTCTTCATTCTCTCAATCAGCTTCGCGAGGTCGTCACCTGGAAAGATTTTCAATCAACAGACGTGCCTTCGCGAAACTTAATTAGTGGAATTTCTTGTCATCTTAATGTGTTTGAGACCATCAGCTGTGTTGATCATAGATAGTGTTGGCATATAATAAATAGCTGTATTTAACAACTGTAGTAATTCATAGTATGGCAAGAACTACACAACTAGAAGTTCTTGCCATACTATGTAGTAGTACTAGTAACAAGTAAAGAGAATCAACAGTCGATTTGCTGTAAAGAAACTATGACTGAAGACCAACAAGAAGAAGAGGACTGCTTGGAACAAGACCCACAATGATTGGCCATTAAACCAGTGGAAATCTGTACTTTAGTCTGATGAGTCAACTCTGAGATTTTTGGTTCCACTCGTTGTGGAAGGTGAACGGATAGTTTCTACATGTGTGGTTCCCACCTGAAGCCTGGAGGAGGAGTTGTGATGGTGAGGAGGTGCTTTACTGGTGACACTGTTGGCGATTTATTCAAAATTCAACATGGCTACCATAATCCATTACCCAACCTAAATCCAGTTGAGATGTTTTGGGATGAGTTGGACTGCAGAGTGAAGGACAAGCAGCCAACAAGTGCTCAGCATATATAGAAACTCCTTCAAGACTGTTGGAAAAGCTTTCCAGGTGACGACCTCATGAAACTGACTGAGAGAATGAAGAGTGTGCAAAGCTGTCATCAAAGCAAAAGGTGGTTACTTTAAAGAATCTAAAATATAAAACTTATTAAATTTTTTGGTTTACCACATAATTCGATGTGCTCTTTGATGTGCTCTTTCATAGTTTTGATGTCTTCAGTGTTGATGTACAGTGTAGAAAATAATAAAAATAAAGAAAAAACATTGAACTTTTTGACAGTTAGTGTATATTTTACCATTAAATTGATTGGAAATGTTGTATTTAATGAAACACATGGCTGTTCAGAAGTCTTCGTCCAGTTGTAAGAATGGATCTGGCTGGTCGTCCGGTCCATTTGACCCTGATTCAGTCGACACTGATTTGAGCCACAGCCCTAACAGCATGTCTCTGGTTTATGAGCTGAGGATGAACGAGAGCCCCTCAGAGTCTCTGTGTGTGCCTGGTTGAACTCACACAAAGCTGTACCGAACCATTTGATCAGCGTCTCTGCCCCCTCGAAGTGTATCCACACCCGTGACTTGATTATAGAGCACAGATCAGAAAGGAGGGAACGAAAGAGTCGCTAAATATAAAAGCAAACCACGTTCTGACATGTTAAACTGACTGCTATTTTAGTGGCAGTACTGGTTCAGCATGACACAGGTGTTTGAGACTCTTTCTTCCCCTCACATTTCTATTTATATGTGACAGTCTGTTCAGATGCTGAGAGGGGGTTACAGCTGATGACAGAACACAAATAAACGCAATCTGGCCCCAGAGAAATCAGGCTGAGAGACTGCGAGTTGGTGGAAAACAGCGTTTTCTGCATAAAGAGGAAAAAATACTAAAGCGAAATCAGTCAAATTTTGTAGCAAGTCATGAACAAGAGCAGTGGTCTCGTCTCCCTCAGGTCAGTGAATGCTCAGGGTTTCTGGCACCAGATGCATGTTTTTATAATTTCTATGACTTTAACTGCACAACGACTTCAGGCTTTAGACCATGGTCAGTTAACACATGTAAAGGATAATATGAAACTGATGCACATTTATGAGGTTTTAACAGGACTGGAAGACATTTTGTTGCTAGTTTCTTGTTTTCCTTTACATTGTGTGGACCATAAAGTCTGTGAAGGTTCTCAGTCATCCAGGTCATCTTTCTTCAAGAAGAGTTAAATCTGGGGCAACTGCACTTGTAATAGATCCGTGAAGATGTTTCACCTCTCATCCAAGAGGTGTCTTCAGTTCTGACTGACTGGTGGGAAGATCCGAGTATTTAGCTTATCCATGATCATTAACCCGTCCATAGTTTTCACTTGGTTTGTTAGTTAGGGTCGCTAAGGTCACCTGTAGACAGTTGTTCAGGTCACCCGAGTCCGGTGCGAACGACGGTCGTTCAGGTCACCTGATGTCTGGTATGAATTCTTTAGTCTCCTGGGAAGAGATGAATGGTCAGCATTGTAGGTCGGGGATAAGTGAAGGATGGTCTCTCTACTTTCACATAGATAGCCTCCGTCACTCCTTTTACAAAACCACCTGTCTTCTCTAGGGGTAGGGAAACTGCATGATGAGTTGGCCGTCCTGCATTGATCCATGTGTTTGTTGAGTGACTGTTTGGTTTCACCGATGGGTAGGTCTGTGCACTCGTCACTGCATTTCTGGGTCTACGATCCCGACTAGGCTAAATCTCCCCACCAGTCAGTCAGGACTTAAGAAGCCTCTAGGATGAGAGGTCTCCAGGGATCTACAACCAAGTCCAGTTGCCCCAGATTTAACCCTTCTTGAAGAAATGTAAGTCATGAAGTTTGAAATTGTTAGTTGGGACATGTTAAGTGATATGTACACCCAATGTGTGAAAGGTTCCTAATGAAGGGGTGGAAACAGTCATCCAGAAGTCCTCCAGGTCCTCCAGTCACCAGAGCAGCCGCCACAGGACCCGTGACAAGAGCAGAGACCGGGACCAAGAGCGAGACCGAGACAGGGACAAGGACTGGCCTCCTGAGAAACTGTCCGATTCACACTCTCCAGTAAGTCTCAAAGAAATAATAAAAGTATTTACTTGATGCATAAAATGGTTTGATTAGAAACATCTGTAAATCTGTCCCGTCAGAGTCAGCCACTGAAGTCTCTGCGCAAACTCCTGCACCTTTCGTCCTCGTCCTCCAACCAGACAGCACCGTCTGACATGCGCTACCAGCCGCTGCCTAATCCAGCCTCCGCTCAAGGTGGTTTCACTGAAAGCCGGGGTCACTCAGGGGTCAGCACGCCCCAGCTGAAGAGCCGACAGGCAGCCTACCCGCTGCCTGGACAGTTGGAGTCTGGCTGGCACCCGTCCGCCCGGGCGCCCGGAGGGCAACCCTTACCCGGAGCAAATGAGCATCAAGGGCGGCCAGAACGGGCACGGCTTCGGACGCCCCTCCAGGTCTCGTATGCCAAACCTTAACGACCTGAAAGAGACGGCTCTGTGATCTCCCATCACCATTCAGATGTAACACCTGCTGACCACACGTATATAAAAATCACAGATACCAAACCTTCAGTTTTAAACACTTGCTTGCAAACGGGCCAAAAGCCTTTTTATGTCTTCATTTTTTTAAAGCTTCCATGTTTGATAGACTTTATATTATTACTTCTGTAATTCTGATTATAATTTGTATTATAAAGTAAATATATTACAAATTAAATATATATAAATGGATAGATAAAGTGTAGATTTTAAGTGTAAGTATTTTTGTTTCTATTCAACATAGAAATATAGTACATTTTACTGCGTAGTATTTCCTTAAGACTATCTAAGGCAAACAGATTTATCAGTTGTTACAATAGAGGTTGGTAATGTTAGTAACTTTGCATTGTGTTCATCCCACCCAGGATTGTAACTCTTCATCCGAGCCATCTCGACCTCCGGATGTGCTCAGCCATACTGGTTACAGACGCTCAAACATGCAACTGCAACTCAAAGCAGTGTTGTTCTTGAAAATATCGCTGTAGTGCAATTTTTCTGAGTTGGCACTGACAATCTATAAAAAAAAAAAAAAAAAGCTTCAATCGATTTGTTCTTTTTTAGGATATTTTATGTCTTTTTGTAATGCAGCCATTTTAGACACTATGGTGCCAAAAAAAGGGACAGAAATCCTAACCTACATCGCCCTCTGTAGGAGCTGACTAAGCACTGCATCTACTGTTTTCTGACTGAGATCACCATGCACTAACTAACTAACTAACATCTAGGCACTGACTTTTCATGCACAGTATGTGTAAACTTTCATATATATTATTAACAAATGTTAAAACTATGGCTAAACCTCTATCATCTCAAAGAGAACACACATACTAACTGCTCCTCACTATACCGACGATCCTTTTGGTAGTAATGTAAACTAAAATTATTTACTGAAATGTTTATTTATGTAAAAGTGTTATGACGGATAAATTAAACAGTAATAAAACCTTTGATACTTTGAAACTTCGAGGATCCAGTTAATGGAAAAAGGACGTATGAAGTCGATACTGAAGGATCTCTGATAACTTCCCTCATGACCAGGATTCAATAAAGTCTGTTTTTGTTGCTCATTTCTTACTTAAAGATCTCACATGAACAAACTTCCGAGTGGTTCTAGCGATTTAATCAGTTAAAGATATGTACATTCAAAATATTATACAAACTTTAACTGCTGTAAAAATTTGATTTATATAAACATGCTTTTTTTTTTTTTCCTTAATCGTTTTTAGAAAGTAATTTTTACAGCAGTTAGGAACACAAAAGCCATTCTGGGTGTACGAGTGCAGTGATTCCCAACTTTTAATGTCTGATGCTCCCTCACAGGCCTGATGAGGCCACATTCCAATATGTGTTCATTTCAATTCATCATAAACTGGATGCTATTTAATATTATTATTGTTCTTTAGCTTGGTTTGGACAAGTTTACCCACCCCGCTTCATGTTTCAGCCTTATATTCAGTACTTTTAGCTAGCTATTGTAGCTTGTTAACTGTTTATCCATTAACTACATTTAACCATTTAACTGTTTCTTTATTACTTTTTGCTCTTTCAGCCACATGTCTGTTGCTATTCCAGCTGTTTTTAGCTACCTGTTTCAACTGTTACTCATTTCTTTGGGGTTTTTGTCCATTTCTTTTGACCTAGCTATGCTAACATTTTTAACATTTGTCCTACTTTACTTATAAAACTTTTTCACCTGTTTGTTTGATCTGTTTCAACCGTTAGGCCATATATATATATATATTTACCTGACAAATGTTTATCAGATCTTTTTGTCTTAGTGTTATGCTAGCTACACTTTGACCATTATTTTTAGCTAACTAGTTCAACTGTTTAGCACTTCTTTCTTTTGTCAGTTTCTTTTATGCTAGCTAACTTTTTCAAATGTTTGTTTTGATTAGTCTAATTAAACCATTAGGCCATTATTGTAACAAATGTTTATCCATTTATTTTAGTCCATTACTGTCAGCTATCATATTTAAACCATTTATTCATTCATTACTTTTAGCTAACTGTTTCAACTGTTCAACTGACTAATTGAATTTAAAAATGAAAATAATTATTTAAATTTATCCACTTTTCTGCTTCCTTGCTAACTTCTCACACACTCGCAGTTACACCATTCCTCTACACTCTTTCCACATAACCCCTTTCAGCTGCAGAAATACCCTCTGTGCTGCATGCACCCCTGGTTGGGAATCACTGTACTAGTGTTTTTCTTTAACTGATTTCAAATACGGAGCCGCTTGGGACGAGTTTTTGAGAAACCCTAATGTGGAAACCACAGAGGCGGCAGAAGCTCTGCACTGTAACATTGTTTTCTGTCCTGGATAAAGTGCCATGAAAGTAGCTTGGCAGAAATAAATCCTAAGCTTTTTAATGTTGCACTTTGAAGAGACTGTGTTGTTCAGCAATATTGCTCCGACTCTGTAAATTCTTCCTCACTTCATGTTCATCATGTGCACAGTGTGTGAAGACTGAACCACGGGGCCCGAGGCTCCCATGCTAACACACTGAGTCCCAAACATGACCTGTATCGTATTGTGTATTGTGCATCTGTAAGGACTGTGCACACTCTGTATTTGACACAATACATTTCTCTCTTTGGATTATTGTTTTGCTGAAGGAACACCGTGTATTATATTAATACTGATGTGTGACTACTTGTTTGGTAATATTTATAACAGAAGATGTTTATCAACTGTTTAAATGAAATCAAGTATTACGTTTGTGCTTTTATTACAGACACAAATTAGTAGCATAGTCAGTGTTTATCTGCTTTTTTTTTCAACAGAGCATTTACATGAGAACATAAACCCACAAATGAATGCTTAACGATTTTAGAATATTCATGTTTACATATGTAATAGTAAATCTCAAATAAAACAAACTTGATTTGACTCTTAACCTGCAGAATCTTTGTTTTTATTAGTGTTTCATCCAAAGAAAGTACTTTACTCCTGTAGCTTTATTAAAGATAAAGAGGAAGGTGTCCAGCTTTTTATTTACATATTTAAACAATTAATTTATACAGACTTTAAGACAGATACAAGGACACCAAACATGTCCACCTGCCCAGACTTAGTTTGCGTTGAGCGTCACCAAAGAAAGACATGTCAAAGGTTACACGATGGATCTTTCAGTCCCCCTTTTGGCAAGCGGCAGGTTGGCAGGGGAAGCGAGGAAAAAGCAGGCCGAGCTCACTTCAGTTACATTTATTCATGCACATCAGCAGCTCCATCCTAATGGCGATGCGGGTGTGCCAGCCCAGCGGCAGCAGGCGGATGTAACGAGCCACGATGGGCGGGCGCAGCAGGTTCTGTACCGTGGAGGAGCGGTCAGAGTTCCCGTAAAAGACCTGTAGAGTAGAGATACGCGAGGTCACTACAGGGATCCATTACCTCAGGCAAACTGGTGATTTCTGCTCTTAATGGTGCAGAAAAAAGCTCCCTGTGTGGTTCATACACACTAGAGTTTCCTGATGGACAGTAAAGTAAACTACACCGGGCAAGTTTTAGTGTTTGTACCACAGGTGTTTTGGACCACCGGGAAGAAGAAGAGGAGGTTTTTAGCTGAATGCTGACAGGGATTGGAGCCAGTGTCATGCCAGAACAGGAGCTGGGCAAGTGGGCAATGTTACTGGGCTCAGCAGCTTCTATAGACACAATGACAGAGTGAAAAAGAACTAAGAGGAGGTTGATGGAGGAAGCTAAGAAGAGAAAAGTAGATTGAGAAGACTGAGAGTAGAGTATCTATCAGTTATGGTTGATTTAAATGGGATGAATATGAGTCAACAGACAACACAGCTGAGGGCTGCTGCTAACTTTTTAGTTACAGCCTCATTAAAGTTGAATGTTTCTGAGTTGTGACCTTCATCTGCTGGACAAAAGTGAGTATTGTGAGGTTGTCCACTGCTGTATTCCTTTAATGAAATGGCTGAGTCAAATGATCCGTGTGTGTGTGTGTCAGTGCGCTGGTGTAGTGTTGAAACAAGACATTTCAGGGAGGAAACTAACCCTGAACACAAGTTCAGTACAAGGTCAGTGTTTGTATGTACAGCACAGTAGGTGAAAGATTTTGGGTACAGTTACGCCCTCAAGGCTGTTTCACGAACTCTATCAATGACTGACTCCATAAATATCTTCTAAAGTATCTTTTGAAGGATTCAAACACAAAGAGTTTGTGCTGCAGTGGCAGGTTGAAAAATACACAAAAATATCAAATGAATGCCGTATAAAATAAAGGTTTTACCATTAAATATTAGTGTTTTACTGTACAATTAACAGATTGTCTTTTAAAATATTACTTTAAATTGCCTTGAAATGCTGTATAAATATAGGTTTTGCCATGTAATATGACTTTAGTTTGTATTAAAAACAAACAAATGTTTTTTTACAGTAAGAAACTGTCAGCTGTGATTGTCAGTATAATGAATACATACATACATATAACTTTTTCTGCTATGACAGTTAAAGGATATTAGTAAAGTTGATTTTGTGTTTACAGCTGGCGTTTTATTCCATATTTTACCATATAAACAAGTTTTTAAAAAAAATCAAAATAAGCGTTGTTTTGCCATTTAATTCACATGAAAATACCATATGAAGGTTTTGTGATGAAATATAACAGTGTTTTACTGTACAGCTAACAGTCTCTTATAATATTACTTCATTCTGTATAAATTTCCATAAAATAAAATATAAATAAAGGTTTTGACATGAAATAAGAAATGTGTTTTATTTTATGGACTTAGTGGTAAATTTGGCCAAAAGTAGTGCTGGTTTGTTTTTGTTTATTTCTATTTATTTCATTTAATTATTGGAGCGTCCTCTCTATGTGGATATGCAAGCTGAATCAGTAGTCATGAAGTGCTGCAAAACTCCTAACTTTCACATATATCTCAAATACAAGTCATGTAAATAAAGTTTGAGTCATAACTACGTGTCACTACTGTCCACAGAACAACACTGACTTCTACTTAGTGTGCTTACCCTGTTGTTTCCTGTCTGGTCTTTGTAATAGACCCAGTTGAGGGTTTCCACGGTGCGATACTGGATGCTGTATTTAGTAATCCACTCATCAGCGTCGCAGCGGCCCTGAGAGAGGATGCCAGACACCACACCCACCTCCTTCAAGTCGATCTGGATCCACTGAAACTGGTCGTTAAACTTGGAGAGCCACGCACACCTAACACAAACAAACATATAAGCTTTTGTTGTATTATATTCACAATAACATGAAGAAGAAGAAGAACAAGGTCGTCATGACGCACCCAAAGCCTTGGTTGTTAAGGCGAGCCTTGTTGGGGATCCATGAGGAGTACCAGCCGGTGTACTGGTCCTCGTTGGAGCAGTTGATCTGGTCTGATGTCACGGATCCAGATTCAAAGCCGAGTGCTCTGTGATAAGGACACTCTGTGGAGGACAGGCGCAGGTTTACAATTAAACTTTTAAATTGGCAAGATTCAGCTTTTGTTTGGCCTTGACTGACCTGCAACTTGTCACAGAGTATTTAAATGCTGCCACTACGCTATAGCTATGTCAGATTAAATCACTGCACATCTTATTCATGTAGAAGTTTTAGCTGCTGAGATACATACTAATACAAGGTTTAAGACTAAGACTAACCTACATTGCTAAGGCCAGGTGAAAAGATTTTTTCAACCTCTGTGAAGTAAACATGAATATCATTAAAGATGGAAATGCAGGTTTTATCTGAAAGGAAACTATAAATAATGTTGGAAAATGTTTTATTTTATTCATATTCTATCCGATCCCTGAAGTCTTTCTTCTTCCTGGGAACTATTCTCTTCCCGAACCTCAAGTCGGAGCTGAACATCAGCTCCTTCATCAGAGGATGAACTTCCTGCAGCAGCTGAAGAAATTCAACCCGCCAAAGACAATGATGGTGCACTTCTACACCATCATCACTCAGTTCATCCTCACCTCCTCCAATCACCATCTGGTACACTGCTGCCACTGCCAAGGACGAGGGCAGACTGCAGCGTGTCATTCGGTCTGCAGAGAAGGTGATTGGTTGCAATCTTCTGTCTCTTCAGGACTCTGAGGCTGATCCCTCCCATCCCGGACACAAACTCTTTGAGACACTTGCATTGCTGCTGACCTCATCAACAAGGCTGATGACACCGACTCTCACCCTCCACCCACCCAGACCTACACCTTACATAAACGCACACTTTTAACCTTCTATTTAACATCCTGTGGACTGATACGTTTTGTTAAATCTCTCGGACATTTAAATATTCTGCACAGTTCTGTGAACTCATGCACACTCATGCAGAAAACTGAACAACTCTTTTCATTTTAAAAACACATTGTACACATATTTATATCTTCTTGTAATAGTTTTTTATACTCATATTTTTTTATCCACCAAAAACCAAGACAAATTCCTCAAATGTGAAAACCTCCTTGGCAATAAACGTGATTGTGATTCGATATTGGTGCAAGTGGCTGTGTCTATTGTCAAAGTGTATTGTTACTATATGTTTTCTTGATGGGATATTATAAGAAAACGACAATAAACATAAATACAGAGTCTACCGTCAAAGTCATCCTGATTTTATCCCCTAATAAAGTTTCCTGACCGGCCTTCCTGCTCATCATGATCTAGCTTACACTTAGATCTGACACTCTGAAGGCTTGCGTGGAAAGGCTGGAGAAGTTGGTCAGGACATCATCTGATGTGTGCTGCCTTGCCCAGTATCACGCTATTAAGTGAAGGACACGCCCTATTTTGGGTTCCCTAATCTGCTCATTACATTCCTGCACAGGTAATGAGATTATCTAACAGCGTTTGCCCTTCCGGGCCTCACGGTTTGTTCATTTCTTCAACCCAAACTGTTACCATCTCTTAACTTAAAGCAAAAACCTTATTCTAAAGAAGTCAAGATCATAGCAGAAGGTACAGCAGAGATGCAGAGAGTCAGAGCCAAGATTAGGTGGAGTTCAGCCAGCTACCATCAGCTGTGTGATCCATCACACCACCTGGAGCTCTCTTTGTCTACAAGACACCCACGAAATCCACAGGATACAGTGCTGCCCCTCATTAATCTGCACACGTGTGATGTTCCCCACCAAGTGATCGTCCTTCACCTGCTGCAAACACCTTTTATCACTTGGGTTTTGGTAAATAACGGACGTCCAACATCCTCAACAGGGGACTTGAAGTCAATCAAGGTCCTCACCTGGCATGCAGTTCATCGGGTAACCCTGAGGTGGCAGCGACGGCAGCAAGGTCGACAGGACAGGTGGGATGACAGCAGGTGTACGAGTCGGTGAATCAGCAGATTCACAGTCACAGGTGCAGGCTTTGATGCTTTCCGTCCAGTTCTCGATCTCCTGCTCCTGGTCCTGGTCTTCATCCTGCAGGTCCTCATCTTGAACAATCGCCCCTACCTGGGCGTCCTCCTCCTGAAGGACACACACAGTGTTAAACCAGAGTTAAAATCACATTTCATATGCAGTTTAGGTGGATTATTAACTGGCGCTTCTTACCTCCTGGGAGTGGACAGTGATCAGTTCTGCACCACATCAACAGATGCATGAAATGTAGAAGCAGATGGTGATTTTCAGGTATTTTAATGTGATTAACACAAATATCTCAAATTATTCTGCCTGATTTGGGTGTATGTGACCAGAAGAAACATAACAACTAACATAATATTGAGAAGAAACTACTTTTTTCCACACATAACTGCTAATTTGCCGCTATGAACACACCTTTTCATAATGAAGCATGTTAAATTCAAAACTTCTAGATGGTACTTTGATTAACATGGTTACAAAAAGAAACACACCTGTGAGTATAATCCTGATTTTAAGAGTTCATTTTGATTTAATATCTGTCATGCAACTGAACACGGACTTACCCTGAGATAGAAGCAGGACGAACAGCACAGCACAACATCGAGCAGTGACCTCCATCTTCCTCTTCAGCTGTGCTGGACTGAGATGTGTGTGTGTGATACCCAACACTAGTGGACAGGATTACTGTAATCCACAGGCCTGTGATGTCTAATACTCTTTATTGGCCCTCAGACACCTCCCTTCGGCTCGTCTTATTGTACTGCACCTGTGGTGAACACCATGACTTCATGAATCAAAAGTGAGCGTCACTGTGATGTTTTTGAGGATTATGGTGTCATCACCCGTCAACATTTCAGCCTACTCGTGTGTTTGAATACATGGAAGACATTTTAGGTTTGATTCACAACAATCACAGATGGTTCCATGTTAATATTTGAAGATCATGCAGAGGGCGTCCTCATGGCCTAATTCTCCTGAATTTCCTGTCTGTACCTCAGCTGTCAAGAAAAATGCCCCAAAAAGAAACTTTAATAAACAGCAGACTGCAACCTCTGCGCAGGTGTCCACTTGTTGTCTTAAATATGAAACACTAAAGATAGATGAATAGATGAAGTCAGCGCTCCGAGCCAACATTTCAGCACATAATCTGTCATTAAACAGCAAGTTGCAGTTTCTACACTGAAAAAAAGAGATATAACAGGTGCTGATAGCAACATTTCTGAACTTTTGCAAAAACCAGGCTAGCTGTTTCCCCCCGTTTCCAGTCTTTATGCTAAGCTAAGCTAACCAGCTGCTGGATGTAACTTTATATTTACTACACAAACGTGAAAGTGACATTAACTCTGCAGCTTCAGTTTTCAGGTTTATTTGTCACGTGTAGGGTTAACATGGGGTGCACTGTCTAAGTATATATAAGTTTTCTATACACTGTATAAATGTGAAAGGATGTGTACAAATATTGGTGAGATATCACTGTATGGATATAAATAAGATATACTACACTATTTAAATATATGTGAAAACTGAGGATTATGAGTGTATACAGGGACAGTCCTGGTACAGTAACAGCATTCATAGTTGATCTAATTTTTTCAGACAGAGTTTAGTGTTAAGTGTATACAGAAGTACAAAATATACAATTCTCTTATTATACACTCAGTGCTTAACAAATTTATTAGACCACCATCCAGCATCATGAAGTCCTTTAATGCATACTCTTATTATTATTAATATTATTATTATTGGACATGTATTAGACACCCCAAACAGAGACACTTGTTTCTGCAGTAACTGTGATGTAAACTTTTGATGGGTAAGTGGCTGAGGAAATAAGACAGTGAGTGATCACATGCTGTCTGTATAAATATATATATCACATGTGTATGTCATAGCCACAGCACAACACACACTCTCTGATGGAGCTGCTCGTCTTCCGCCTCTATTTAAACATTCAGCTGATGCTCACAGCGGTGACGTTTTAACTCTCCAGCGGCTTCTGATTTGATTGACATTGCACACCAGCCAATCACATCCGCGATACTGAGTTAAAGCGTTGGAGGGGGGCGGAGATTATCGTAACGTTTAAGCCAATGAAAAACACCGTGAGTACCTCGTTGACCAATCAGAAGCTCGATGTCCAACTGTCCGTGTATGTTTCAGGGTGTCGTTGGGAGGCTGATATCTTTAGGAGGAGAATACAGTGTTGTTATTGAAGGTGAGTGAGTTTACAGTGTTTAAATTATTTAATATTTTATATTTAAATATAAAAAAACACCTTTGCTATGTCGTATTTTTAAACAAGCTGGCCGGTAGCTCGTCGGGCTAACGCTAACCGCTGAATAACGGTTGTTAACGGTGCTTCCGCGAGGTGGATAACGGTTAAGAGGTGATGATATTAGGGATTAATGTAAATAAATGGCGTTTGTACTGGTTATTAAAATAACAGCCCCGTTAACGTGTCTTAAAATTGATAACATAGGACGTGTTGTCTCTGTTAAACAGGCTGAATTTGAACATGAAGTCAAATAGTGCGCTGTTTATCTGAAACACATGGCAGCACACACAGCTCAACTACCAGCTAACTATCATATTACCACTGTGTATTCAGTTATCACGTGAAGGGTTGTTATTTTATTAATTTCCTGTGATTAATTGACTTGATTTAATTTAATTTGCATCTTGTTAATTCCCTGAACACCTCCCACTTGTCTAACACCAATAATTTCTTCCATATGTCTCAAGTTGTGAGTAAAAAAAGTGATATAATGTGTTATTTTCAATGCTTTTTTGTCTCTTTCCGTGTACGTCTTTAACCCACGCGCTCCTTCCTCTCATCTCTCATTGTGTTTTTCTTCTTCATTCCAGATGCAGTTCATGCTCCTCTTCAGCCGACAAGGCAAGCTCAGGCTTCAGAAGTGGTACGTGCCTTTGTCTGATAAGGAGAAAAAGAAGATTACCAGAGAGCTGGTGCAGACTGTGCTGGCACGAAAGCCCAAAATGTGCAGCTTTCTGGAGTGGAGAGACCTCAAGATTGTATATAAGAGGTGGGTAAGGATGGGAGCTTGTTTATATGAATAAAAATGCTCACTCGAATTGAATTTTTCACACTTCCCTGGGCAAACCACAGACCTGTCATTCACAGACACAGCTCAGTCAGAGACTCGGGAGAAAGTGTTGTCAGAAAGATGACGGCATCATGACAGACTTCGACAAGAAAGAGCATTAATTTTGCCTCATTTTGTCCTGTTGCTGTGCCAACAGACAGGCAGGCAGACTATTAGTGAACCCGGGTGACCCAGCAGGGACAGACAAACACGAGTCAGCCACTTTGCACAAGTGCACAATGAATTTAACTCTTAAATTTAAATAGTTTACAGTAATTACTCTGCCTTTTTTTCATAATTATTAATATTCTCTGTCTGTGTTTTTCGCCTGCAACAATTCAGTGGACTCTTATTACATAATATTAAGCCATGAGGGTGTCATTAAATAGGTGATTAGGGCTGCTGCTTCGGGATCTAATTGTACTGCTGTGGTCAGAATAGTTTTGTGTAGTAATTACTTCGAGAATATGATTCAATATTGTTTTTTAAAGAGATGTGATGGGCTGCAGACATTTGGAAATCTTATTGCTGCATTGTATTATTTTTTGGGATATTTACTTTTAGTTAGAGGGAATGGAAATGATGAGGTGTCAGGTCAGATTTTCAGGTACAAGGTCTGACCACACAGCCGGTGGAAATAGTTTTTAATGCAATAAAGATGATAACAGTCGCTGCTGTTTGAGGTTTAGACTGCAGATGAGCAGAGCTATCAGAGTCATCATCGTCCATCATGTCAAAAATGTAAACTTCAGCCACAGTCAGTGCTCATCTTGGTGATAAATATGTTGTATTTCCTGTGACTGCTTTTCACACTTTTAACATCCTGTGTGTTAAACGGAAGCTTTTACCAACATGCAGTCGCTAATGTTACAATACACAGCCTGTTTTTTGAAGACATGCAGCATGTATAAGGCAATTTTCAATGAAGAATTTGTCGGTGAAATGTGAGAAAATAGTGAAAAATAATATAATATATATATAATTTTCCTCAGCTGAAGTTGTCAACATTTACCATCAAAGAAAACCAGCAAATCCTCAATTTCAAAAAGCTGGAGGCAGCAAATGTTTTGCATTTTACTTGAAAAGCAATTAATTAGTTATCAAAATAGTTATAGATCGACTGATTGAGATATCAAGTGGTTGTTGCAGCTCTAACTGTGAAACCCCACAGGGCACGACTCCATCACATCGCAGCCACAATACCGTTTTGGTTCGTTCTCCACACGACTTCAAACTACACCAGGAGTGTTTCAGAGGTTTCTGTGGCTGTGAAGTGAAGCCAACACAGAAGTGCCAAAAACTGCAGTTCCTTAAACGTCCACTTGAGGCTGACTACAGAACGAGTCAGTCTCCATAAGTCCCCATGTTAAAATGTCCAACTTCACAGCAGAAATAAACATGTTTACAGCCTGGTACAAAAAACAGTTTTGGGCTCTATAGCTAATTTCCCGTTCATGACAACTGTACTAAGGGGGTGAATTTATATAGAACTCACTTGTTCAAATTATATTAAGACTTAAAGTTATGTATTATCAACAGTGTGACAGGTGGGTGCCGTTACAAATGGCTTATTTGAGCACTCAGGTCAGCCGCCACCGATCCACGTCTTTGCTGATTTTTAGATTAGCCAGGAGGTGGAAGAGTCAGGACCATTAACACTCACCTGTTCAAATTATATTAAGGCTTAAAGTTATGCAGAATTAACAGTGTGGCCACTTTGACTGACAAGTGGGCGCCATTACGGGTGGCTTATTTGAGCACTGAGGCTTCATTTGGCCCACCTCAGGTCCGCCGGTGATCCACGTCTTTGACGATTTTTAGATTAGTCATGAGGTGGAAGAGGCAGGACCACCAACATGGCGTCAGCTGAGCAGAGAGCTGCTTCTGAAATGGACCACAGCGCTTCTATTCAGATTTGAAACATTGACTCCCCAGTCTGCCCTCTTATGATGAGGTAGTCTGGTCTGAACATTAATCTTTGGGAACAAATTTCTTCTCTTGGCCTGCGCTTAGATACTGTCATTTTATAGTTTGACAAGATGTCACCGTCGTCTAGTCCCTGCTGTCTGCTCCAACAGCAGGACAGGAAGCAAAGCACGGTCGCATCTTATTTCTGCTGTGCGTGACATGATGTTACTGCGTTATGGTAATATTACCAGGGTTATGGTGAGTGTAAGTATAAATGTGACACTATGCTGGCTGGATAGTGACGGGACACAAAGTCCCGCGGCTGTGTGACACACCGATAATCATGGGTTATAAGGACAAAAATAGTAGTGAAATAAATAGCAGTAATCAGAGGAATTAACACACTTATACAGTGGGACACAAAGGCACACATACTCTGACATTTCCCACAAGCTGCGCTTTCTCGGAAATGTGAATGGGGACCTTAATGTTTTCCTTTTATTATTTAAAATGCACAAGTAAGCAAATCCAGCGAGCAAAAGTGTTTATGTGTGTGTGAGTTGCCACAAATAGTTCTGGTGGCCACGGCACACACGGGACGCGCCGCATCCGTGCTGTAAGCATAATTCTGGGATCAGCGATGAGGCTGAATCCACTGCTCATCGACATTTCTACCAGAAGAAAATACTTTGACTTAAAGTCCAAGTAAAGCTCTGTGCTCTGTGCCAAGTGTGAAATCGACAAAGTAACCGTAAAAAGTCATAAACAACATTATGCTAAATCAAATTATTGAGATCAAATCCATGTTTAACAAGGTGTCTAATTTCCTTAAGGCTGCCAAATGCAACATTAAGAGGCAAATTACATTAGAAACGTTCTCTACACAGAGTTATGCATTTGCTTTTAAAGATTTGACCCCGCATGAGTCAGCTACAATAAAAGTGCTGTATCATTTCTCCGTGCCACAGACTGAACTGAACCCTTTGTGTTTCCTGAGCTTGGCTGTGCCTCACACTCACTTGTACACAGCAGACAAGGATGGAGCGAGCATGAAACAATTAAAGAATTTAAAGGAAACAGACGATTCGAGTCGAGTTTGAGACTTGTTACTCGTCTTTCTAAAATCTAGAGTTATGACCTCCTGCCCCGCTGGCTGTGAGGGATCAACTGACCAGCTCCTTTATTAGCCAATCATCACATGCTTAAAGAGTGCCTCAGGGATTATCAGGGATAAAGAACCATGGCAGAACGAGGCTTAACTCATACAGCCTTCTGCATCCGGCTTCTGGCTTTCAAATGAATGCCCCGTACACAGTAAACAGCGATTCTTCATAATAACAGAGAAGTGCTCTCTCAGCACTATTGCAGCGAGCGCAGAGACAGTATATATCACTTGGAGACCCTGTCTAAGTGATAAAAATGCATAAAGTCAGCTCTTCTTCTACTTTGTCAGGTTGATGTGAAAGTTTGCACAATGAAACATTCGTTTTGAAATGCTGTTGTCAAGTTTAAGTCAGCTGGCTTGTCATTGTGTCACAGATATGCCAGCCTGTATTTCTGCTGTGCCATCGAGGACCAGGACAACGAGCTCATCACGCTGGAGATCATCCACAGATATGTGGAGCTGCTGGACAAATACTTTGGCAGTGTATGTTTCTGCTGCATCCACGGCATGGTTAATCATACAGTATGTTTACCACCTGCTAACCTGCTCATTCATAATGAATGTTCTTTCATTTTTAAACATCAGGTTTGTGAGCTGGACATTATTTTCAACTTTGAGAAGGCTTACTTCATCCTGGATGAATTCCTGCTGGGTGGAGAAGCTCAGGAGACGTCCAAAAAGAATGTATTGAAGGCCATTGAGCAGGCTGACCTGCTACAGGAGGTAAGGCACCTATTGATATGGGAACAATAATGATTTCACCACTGCTTCTACTTCATAGTAATCTGCCTCACTTTCCATTTTAACTAGCCAAGTGGAATAGAAAGAATTAGACGATTGAAGAGTTTACACCAGTACTGCTAAAGGTTCATTCAGACAGGATCAGGTGCTGCGTTGAATTGCTGCAGTGTTGTGCATGCGGTGTGTCTATTTGTACTGAACGTAACCGTTGTGAAACAATCAGGAAATAACTTTTTATTTCACTGATTAACCGGTTTTCTTGATACCAGTGCTCACTCACTCTCATTCAGTGTCTATGTCTCTCGACCACTGCTGTCTCTCTCTCAGATACGAATCAAATTAAACTTCTTCGTGTCACTATTTTGCAGCATAAATTGCAAGTCAGACACAGATTTAGAGGCTGGGTACATGAAATAAACAATGCCAGAACGCAACAGGTAGAGTATCAGAGTTTAGTCCATGAATCCACCTGGATAGTCTCAGTTTCAGAGACATTTCAGGCTGACTGTGATTCGACCGATATGAGTGTCCACCATAGGTCACTGTGCCTCCTAAAAGGACAATCCGCACTCAAATGAATGGAAAACATGTGTTTTTGCCACAGCACCGGATCCTGCCTGAATTCATGGTTTCAGCAAGTACAGTGCAATACTTTTTGCACTGCAGTTTTTTTCCATTGCACTTTGTCGTATCTGTTTCAGCCAAGCATCAGCAACAACAACATTTGGACTATATATTGACTATATATTTTTTTTTCATCTCTGGCGTTTCCATCCTGGTTTTTTATTATGTAAATAGTAAATAGACATGAAGGTGCGCCCTGGTGGTTCACCTGGTAGAGCCTGCACATCACGTACAAAGGCTCAATCCTTACTGCAGCGGCCCAGGTTCAATCCCAGCCTGTGGCCCTTTGCTGCATGTTATGCCCACCTTCCTGTCACTTTTCAGCTGCTACTATCAAATAATCTTTAAAAAATGCAGTGGCGTATAAAAATAGGATGCTGGGATTGCAGTTACTGTGGCTTTACGGTGTTTCTTTCTTGATCATGTTCTCTCACCGGTCAGTGTTGGTCTCCTCTTAAATCCTGCTTTAGCTGCATGAACACACTGCGATACATGTATCAGTTTCACTGTGTTTTATTCTCTTTATTCTGTTTAGTTTGCTTGATGATGATCTTCATTTCAGCTGACATTTTTTCTCTCTTTGCCTGTTTATTCTTCACTATTGTGATTTTCAGAATATAGACTTTCAGATGCGTCTGTTTGCAGGTACAGTTTATAAAAGACCCCAATAATCCTCGCTGTAGTGTTAGGTCAGTAGTCTTAGATGTACCGTAGATTCATTAGCAGAAACAACACACCAGCAACAGCAACGTTTCATCAGGAACACACCTTAGATAATGAAGCTACTGTTGTGTTTTTTCTGCTTCATATTGACTCCAACCCTGACATCTCTGATGTAGCTGTGAACCCAATCACTAACCAACAAATCTTCATCAGCAGCACTTGAAAAACTAACGAGAATCTCCCTGATTTAGTTCAATTATAAGTTAAATTATTACTCATGTACCCTAATCAGTTAAAAAAAGTTCTTCCTTTTAGTGACTCTAAAACATTTCCAGTGATTTGATTCTCCACTTTGACATTTCACACATTCTTTACAGTCTTTTCAGACTTGGTCGAAGTGAGGCAAGCTCAGGTTGCAGCCCACAAACAAAGCCTCGTTGTCTGCGCTGCTGAGACCACACAAACACTTCTGGCCTGGATTAGCGTTTCTTATAGAGGGAGCGGCGTAATAACAGCAGCAAAACACACACACACAGCACACACAGCACACAGTGTCACTGCAATTATGATGCTGAGCAAGAGCGTATTCAGCAGAAACACCAACAAACACCACAGCCTGTGCACACAAGGGGCTTTAAACCATTAAGATCATCTATCAAAACCAACATAATTCAGACGTCTGAACTATGAGAACTCTTGAATATGTTACAGCAGAGCTATGAGTGATCTTATAAAGGCAGTTTTAATGTTGAAGAGGCAAAAAAACATACAATATTTGGCATTACACAGTAGTTTATTATATACTCAATCAGTTTCCGTGGGCTGATGGGTTTGTTGGATTTGTTTGCTCAACATTTAGTCAGTTAGCGAGCCAAAAGGCCACCGCTAATGAGTTCTGGGAAGAGAAACAAGGCCACTGCTGACAAACCATTAATATCCAGCGGAGAAATGTGATGTGAACGATTATGGATTTTTTGAAAGGATGATTTATTTTTTACATTCAACACAAACTGTTTTGGCAGAGATTCCTCCTCCTCAACTGTCTAAATAGACTCTTTGTCAAAGTCCTGTAAAAGCAGGATAAGTAAAGGTGGAATTAATGGTGGGCACATTGCTTTGCTACATTGCTGACCTAAAATAATAGAACTGTGGGTCAAATGTACATTAAAATATATAATTTTGCACATTTTATGATGTGTACATTGATGCAGATGCTCTGAGATAAGCCAGTATCACTAATAATCCCAGCCACTGTGTGAATTTAAAGAGAAAAAAAAGAAAAGCTGTTGGCAACATAGTTTGCTTTATGCGGTAGTGCATTTCTTCTTTTCCTGCTGCAACACAGACAATATGACATCAAGTTAATATTTCCACTGCAGCTCCAGGGTTATTATTAAGTTATCGCGCCTCCAGAGAGTTTAATTTCACAGGAACTACATCTCAAGGCCTGTTCGCTTGTTTCCATTTTCATGTTCAGACATAAAAGTATTACTTTGCCTTTGTTATTTCTTGATCTGCGGTGTACCCAGCTTCATTTTTCACCTTATAGATTCAACTTGAGCCGTTCATCATCTTTGTAATATTCCTCCATGTGCAGTGCATACGGATGAGAAGACTTAGAAACTTTACAAACTCAATTGACTTTGAAATTTTACTCACGTTACCAAACTTGGAACACAAAGTAAGTAATGAGCAATAAAGTCGTGAAGCCAAATCCAAAACCATTAGCTGTGAGGCAGCTGCTGCTCAGCCAAGTCTGTAATCTCTGAGGACAAACTGTGAAGGTGTTTGTGATTTACAGTCAGCAGCATCAAGTAGCTGTACTGTAGAGAACATACTGTGCTGTGATCCTAAAAGGCTTATGGTAAGTTCTTAATGTGTACATTTATAAAGTGCCAAACCTACTTTACACCATGACATCAACATAAAAACTGACTCCCTATCTCTTGGTCGTACCAAGTTAGAGAGAAACTTAGGAGTCATGATCGTTGACCAACTAACCTTCTCTGATTACGTTGCCTCAGTTGCCCCGGTAGTGCCTCAAAAATCAGGCCTTACCTGACTCAACATGCTACCCAACTCCTGATACAGGCTGTGGTCATCTCGCGACTCGATTACTGTAACGCCCTCCTGATGGGCCTCCCAGCCTGCACAGTGAAACCCTTTCAGATGATCCAGAACACGCCGATGCGCCTGGTCTTCAATCAACCCAAAAGGTCATGTTACTCCACTGCTCATCGAGCTCCACTGGCTACCTGTAACAGCCCACATTAAATTTAAATCACTAATGCTGACTACAAAATAGTCCCACCTATATGTTACCTCCTGACCAATGAATGACACCTGGTTCTGCCACCCGTACGCTCAGGGCAATCTAAACGTTTCGCCTGTTGTTCCCTGTTGATGTAACGTCCTACCAGATCAGGGGCGTCCCTCTCTACCTTCAAAAACCTCCTGAAGACCTCCAGCTCTTCAGAGAGGACCTCCTCTCCAACACTACCAACAACTGGACATGATAACTCTATCCCCCTCTACAACTGTCACTTGATTCTGTGCGAGTAGTATTTGAACATGTCCTTGTTGCACTGTACCTTGATTGTTTCCCCTTTTTGTAAGTCTCTTTGGATAAACCTCGAGTGCCCATCAGTGTTTACCCAGAGAGAGTAAGAGGTCTCTGACTGGCTCACTTCTGTATTTGTAGAGCCAGAGTGAAGACTGGGGAAGTTTGCCAAATGAGGAGATCTTGTAATGGGCCTAGAGTCCATCCATGCCTCCATCCAGGCAATTGGTAACTAGAAGACTGATGCAGTCAGTCAGTCAGCATGGGTTTACAGTTCTGTGTGCTGTGGACTTCGACCTGCATGTTCTTCTGTCAGTATGAAAAATACATGAAACTACGTAAGGGTCATAACAGGCATGAACTCAAACTTGACTGTTTAGAACATGTCTGAGTACACTTACTTTCACTAACAGGCAGTATAGTCCAACAATGGCAATTTGGCTCACACTGTTTAAATGTGGATATTTTTCTACATTTTTAAGATTTGTGTGAATTTTATTCTTCGTTCAAATTTAGATTGTAACCATTTTAAATGACAAGTGAGAGAGCTTTGCTGCCTGTGTGAAGACTAGCCTGTTTTTTACTAACAGCACTGAATGAAAATGCTCCGATTAATGGTTCTCTGTGTTGTTTTAAATGATTGAAAAGGATTTATGAACACGTTACAGCAGTAATTTACATTTACTAATTCATTCTGCAGGTTGTACCTGGTGTTATTTGGCCCAAAATGACCATTTCACACAACTTCTTCATCTTCTAATAAATATACATTTAAGGATAGGTGTTGTGATATTCTACATTTTTCTCAACGAATCCCATGAAAATACCTAAACCATCAACGAATCAAGCTGTACTCTCCCACTTGACAGGTTTCCATCACATTGTTGACGCGACCTTGTTAACTTGCTCAGATTTTCAGGTCATTTTTCTGGTTTATGTGCTTCTAAATGTATAAATATACATCGTAGTTGTTTCCCTTTTGGCTGTTTTTGAAGTTTGCACAAGGTGTTTTATTTTGAAAATCAACCAGATTTCTACTGCTCTGTGCAGTTTGAAGTGAACAGACACATATTCGTCATTTGCTGTTAGCCTCTAGTCTGTTGCACTCAACTTCAGGCTCATTTCTTTCTACTGAAGATGTAAATCTTTAAAAACAGATCACAAATATGTAGTTTAATATTTAAAAAGGCTCAGTAATTTCCTAAAACAGCTGGTCGCTGTATATTTTAGCACACATTACTCAAACAAAACTATATAATGCATTCATTGAGGACTACTTTAAATGGCAGAATAACACATTTGATGCGTTAGCGACGTATGTGGGATCGACTTAAAATAAACTTCATTGAGTCTCCCAGCGCAACAGTGTGGTGTTTTTGGACAACAATGGAGCTCTGTTGCACGGAGGAAAAAGATATATCAGGCTTTGGCTACGCAGACAATGCTTAGTTAGTTTGAGCCGTTCGTTGTTGGCTTTGGTGTTTTCATGAGACTAATTGACAAAAATAAAACCTAAAGAATATCAGCAGGCAGAAACATTATCTGTGGATGAAGAACATCATTTTATAATCAAGAGAACAATTAGATGTAACTTAGCAATCAGTTCAGTTATGTAAACTTTTAAAAATACCACAGTAACATGTTGAGCTGCAGAGTTTCCTTATGCTTTGGTGGCGTATAAGTCATCTGAACATCTGAACATAAAGTGCATATGACTTGGTGAACATACCGTGGGTTGAGTTGGGGGCATGTTTGTAATAAGTGCCTCTGGCTTGAAGGCATTAGTAAGTGCATAGTGCAGTAATTACATAGAAGACATACCACAGGGGATTTGGTTGAAGTTATTTTAATAAGCCTTTAATGAAACATTTCTCAGGAGCTGGCCATTACTTTGGTGCCAGCAAGCAGATCTTCTTTTAGAATAATGATGCCTCAGAAGACCTCCTGCTCGGCTCAACCCTGCATGTGAGACATCAGAGATAAATTGAGCAGAGACGTCCCCGTGAAGAGGCCATTGTTCTTGTGTTGGTGCACAGTTAACCTCCTCCTTCTCCTCCTCCTCCTCCTCCTCCTCCTCATTGCTGAACACATACTATAGATGTGTAGATGCTGTAGGTTTCAGAGAGATCTTAAGTTGATCAGTGGTGCTTCGTTCTGTTTATTTCTGTCCTTATAAAACTGTTTGCCTCACAGGTGTGATGGTCCCAAATATGGTCTCTGAGTCCTCTGGTCTTTTCCAGAATTAGGCCGTCCGAGAGGTGATTACTCTGTGTCTGTGGATTTAGGCCATCCGTACCGTTAGAGCCCTAACTAGTCTCAGTCTTCTAACCTTATATATCAGTCTGTCTGTAGCTCAGTCTCTGCGGGGTAAGACAGTTTTCCTGGTCTCGTGTCACTAGTTAGTCCCTCCACAGCAGACAAACAAAGTCTGTCGTTGTCTGTTTGTCTCTGTTACCCATTTATGTGTCATTTCATCGACACTGTCCACTACCAGATGTTTATATGTTTGTTTTTTGTATGGGTAGTTGACACTATGACCATATCTGTTACATATATGTAAGCTAAGCTCATTGTTCGTGTTATATTCAAACTGAAGACAGACATTAAAACCAGTTTGTTTGACTTTGGCTAATATTTTGACATTTTGGGAGTTCTGCTTATTTTCTTTCTTGCTGAGAGTTGAGATGAGAAGAATGATACCACTCCAATTTCTGAATGCCAAATATGAAGCTGCCTTAGCTCAACATACAGACTGGGAACCGCTTCAGGTTTAGCAGAGTGTTCCAGGTGCCCCTCTCCCCAGCAACGCATCCCAGCTCCTCCTATGTAGTCCCTCCAGCAGGTTCTCATACCAGTTGGACATAACCAGAACACCCCCAAAGGATCAGATGACGAAGCTCATTTCGGCCGCTTGTATCCGCGATCTCATTCTTTCGGTCACTACCCTTCCGTAGCACTGCCCTTCGCTGCACTAACCCGCCGGTCCATCTCACGCTCCATTTTCACATCACTCGTGAACAAGACCCAGAGACACTTGAATACTTTTTATGTTTTTGTTAACAAACTAGATTCAAAATGATAATTAGAGAGATTTAATCTTTAATCTTTCAACAAAGCCAGGTTAGTTGTTTACCTTTATTACCAGTCCGTATGCTAAACTAAACTAAGCTAACTTATTCCTGGCACTAGCGTCATATTTCTCATACAGATCAGAATATTACTCGTCTTCTCTCACTAGCAAGAAAGTGAATAAGTATATGTGAACTATTCCTTTAATAGATAAAGGTGTAACAGTGGTGAGAATTTGTCTTCCAGCCTGCTGCACTGTCTCCTGCATGTCGTGTGAATGTCTGTTTTGACTCAGTGTTGCCTTGTTTTCTAAGCAGTGTGCGTTTCTCTCCCCTTCAGCCCCGTCATGAGTACTTTAATGTGCCTGTGTACTGAATGGCTGCCATCGCTGCTGCTGCTGCTGCTGCTGCTGCTGCTATCCACCCTGCATGCTGAGCTCCTCAGTGCCTGGCACCTTTCTTTCTGCCCTCTGAGCACCTGTCATTGTCATTGGTTTGGAGGTGTAACAATGTCCTCTGCTCACTGTTCGATACATGACAGTCATGAAACAATGTCACAAATTTAACTAAATAAATTTAACTACGATAAATGATGAAAGCTTTTGGGCTGGATTAGATCATTCTTCTTATAATCGTCAATATGTTTATTGGTGATATATAATATATTTAATGGTGAAATATTGTTACATGCCTGTCATTCGTCCACTTATTATTGGTTTCATTGCACCAGTTGAACACCTTTTATTACCACTGAAGAAAATCATCATGTGCCATCATGACGCAAAAATATGATGTGTGACAGAAAATGTTTACTTCAGTTTGTTGTGCTTTATTCTTTATTTAGATCCCCAAAGTGGCCACTAAGTCTTCCAGAGGTCCACACAAAAATAACAATTAAACAACAATTTAAAATCACATAGTATCATTTAAGACAAGAAACTGTAATATAATCAAATATAAAGAAGTGAAATGACTCTACACATGAAACAGTAACCTTTATATAGACCCAAATCATGACAAAAGTTATCTCATGACCGTACAGAGCAGGTCTAGACTGTACTCTTTATAATATTATCTATAGAGACCCAACAATTACAACCATGAGTAAGCACTTTGTGACAGTGGCAAGGAAAAGCTTCCTTTAAGAGGCAGAAACCTCAAGCAGAACTGAGTAGATCAGTCAGAGTCACCAACACCTGACATCAAAAAATAAAAATAAATGCCAATAATTTGAAACAGCAGGAACAAAAAAAACATCAACATGAAATAAATTATTTTTTGTTTTAGTGACTTTTTAAAAGACTGAAAATCTGTCTTTGATCTGTTTGATGTTGGTACTGACCTCAAGGTTCACTTACTAGAGGTTCTCTGAACTTTCTACCACTTGGCCTTCAACCTTCCAGAGAAGTGACGTCTATATTAAAGTGGACGCTGTGTTGAATTATTCTAATTTAATATTTTTCTTTTACTTCAGAAGCTGATAAATCTTTCTCACAGCAGCCATTTTTAATTAAGGCTCCGTTCCATTCAGGTCAAACAGAGTCAGGGTGCTGCTGTGGTGCATGTTGGCTCACTGGAAAGTCTCTGCTGCAGTAAATGGAACTGGACCTTAATTAGTATCATTGGAAACAGCTGAGTTGACCCGACTATTTCATGTGAAAATGGCTGCTGTGAAAAAGGTCAGTACACTGTTAGTTGAAGATGACACCTGATTGAAAACAGCTGGATTAAGACACGTTACACTGTGAGTTGTGAAATTGAAGTTACACAGTACAAATCAAAATGATTCTTCACAAAAACTCCAACATCTTTCTTTCTGTTCATTTGTGCCATCACCACTCAGACTATGAGGGGAGAGTCTGCCCCCTGTGGTGCACAAACTGTGCTTACGTACACGGTAAACCTTCAAGGCACGAGTATTAAATGTAAACACACTCTTTAGATTACGATTCATTATCATGTCCAAGAGGTGTTCATCAGTTTTATTGAAATATTTCATTTTTTCTTTGGCTTGTTTTTGTGACATCACGTCAGCCATGAGGTGGGAGGTTGTGGATGCATTAGAAGTCATGCGTTATCTGTCTGTTTATCACGTCTCTTGTGGATTTGTTGGTCACAGTTTGTGTTTTTTTGTATTTTTACTTTAAATTGTGTATTTAATGGGTATTTCTGTGATTTCTAGAAGTTGTTATAATAATTAAAATCAGAACAAACACACTAGAATAGATTTTCAACATTCAACATGTTATTTTTAAATCTTTAAAGTTATTAATAGATTTGATAATTCATATTTAAACAAATAGCACAAAAAAAAAACTCTCTCAAGGTAAGTGTTTAAGTGTCAGAGGGATTCACGCTAAAGAAGTATTTGTTTTTGCACTGATTAACTTTTAATGTTACACTGATAATAAACATTTAAACACATAATTAAACAATAATTAGCCTTACCAAGTCTCTATGTGTTATAAATGCACACTGATTAAGCACTTAATGTTTTATATGATCTGTCATTGTTCATCTGTATCCTACTAAGAAAGATTGAATAAATAGATATTTTATCAATGTATATAATAGATATGATGAATAAATAAATTGTTTATGATTCTCTGTCACCTAAGCACACTGGTGTCTTTCTTTAATTTCACTGTTTTTATGGTATTTTTCCATCCATGTGACATCTCTAAAATTTTTATTTTTACTCTAAAACAAACTCGATAACGAACGGTGTTAAGCTCCATTTGCTTTGCAGATGACGACGTTTAGTCGACATAATAGGTGACGAGGGATTCTAGAAAAATCAAGATGTATAATTGGTGAATAATGCAAAGTTTTCAAGTTTTATGTTGAAGATGAAATGAAACTTTCACTCTGTGTATGAGTGAGTTGTTTTTCTCCTCTTACATAAGAAAGATTTCTGTCTCACTGCTCTGATCAAACTCCTCTCTTTACTTTGTGCTGAACGTTGTTGTAGGACGCCAAAGTAAGTGCTTCTCTTTCTTTCTACCACAAACTACGAGCTCTGATGTTTTCCTGTATAATGTTTAAATCATTTATGATTTGTGGCACCTCGGGTACAGCGTGGACAAAGAAGCAACATATATGAAATAACTGGTTGAAGTCTGGCGCTAAAAGCTGTTTTCTCGGCAGACATTGTGACATTAATGATGGCTGCATTCCATTTGGGTGACCCAGTTCCAGGGCCCTGTTATAATGCATGCTTACGCACTGACAATGGCTTACATGGACTTAATGGCATGGAGCCATCATTAATGTGCTTTTTCTATTTTCTACGTCAGCTTGTGAAGACAGGCCGTCTCTCTTTCACCTCGTTTTTGTGTTCACACATATAAATATTATAAATACTGATTAATACAGAGACAGCTTTAAAGGTCCAGTGTGAAGGATTAAGCGGTGTGTAGCGGTTAGCAGTAGTTGTGGATTGGCAGCCTCTTGTTTAAATCACTCCTTCCAATCTAGAGCCAGTTTTTAGTTTGTCCATTACGGGCTGCTGTAGACACATGGTGGTTCAACATGTGGTGTCTGTAGATATAAAAGTCTCATTCTAAGGTAACATAATGAAAAATGATTATACACTAATGAAAACATAGCAATGAATATTATATTTAATTTCTGTCATACGAGGCCCTAAATCTTACACATCGGACCTTTAACAACTAGTTTCAGTACGCTCAAATGTTACTGTAGAATTTGTAGTTTCCTCGTGACGAACCACCTCTGTCACTTCACATGTATTAACTGAGTTCATCTGAATATAAAATAAGTTGATTAATGCAGCTTTAAAGGCATCATGTGGAGTTTCTGGTCGTAGAGGCATTGAGCACTTTGTTTTTATCATGCACATACATGAGCACTCAGGTTATTACTATTACACTGGGCATTTGATGGCAGTCACCTGTAAAAAGGCATAGCAATGCACCTGCAAAGACAAGGCAGAAGACTGCAAGCTAGCAAACATGGACGTCAACAATGAACAGTTTAAACTATTTTAAAAAAATCTGCTTTGCAAATGTTTTATGAAGCAGAAAATGCACTCGACGCATTTGTTTGGATGCATCCAATCAACACACGGTGCATTTGGGTGAGAAACAAACTTTTATTTGTTTACAAAAAACTCCACAGGTGACCTTTAACTTAACTACTATCTGCATTAGAAAAATATTGATTAATGCAGCTTTAAATTTGAGGGCAATGTGTAAGATAATTGGCAAATATTAATGTTGAATTTGGACGGTGAGCCACCTCTTTCACTTCACATATTTTTATGTTGATTAAATGTTTCATTAAAATATAAAAACACTGATTTATGCAACTTTAACAACTAATTACAGAAATAAATGAACAAATAATGATTCAGAATTTAGAGGGTGAGCTATAAGACTGTTTGTTGTCTTAAATGTGGCCTCACAGTCTAAGTGTGTGTGTGTGTGTGTGTGTTTAAGTAACGCTGTGATTGTTGTTGAAATCTGCTGTAATCAGTGTGTGGAGTGTGTGTGTGTGTGTGTGTGTCATTTACTGAGCGCTTCACTGGAGCTGTGCTTCCTCTCTCCCTCCACAGGATGCAGAGACTCCACGCAGCGTACTGGAGGAAATTGGACTGACATAAACACATCGTCATCATCATCATCATCATCATCGTCATCCACACACTCCTTCCTCTGCCGGTTACTCTGTACGCTGTATGTAGCTGGTAACAACTCCAAGTTCACCTTTGAACACACTCACACACTCACACACTGTGTTCCACAACTCTACCTTTGTTTTCTACTTTCAAACAATGTAGCACTGTTATTTATTTGTTTATTGTGATGATGTTCACTGTTACCAAGGACAAATCAATGATTTCTATTTGACCAAAGCTGATGAGATCTCTCTATTCTGTGAAATGTATTTAATGAACTGAATTTCAAACGTGTTATAAAGTCAAAAGTATTACATCGACAGAACCAAAGAGTTACTTTCCATCTCACCTTTCTTTAACAATGCGTTGTGAGGCCACTGCAGTCTGTGGATGAACGAGCTTAAAGACGGAAATGTTGTCATATGATGAGAATCCTCTCAGTTTACAGGCCATTATCTCTCCTATAGTCTGTTCGGTCTGTTGGTTTTCTAATGGCAGGATCCCTCTTAATGCTGAATGCCTTAATCGCTGACGGATGTCCGTTCATTTCTAATGAATAATGCTACTGCAGTAAAGCGGTTTTATTGCTGCACTGTGTGCCAGAACTAAATTAACAGTTCTTTTTCTTCTTGTTTACAACTGTACGACTTCTCATTTATTTTTTTTATGATAATGTTCCACTTACATAAATATAGAGTGATGTCCAGGTTCAATCCAAAGCAACACTGTGTAGAAATTTGTATTTTTCCAATTTTAGCGCCTCCAGTTTCAGAGATTAATACCACGGTGTTAAATATGGACAGCTGTACACGTGTATTTGTTCTGATTACATTACTTATGATCAAAAACTAGTGAGATGACGACTTTGCTAACAGCCAAACATCAAGCAAGTGCAACAGCACAAGACATAGCAGCCAGCTAATATTACTTACTAGTCCAGCTCGGCGCCTGTCTTTCAACCTATTATTTCACCAAGCTCTCACCAACGACTAAAGGTCAGTCCCAAATTTACTCTTGTCAGACTTCTTCTTGGTCACTCTCTCCTTTTGTCTTCTTAGCTTTCTCCATCAGTGTCTCCTTTATGACTCTGTCATTATGTCCACAGAGGCTGCTGAACCAGTGTTCAGTGTAACATCAGCATGATTTAAAATCAGTTATTTTATGGCAGAAAAGTGACACAATGTTGCTTTAAGACACAGGATGTTTTTCCCTTAAAGCCACATGAATCAATTTTTGTCCACAAGGTGGCAGAAGAACTCCAAAGCAGGCTGCCAAACACACTGAAATGTGTTGCCTTATGATGTTACTGTGGATCATATGGTAGCAAACAGTGACCTACTTACACATACATCAGACTTCAGGCCCATCAGCAGCACCTGTGGAGTGGACTGTTCCTCCTTTCTCCACCAAACTCCTGCTCCTCACTACAAGACGCTCGTTTCACATTCATCTGATCGAATGAAAAATATTGATAAATGCAGCTCTAACTTTACAAATTATGATGGCATAGGAATTCATTATCAAATAGGTGCGATTTAATTTAAAAGACCAGTGTGTCAGCTCACCCTCTCCTTTCTAGCATGAAGGAGAAACTACGGTTTGTCCGTTCTGGGCTACTGTAGAAACATGACGATGCAACATGGAGGGCCTGCTACCTCTGTAGATATAAAAGACTCATTCAAAGGTAACAAAAACATAAAGATACTTATTATTATCAGGTGATTACACACTCATGAAAACATTGTTATGAATATTATATTCAGTTTCTGCCTTATTGTGCAAATAGAGCGCCCTGAATCTGACACACTGGACCTTTAAAATAAATGTAGGAGACTTTTTGGAGATGGATGAAATGAGAGCATAGAAATCAGTTTTCCTCTTTGTCAGTGTTGATATTTAGTGACAAACTAATCATACAGACCTCTGACCGGTGTGACAGCTTAAAGAGTATTCGGCTGTCTACTCTTTTAAAGCCGTTTCACTGTCTAGCCCACATTGGTAGTGATTTAATATAAAAAAAAAACAAAGATGCTTCAGCCTCTGACAGCCACGTGTGACCTACTGTACAGCATGTAAACTACCTATTTAATACTGTGACTCTGAAGTCAAAAGAGCGCTAAAGCCACCATGCATACAATAACAATAGTGTTAGTTTCCAGATATTTGGTTAGACATTTTGCAACTTCGATGTACGACATGCTGAAATACTGAAATTCCTGTTACCACTTTTATATAACTTCAAATGAGCATTTTCATGTTTAATTTATTGTGTACGATATACTGTATGTCCAAAGTGTGACTGAATCTATGGCATCCTCTACTGTGTGTTAGTGAGTACAGTATAGTTACAGCATGACTGCGTCTTACATTACTGGACTTGTGTTTACTTACAGAGGATCCATTGTTGTCGTTTACTGCTGTACAAGGAGGAAGGCTGTGTTTTCCTGTTCGGGTTCAGCAATAAAGAGTTCTCTAGTGGCAGAGAGGCTGTACTGTCACAAACAGCTTGTTTCCTTTCATTCATTCTCCACTCGTCACTCACAACCACATACAACGGCCCAGACTAAAATATGGAGAAATAAGATGAATGTGCATGAGAGGTTTAGAGCTATTCACTGTATTTACATCCTGTGTATGCACACAGAGAGTCTCCAAATATAGAATACACACTTAAAAGAAACAAGTACTAGTTGTGGCCAAATTCACCACTCAGTCCATCCTGTAAAACATAAAACCTCTATTTATACAGCATTCATGTGATATTTTTGTGAAAACAGTAGTATTATTTAAATTCTGGCTACCACAACTTCCAGTTTTTACTGTAAAAAAAACACGTCTTTCCATGACCATGTTTTTATATCCAAAACATTCTGTAATCTTTATTAGAAGATTTGATGGGAGTGGGTGGTCGCTTCAGGGTGTTATATTAAATAATTTCCCTGTTGTAATTATCTATAAGTCATTAGAGCATAAACCAAACTTATCTTGCAACTTTTGAAATGATTTTAAGAACATTTTGATTCTTTCTCCACCCACTCCCTAAATATCCAGCATCTAATTTAATTTATGATCTTCAAGTGCAGTTTCAAAAAGGTACACGTTGGTTTTAAATGTTTTTTCATGTGTCTGATACAGAACTATCCACATATACAGACTTATCATAACCACAAGCATTAGCATAAGAAAAAGTCAACACATTTTAGATTGTAATAAATGTTTATGTTTAATAAAAAAATGTTAAAAAAAGAACCGTACACCGACGTTTGCATATACAGTCAGTACAAACACAAGACGATGGATCTATTCTGGTGTAAACGGGAAAACATGAAGCTTGTTTGGATCGACATGTCTCCAGAGTACAGTAACGTATATGTGTGCATGTGGAGACAATCACAAAAAAAACATATATGTTCAGTCATACATGTTGTGCTACCTCTTATCATTTAGATAAAATACAAAGGGCCTATTACATGTTACTGTTGTAGCTCTATTGACGCAGTATCAGGTCCATTTATTAAAAAAGGGTTGGCTCAGTCACAGGATGAACTCTATACAAAAATACACTTTACTGGTCAAATGAAATCTGATTTCTGCAGCAGACAACTGGTAAGGCGTCTGATCTCTGATCTCACACTAAAACCTTGTTTTTAACTCGTATTATTTCATTTATTATCTGGATGTTTTACTGAGAGTGAACTTAAAAACATCTGAATGGTATTTGTGCCTAAAATGTATCCTGAAAGCGACATTCTTCCTCTTACAAATGAACCGTTACATTTCATTTACAAAGAGCAGTTTTAAAGAAATAAAAACACTCCCTTGTGTATGTACATATGTGTATGTTCAACTTGGTGTGGTTTGATCAGCAGCTTCGGGAGCGTCAGGCATTATTTTATTGCTGTGTAACAGACGTTGCTGAGTCAGTTTGTGACTCTTGTCTAACAACAGTATTTATAACATTTACCATTATCCTATGATTAGCAACACTGGCAGCCGTTAGGTCACACACTCTCGCTTTCGAGTCTGAGGCAAATATTCTGCAGAGGCGTTCACATTATCACATTATGAACTTGAGATGCAGGACGATATCTCTGTTTCCCTTAAACTAAATATTTATTCATAAAACCTAAATCTATCCACAGAAATAGTACACCGAAGTGTTAATGATGATACTCAGTGGTGTCTCTCTGTCTTGAGAGTTCTTTAGAGGACAAACATTGTAACCAATCATTCCAGTGGGGTGGCATTAAATCTGTAGTCGTGTGCCGTTTCTGACCTTAAAGGTGCTCTTCAAACAGTAAAGGCTGGAAGAGCTTATGTAAGCGTCTCCTAACTGTCCTCCTTCAGCATCTCTTCAATCTCCTTGTCCCAGTTGTCATCACGGTTCTCATTATCATCCAACACGTCGTACTCCTGAAGTTCCTCCTGCAGCTCTCTCTCCCAGTCAGCGCTCTCCTCTGTGAAAACAGTCACTCACTGAACTCTGACAAACTATTTACATGACAACGCAGTTCAACAACAACAACAACAAAAAGACTAACCCCGCTGTGTGTTCGGATGTTCCCTCTTATCTAGAACCAGCTGTTCCATTTCTTTGCGTAGGTCGTCCTGATTTATGTCGCACGAGTCAAAAGCATCGCTCACAAACTCGGACACAGGCGGGCTGGTGGAGATCTCCTCCTCATCCTTTCATAACACGAACAGAAAGAGGTCAGACTCACGCTCATTTTAGGCTTCATGAATAATTTTCTTGGGTGTTTTTAATCGTTTTAAACACAGGTGGCTTACCTCAGGTGACTTTGGTTTGGTAGTGCGGATGGCAGCGGGGGGTTTCCTTTTCACAACATCTAGAAAAAGCGTGTTTTGGACATGATCTCTCAGGTATATTCACTTTATCTGTAACAATAATGGTGCAGAGTAACTGCTGGTATTACCACAAAAACAAAGGCGTTCAAAAGGTTCCTCACTCAAACATTTCCACACAGTATTTGGCAAATCCTCAACTTCTGTCAACGATATCACTATTTATAATTTTACGTGCGATATGCTGAATTTAAATGAGTCTTTTTCACAGGCATTATAGTTTTACCCTGATGGGCAAGGAAATTTAATGCAGCCTTAGTGCATTCCATTAGGATAGTATAGTCCATTAGGTGATGAAACCTCTTATGTCGTATCTTAGTATAATATATGAACAATTTAATGCAGCATTTCAAATTTAATTTGACCCCCAATAGTTAATAATTCTATCCACCGTAATCTTTGTATAAACTGAAAGGGCTCTCTTTCCTGTTGTTAAACTGATTAATTGAAACAACGGCCCCGATATTATTATTCTTATTACTAGGAGGAGGACTAGGTCTAACTGGAGCGCAATTTCCATCCACCTCCAGAGGTGGAGCTGGTGTTGGACTACAGCTGTACACCTGGATAACAGACTAGATAGGAGGTGCAACAGTGAGGCCGTCTACAGGAAGAGCAGACTCTTCCTCATGAGGAAATTCAGGTCCTTTAATATGTGCAGCAGGATGTTGCGGATGTCCTACCGTTTATGTGCGAGAAATTTAATGAGTCTTTTTTTCACTGACAGGAACATTAAGATTAAACACAGGCATTAAAGTTTTACCCTTGTGATGAACAGCCTCAGGACTGGTGCCAGTTTTCTCCACGTCTCTCCGCTCAGCAGCCTGCTGTGCTGCTAAAGCTGTGAGCTGAGCTGACTGCTTTATTAAGGACACGCGGTAGAAGTAATTCTTCCAGAAGACTTCCTCTTTCACCCTAAAGTAAAAGACAGAGAAGAATAAGGAGTCATTACTGCAGTAGAATATAATATTTTTGTTTTTTAATAAACTCATGGAGGGATGCACATGATGAAAAACACAGGACAAAGTATTATGTGAGCGTCAAAACACTCTCACTGTTTGGGGACCAGATGGAAACGCATCTTCCGAAGGAGCTCATCTTCCTCCAACATCACCATGGCGACTGGATACATTTGCTCGCAGTCAAAGTGAAATTGCACCCCGGCAGGAGGATCACGCAAAAAATTTCTTTTGTCCTGTCAACAAATAAAGAAACACGCTGCTGCGGCTACAGTTTGAAATTACATTGATGCACATATCAAAAGAGTAATACTCACAGCCGAGAGAGCTAAAATCTGCTGCTGCATGGTCTCCTCTTCATTATAGCCAACCCACGGTGGCACAGCAGCACCTAGCAACAATGAAAAGTAGCATGTAGTTACTGTATAACTGTACTGTCATTGGTCTCCACACAATGAAGCCAGCACAAAGTATAGCGCCCCCTCAGATACAGATACAGAAAAATGTGCTGTGTTTTTCTGGTTATTTTATGGTGTATAATGTATCTATGTGTTTATGTGAGATTCAAGGTTCAAGGCAACATATGTCCTTGTAAGGACAATAAAGTATCTATAATAATAATAATAATAATAATAATAATAATAATATTTTTTTTCACGGAGCAAGGTCACAGTATGCTTCACAAGAGCAACATTAATAAAAAACACAATAAAACATGATCAATAACAGAACATGAAGACACTGTACAGCAGGCAAGAGCGTCCCGTAGTGTTGGAGCCACCACTTCAAGGGTGGAGCATATCGGAGATGTATTCTGGTGCAACAGGTACCTTAAAATGAATCCTGAACTTAATGTAAAGGTGTAAAGCAGATAATATGTGATGGATGTGAGTCCTCTACCTCTATCTATTGTAATATGATATACTTACATATCATGCATACATAGTGGATATATAAATAAACATACTATTGCGCACTTACCAGACTTTTTCGCTTTTTTATCCTGAACAAACTTTTCTTGTTCTTTCTGGAAATCTCCCAGGATGGTCTGAGGGTAAAAAATTAAAACAATAAATAGGTCAAACTTCTTTAGAGCAAAGAAGGAAGTGAAAATATGTTAATTACAGCAGACACCATGGGTTATGTACCTTATCAATAATGCCATTAATGTTCCCCTCCTCCACACTTTTCTTCAGGGTTTGAGCTGTTTCAACGACAGACTCGGACAGTTTCTTTGAGGCACTGCTGGCGATATTATAAAAGTAACCTGCGAAGAAGCAACAACAACACAGTGAAGTCAGACTGATCCTACAGCTACAGCAAAGAGACTTTTAACTGTTATCAAACTCACCACTGAAGCCTTTAGCTTTTTGAAGGAGTTGTGGAGGTTGGATATCTTCTTTAACATCACTGGTCTGCTCACTTTCAGCTCCAGCAGTCTGTTTGTTCACTTCACTGTCCTGGTCTTCACTAACATCGACAACAGACTCGTCTTTTTCTTTAACTTCTCCATTTTCGTTTTCTATTCCGAGCCAGGTCCCCCAGTTCTTAAACATACTTTAAACACGCTGTGAATAAACTTTAGTAGAAGTTCTTTAACATGCTCTAACGATGTTTTTTTTGTGTGTGTGCGTGTGTGTGTGTGTGTGTGTTTTCTAAAACTACTGATGACGTTTCACCGTTAAACCACTTCCGCGAATCGGTTCAGTTTGTCCCTGCTGTGTACCCGCATCGAACCCCACACGTTGTCATGGAAACGTACCCGCTACCCTCAAGATTCTAACTTAGCCTAAGTTTATAGTTAGCTAGCTGAATAGGCGATTTCCTGCGGTTAGCTTAATCTCACCCATCAGAAAGTATAGTTTAAATCTCACCTCAGTGGTTTTGATATATATTTATCTGTAAGTAGTAGTAGTATAAAGTATTTAACATATACAAAATGACAAAAATAAATATAACATATACAATAAACACACACATGAGGAGATGCATATGCACTTATGTTTGTTCTATTTTGCAACCATGTCCACTCTATTCCACTGTCATGATAATAATAATTCATCTTTCTTAATAGGAATTTTCATGATACCTAAACTTTTGTAGCTTTGGTAAAAAAATAAAAAGAATACACCTAAGTATCAAGTGTACTACAGTATAAATAAAAGTATAGCGAAAAAACTGAAATATTTACAACAATAAAGACAAAAAGGAGAAAAATAAAAATGAGGCAATCAGTTCTGGCATTACCCATATTAATGGTGACCATCTTGTCTGTTTTTAACTGTGATTTTTCTCCATGTTAATGACATTTTTCAACCCCTTTCTCTTTTGTGTTATGCTGGCGGCCCTGGCTTCAGTCAGGAAGCTGTAATTGTTTTATTTGCTATTAAAAGCAGAATTCTCAGTAAAGTGATCAAGAAATCAAGTCACTGTCTGTCATAGTATCAGGAGGTATACCCAGTATGTAAAATGCTGGATCTAATATCCAAAACAAGTTTGATCTCCTTTTGAATATTCTTCCAGAGATTTAAGATAACTGGGCAACCCCCTGATATATGTGTAAAGTCCAAAACTTTGTTTTCATGAGATAACAACATAATTAATTTGAGCAACAACGTAAAAATGTTATTTCGACATAATGACATAAATAACTTGAGATCTCAAGAAAACAAATTAAATGAACTTCCATGAACTGAATGCATGACCGCTTAAGGTTTCCTCCCATTGTCCGTCTGCTATTGTAACATTTGCTTCCAATTCCTATTTTTCTTTGACTTCCATATTGTTATTGTAACATATTTTACAGAACATTTGTATGTAACTTTTATTGGTGATTTTTTTAATTTTTAAAATGTTAGTATTGCCCCTCCGAGCATCTTCACATTGTCAGATCTTTTGGACACCCCATGTGTAGCATATTTAAATGCTTCATTATGTCAACCAAAAAAGCTAAATCTTCCAGCCATACAGTGTCTGACAATCCTAAAAGGCCATAAATAATATATTATAAAAACGAACCTGTGGGCCACATGAAATCTGAGCTATGTTTTACAGATATTTTCCCATTCCTTGTGTGTCTGAAGGTAATGTAGAAATGTATAAACATCATGGGCTGGTAAAGTTTGTTAAAACAAAGTTTTTATGAGGCAAATCTTTCAGTACCCTCTCTCCGCCGGTAGGTGGCAGCCTTGCGCTGTGTCTCTCTACACTTGTTGTCCGTGTAGTCCATGGATGGAGCTGCTGCTAGGTTAGCTTAGCAGATTTAAACTCTCCTGAGTGTGTCAGTGTGTCGTCCTCGGTTTGTATCATGAAGCAGGACACGGACTGAAGAAAAAAACAAACAGTGGAAACTATCACTGTGTTTATCCACCGAAACCGTCCGCACGGCTAGCGATTTATTTATTTTAAAAAGAAGTGATTCATTTGAGGATAAAACGGTTACAAAAGATGAAGTATGTGTAACGTAAACCTGGGACATAGCTGCGTGCCACACCGACGAAGCTTTCGTGTTCACCGGTTTATCCAGAAGTTGTATTCCCAGGTAAGGTCAGCCGTTAAAGCCGAGTTTGTCATGATTTTAAGGGACCTCACCGAAGTGGAGTAAGTTCATTTAATGTTAAAGTGCTGTTTTTTACACGAACACTCGGTTACCTTTGTGTAAAAACAGTCTGCTTTACTGAGCTCAGTTTATTTGTTAGTACAGCCGAAGATGGTTCCCATTGTGCTTGCTCGACATTGCTGCTGTGTTTAATGCTCTCACACATAAGAGCATTAAGTTTAAGTCAGCCTGTCTGGAGTATGACAACAGGTGTCTACGCAGAGTTAGTGACACGAAGATGAGTTTGTATAGCAACATAAAAAAAACAGCTTTCATGACAAGTTATTACATCCAACATCCACACAGTCATTCTGTGAGGTCCTTTGAGATTAGGAGCACATTTGTGTTAGACAGTCGAGTCCCCATAAAGCATGAAAGTCAGAAACCTGTGGAAAGGTTGCATCTTAATCAACTTAAATCAACATGCTATTGAAGATGTATAAATGAAGTAAGGCTGCCCAAAATCACTGAAATAATGCTGAATTCTTAACATGAAAGCCATTTGTGTTGAAATAGTATTTGATAAATGTTGTTAGGAATACTTTAAAAGTATTGTAAAGCCTTTTTAGGGGAGAAATAATTAATTTGACCTCTATCCCTAAGCTGTATACCCTTTACCTAAAGGCTAACTGTCAAGAAGCTTATTTAAATGTTACAGATAGATAGATAGATAGATAGATAGATAGATAGATAGATACTTTATTGATCCCAAGGAAATTCAGGCATCCAGTAGCAGCTTGAGACACAATAATCATACATTAAAATTCTGATAAATTTGATTTTAAATCGCGAATAGCAATAAAATATTTTATAGAAATAAGAAATAGAAATAGAGATAACAACTATATACAATTAAGTCAGATTTTAGAAAATTGATGAAAGTCACAGCATGACTATATAAAGGTGTAAGTGCAAATTGAATCGTGACTTGTGGTGCAAAATGTCCAGGAAACACTGCAGCTGAGTGTGAAATAGTATCCCAATGCAATAACACCCTTCATTGGTATTTAGATTATTGCCAAGATAAAGGTACATTCAGTTATATTTTTTCAATTACTGAGCCCATATGCCATCATTTGCTGTCAGCCTTTTGTTTATTGTAATGGCGCTGCCATGTTTTAATATGAAATGACTGTGTTACTCAGCACAGATGTGCTCCGATCACTTTTATTTTGGCGTTACAAACTTCTTTGTCAGTTAAATCCAATACAATGTAAAAGACAATAGGCTACTGAAAAAATTCAAATTCAATACAGCTTTATTAATCCCACTGGGGGCGGTTTGTTTGGAGCAGCTTTACATAGACACAACATTAAAAAAAACTGAGTCTTTAAAAAATGAAATAAACAAACTTACTGAGTATAAAAAGGACACAATACAATAAAACTGACTAAAGCTGACAGTACAAAGTCTTCCACTTAAAACAAGACACATGATCCAAAACGAGGTCAGCTATATAAAGTATAAAAAGGCATAAAATATATTAAGAGAGAAGACAGTAATTAACAACAGGATAAAAGAGAACATTTATATTAAACATGTTCTTATCTACCAGTCTGAGTCCCGAAATGATGCTTTAGCTTCTCCAGTCACTGGCAAATGCTCAGTTAGCTTTATTCTAGACAGTCGGCCGTCTTTTCAGGTCACACTCTGGTTCAGGAAGGCTTAAAACATCAGCAGTGTGACATGTGGCCAGACCGTGCTGAGCTGTGAAAGTGATCAGTAACCTAAAATCTTTCATAGAATTCATTGTCAACCAGATCAATGCTGAAATAAGAGTAATATTGTCTCATTCTTTAGTACCAGTTAAGATCTAGTTGTGGCTTTCTGCTGTTTGGACAAAAGATTTCAGAGTTACAGCGGAGTGTCATCAGCATAGCACTGAAACAGAATTATGTGCAGTCACATTAAATCAACGTTAACATAAGTGCTTATTATTGTGTGTCTGGACATTGTTTAATTTGTCTTTTTCTTCCTTTACTTTTATAACAGTGCCATGGATATCGAGGGATATAAAAATGCTCCACACTACACAGAGGCAGAGAGCCTGTGGCATGTGATGCAGAAATCAGGGGATCTGGATCCAAGGGGCAGAGATAGTGAGAGCTGGAAGCTGGTGGATGTATTTCTTTCTGGAGGAGCACCGTGGGGATTTACACTCAGAGGGGGGCTGGAGCATCGAGAACCTCTGCTCATAACCAAGGTAAACACTCTGAGAGAGAGCTGGACTTAAACTGTGAGCAGAAATGTCTTTTCACATGCTTTAGAGAGAGAGAGAGAGAGAGAGGTGATGATATGCAACAAGGACTGAGCCTTTGCACACAGGGTGCTCACTTTATCAGGTGAGCTACCAAGATGCCCCTAATCACAGATTTTTTCTGGCAGATTTTTTTCACTCTTTTATGTTATGTTATGTCTGTTAAGCTGAACGCCCTCCTCAACTGATTAGCAGCTGCTGTGCCAAGTGTAAAAACCACGTAGTCCCAGTTTGAGCGTTGGAACGTTGGCATCACCAAGCTTGATAAGCGCCCACTGAAAAACACGTCATACCCGAACAAAACAGTGGCAGTCTGCAGTGGCAACACATGGGCACACTGATAAGCGTGCTATATTCAGAGGCAAACTGTAACATTAACCGTGTCACAGCCGAGCTATGACCACGTACTGACATTCCCCTACACAGTAAAACTCATAGACGTGCTTGTAGTGGCTGTCAAAGCTCCATCAAACTTTTACACTGAGATGCAGAGTGATACAGTAGCTTCTCGTGGCTGGTTAGCTCTGACTGTTTCTGTCCATGCTACACTGAGCGGTGGTCAGTCATTGTCCCCCTTGTGCCATGAACCCTCCACATCACACACTATATCTCCACAAGGCCTCCCACAGTTGGTGCTCCCTCACTCCTGTGTTTCATTTTTATATATGTTTGGAGAGAGAAGGCTTTAACAGAATATAAGGGGGGCAGCTATCCTTTTAAAACTTGAAAGTTTACCAAGTTAATGACCAAAAGCAACAAGAACATGAGTGAGTTGGGTACAGTTCTGTCTGTGTTCATTTGTTCCACCTACCTTTGAAGAAATTAAGCCCCTCCTAATGTGAACATGCTTTCACACTGCAGGATGTCAAACAAATTATGATGTCAGATCTATTCCCAGGACCCTTTATCGTGATGGCACAGGTGATGATGTCTGGAAAAGTTAAATATTACTCTCTGAATATGTGTTTGCACAAACAATCAGTTTTGTCAGTTGTGGCCCAGACCAGTTAAAACTATAAGCTTACTACTAACACAAGAACACATCTGACGCTTCACTGCTTAAATGTTGATTTACATTCTTCTTGTCTGACACTAGAGAATTAAATGAAGAAGAGGAAATGATATGAGACACCAGGCCTTGTAGTTAGCTTCAACCTCTACAGTTTGTCTCTCAGTTTTCACAGTCTACCTGCTGATGCTTCACGTTTTATTGCCTGTATTCACATTTTTCTTCTTCAAGGCTAGATTTTTTTGCTTCGGCAGCTTATAAAAACGTTTTTTCCATTGATTTGTATTATCGTTGGAGGGCGATGAATTGTTTTTTGCCTCTATGATCTTCTATGAGACCTTTTCTCTACCCCTGCCAGCCGGCCAAAGGTTTTATTTATTCAGTAAAATATGCTAATTCATGCGAACATGCTAACATTTATGAGCTACGATGGTAAACATTATACCTCTTTAAAATTTTAGCATTGTCTCTCATGAGCATGTTTGGCTTAAGCATTGAGTTCAAAGAGGCACTAGCACAGCTGTAGGCTCTCAGTTGTTTCAGTGCAGTGTTCATCTTTGACATTCATACCTGCATTTGGACATGAAGCGACGGAGCGACTGCAGTCTTGCGTCAGTCGAAGCGTGTTCCAGAGCTGTGTTCATTTGGCACTTACTCACTGAATGTGTAGTAAACTCAGACCGCTCTGAAGTCGGTGCTTTATATCAAGTTTTTCCAAAAAATAAACATTCAATGGAGCATGCACTATAGCTTGTGATTCATGTATGGCATGACTTTGCTAATGATATGAGCCACTCTGTGCATACAGTGCCCAAGAGAGGGAGAGTATCACAGTACTGCCCAATCACTTCACTTCTCTGTTGACTCAGTAATGATTTACTACAAAAGACCTTGCTAGTTAATTTGACATGGTAAAATATCAGCACCTGTTTGCCAGGAGCTGTGACACTGCTGGTTTTTTTGTTCGTCGTCTCTGTATTGACCCAAACGCGGGGTCCAAAGTCCAACTCAGATGGCTGAAACTCCGGATCTCAGGCACAACATGTGCTCAGAGCGATACAGTTAGGATCACCTTCACCGTATTACCGTAAGTTTTGCAAGAATGGCTAAAATTCTGAGCATTTTAAGTCTTTAAGCTGTAAGATTAAATGGCGTGGTCACATTGCTGAATTGTGTGCAGTGAACCATTGCCCAGTTGGACTGCGGTTCTTTGGTTTGATATTGACAGTGTTCACTTGTTAATGTTTTGTCACGAACACCACATCCTAACTCCAAGGACCAACGAAAAAGCGGACCTGTTTGCATCTGGTGGTGAGAAGCCTTTACTCTAAACTTTTCACCTGTGTAATCACAACCATTAAAATCATTTTAATAGATTTGCCAGAGTCTTCCTGGCTCAGTTATCTCATAAAGTAAATTGGTCATGGACTAGACTTAACACGTTTGACAGGTTGTCTTGAAACACATCAAAGTTTAGCTCGCTGTCATTTAGCGTACGGTGTGTGTTATTAGCTCCCACCTGGACGTTTGCGTTCTCATATATTCGTGCTGGTTTAAATTTCAGTTCGGAGGGTAGCCTGTGGTACCAGGATCAGGGGAGGAATGTTGGAGCTTTGTTTGATTTTCTAAATGTAGTGAATTATCTGTGACAGCCTGAAGCCCGCTGGAATGGCATGATGGGATAAGTGTAGTCAGGATTAGTGATTTGTTCTCTTTTGGGGTGAGTCTCTCAGATTATAGCCAACAAAGGTATGTTGTTGAATTATTTGTGTAAACTACATAAAGATGCAAGTAAACCTGGTATTACCTTTACAAAATAATAACCATACATTGTCGCCTGTGTCTACAATATCTGCTTAATACTTTTGAGGCCTCTTATTCTCAACATTCATCTTTCTAATGACATAAATATGTGGACATACTGCAGACACAGTATGGATTTAAGCCTGTACCACCTGATGCACTTTGTTCGTTATCTGCCACATTCTTTCGGACGCTGATATCAGTTGAGCGTATTGTTGGCTGTTCTTGCACCCATATGTGCTTCTTGTAAGCGCTGTTTTTAAAATAACACCATCTGTCCTGTCTGAACAGGTAGGATGGACCACAATGAAGGAGGAGCTAAAATCGGGTCATAAAAGTTGTTCGACTCGACCTGATCTATCAACAATATCACCATTTTCTATTTAACAATAACACACTGAATTTACATAAGAAGACATTTGTTATGGACAAGTCAGGCTACTTAAAACTGTTAAAACTCCCTGCGTATTGCTCAACCATGTAACACAGCTGCACCCATGTAGATTTCTGTGTTAGAGGTCCAGTGTGTACGGGACTAATGGCAGAAATTGAATATTCATAACTTAAAAACATGAATTGTTGTGTTCTTCTTACCTTAGAATGAGACTTTTAGATCTACAGACGCCGCTGGTCCTTCACGAAGTCCACCGTCTCTACAGCAGCCCAGGACAAACAAACTAAACATTGGCTCTAGAGCCTTTTTGAGTTTTTTGTGCGTTCCACAAAAGTTTCTCCTTCATACTAGGAAAAGGATGAGGCGAGGTGATTGCAATCATAAATTAGATGGTACTAAATCTTACACAGTAAAGAATGGACAGAGCCTGAGTGACGTCACCCATAGGTTTCTCAAACTCTGTTTTGAAGCTACCGCCATGTTGGATGTACAGCTTCTTCTGCCTCCTGGCTAATCTAAAAATTGGCAAAGACGTGGATCCTCGGCTGACCTGAGGCGGGCCGATTGATGCCTGGGTGCTCTAATAAGCCATCTGTAATGGCACCAGCCTGTCAATTAAAGCGGCCACGTAACTAAGCCTTAATCAATTAATTTGAACGGGTGAGTTCTAGAAAAATTCACCCTCAGTACAGGTGTCGTGAATGGGGAAATTAGTTATAGAGACCAAAACTGTTTTTTGTACCAGGCTGTAAACATGTTTATTTCTGCTGTGAAGTTGGACATTTTAACATGGGGACTTATGGAGACTGACTCATTCTGTAGCCAGCTTCAAGTGGACATTTGAGCAACTGCAGTTTTTAGCACTACTTCCGCATTGGCTTCATTTCCCAGCGACAGAGGTTGCCTTGATTGGGCACTGAGACTTTAGCCACTTTGTTTGTCAGACTATACATCTTTTTAGAAATCAATAAGTGCATTCTTACTGCTATTTTCATGTCTTTCTGTTTGGTTTTGGTCAGTATGTCTGCAGTTTATGCTTCTTGAGGAACACACAGTGCTGAAGAGCGCCTAATTGAATGATTTTGTTGGCTATTCTCACTCGTGTGCCTTCTCTCCAATTGGATAAAATTAAAGATAATAAAACAGGGCCCACAGTTTGATGAGAGGTTTAGAGTATTGGTTTAAAAAAAAATCCTGGATCTAATTAAAATTCTTAACATTCCTCTCATAGCTCAGGTTATACTCAAGGTCTTCATGGACTTAAAGTTCTTAGTCTCAATAAACTTATATAATCCTGTTTTACACAACACAGCTGGGCATGCACCTCGTACATATGTTTCCTCTGCCAGGGTCACATTTTATAAGGAAGAAAATATTGTTTTTCTCTCAAAGAACCAGCACCAGACACACACATACACACTGCAAAAATGTCTCTGTTCTTACACGCTGTTATAAATCACCTGCAGGTAAACAGGTTTTACCAATTATTGAATCCATTGTGTGACAGATGTATGTGGGCTCGATTCGACTGTTTTCAGGATTGCTCAACCACTGGAGCAAAGATGATTCATAGAGAGAAGGACTGTGGTTCTTGTTAGGAAAAACAAGTTTGTAGATCCAGATAAGTCAGGGTTTTGGAGGTGGGAATATGGAATGCTGGGACGATCACTGATAAGGAAGTGTGTGCTCTTTGATGTAAATGCACAATATTTAGATAAGATGAAAAATGTAGTTATTGTCAATGTTCTTCAGCCTCAACTTTAACATTAGGGTCATTTTTGGTGCTCAAACTTACCTCATCTCCACCTCATCTTATCTGGAATGTTTTCAGAGTCATTGTTGCATGTAAAGATCAAAACAAAACCTTTTCTAGTACCTTATAAATTCTACAAACTCTCAAAAGAAGCCCCTCATATGTTACAGAAGAAAGCATTGTAAACACTAGAAACCTTACAGGAACTTTGCTGAAATGAAATGCTAACAAGGTTATGGAGGTATGGAGACTGACTTATTCTGTAGACTGCCTCGAGTGGACGTTTGAGGAACTGCAGTTTTGGCACTTCCGCGTTGACTTTGCTTCACCACCACGGAGGTTGCCACTTGGTGTTTGCCTTAGTTTAGACGTTAGCAGGCTAACTAGCTACAAACAAATACAACGGAGGCTGATGGAGATTTCATTAGTTGTGCAGGTATTTGACCTGGAAACACCAAAGTGGTTACAGTTCATCCTGAGAGGTGTAGGTCCATTCAATAGATGTCAAAACATTTGAATCTTAACCACAAATGGAATAGTTGGCCTCCATGGACCAAGAACGCTAAAAAAAAATGGGTAAAAAATGTCATATAAAGAGTTCATTTCACCTGCTAACATGCTTCTTGCTTGCCACCAAGAAGTTCTTTAAAAGGCACAGATGCTTAAAACATCTCTCTAACTTGGAGAGACAGTTTAACCTCAAAACATACTGAGCAAAGGTCACATTTCGGTGAGTTTGTTTATGCGGTTGCTGGTGTCTTATCAAACAGCAATAACACTGTCGATGATGTGTGCAGGCAGTGCCTAAAACCGTACAGTTCAGTGCCCTGTCAGCACGCCGCACAGGACATCTGTCAGCAGAAAAGACACATTCCTTACCCTCATCGCCACCACATCCTTCCCTTCATGTCCCACAGAGAGACAGGAGGCTATTTTTGAGGATACTCAGGCGTCCAGGATGGCTGCAGTTCGACTGATTATAGTCTGGAGGAAGGTGGTAAACAAAGGACATGGTATGGCTCGTGCTGATTGGGCTGCCATGGTGAAAAATGTTTGGAGAAGCAGTGTGAATCTCCTGCCTGGATGCTGTGCGAACACTGACTTTATCGGCCCTCATGTTTTCTTTTTATGCTGCTACCTAACACTGTTTGTTTTTATTTACATTTTTATGGTGGAGCCATGTTTCCTGTCAGCTTGTATTAAATAAAAGCCAGACTACCATGTAGCTGTTGATGACTTTTAGAGCAACAATTTCTATAAAACAATTTGTACTGTACTGTTGTTGGACAACCAGTTCTCGGACAGATAAACGTGATTAAGTTTTTGCCTTGGTTGCACAAATCAGTTTGGTTTATACTCTCTCCTTTGTGCTCCTGAATTAATGTTGACTTTCTCTGAATCTTTTCGAGACACAGTTTACCATTCCTGTCTGCTTAGTCGCCTTGTCTTACATGCTCTCCTCTTTACGTAATTTCTTTAGGCAAGCACAAAAAATTTACAAGACTTTGCTCAGCAGCCTGGTCTGCTCCCAAACACTGTAGATTTGAATATATGCCAAAAAAAAAAAAGGGTCGGTCGTATCTGCTGCAGCTTTGCAGTCTTTACAATAATGTAGCTGAGAAGAGGCAGAACACAGGTATTTTTAAACTGTCACAAAGTTAAAGGATATGTCAGGTTATATTCTATATTTGTCTGTTTTATATATTTGTTACGACATCTAACTGTCAATCAAAGCACACTGTTAACAATTAACTATAGAGACCACAACTGTTTTTTGTACCAGGCTGTAAACATGTTTATTTCTGCTGTGAAGTTGGACATTTTAACATGGGGGCTTATGGAGACTGACTCATTCTGTAGCCAGCCTCAAGTGGACGTTTGAGGAACTGCAGTTTTTAGGCACTACCACTTTGGCTTCACTTCCACGGAGGTTGCAGTGACTGGTTGGTCGTGGCAGGTGCCAATCGTGGTCCTCCAGATCTCCAAGATACAGCAAAGATGGTGACCACACCTCCTCACCTGGGGCCAATCAGGGGCTGGTGACCACACACCTATCTACCTACGTAACGACCATTTGTGTATTCATCCGCAACTTAAAATAGGCCCTGTAGGAGCTGTTTGACTAGTGTTTGATTAAAAACTTCTGTCTCAAGTGAAACTATGTGTTAGTACATTTACATCTTCAGCAGAAACTAATGAACCTGGGGTTGAGCTCCAAAAAAAACGGGGTATGAAAGTCAGAAAGTATGGCGAGGAAAAAAAGACATTGAATATTGCCAAATTCATCCTGTGGTTGCCAATACCTCTATCAAAGATTTTACCCTTCTTGCTTGCCCAACTGTGATGTCCTTTTGTGTACTTCAGTTCGATGTATTCAAACTGGTGTTGATCTTCCAGTTGCAGTAAAACTGGTAGTGTTTTGTGTCCATTTTAAACATTGTAACCTACTGTAAATGTATCAGCCGGTGATTCAGTCTCCCTACAAATACATTACCATATCAGGACCAGCTCAGGAATCCAGCCAGCCATCGTAAAACTGCTCAGTCCGCCCTGTCCTAACCCTGCTTTAAAATTGGTATTATAGAAAAATGAAAAAGGGGCTTTGATTAGAGCTATCTGGGCTCTGGTTTTCCGTGCTGAGGATAATGTAACACGTAATGGTCTGTAAATGTACACATACCTCTGCAGTTGAGTCATATAGCTCCCTCTCACAGGTCGAGCAGAGAACTAATCAGCTGCAGAACTTGGCTTTCGCGTGTTAATGTGCCAACTGCCAAGCGACTTCTCGCTGCTTTTCTTTTCACACCGAGACGTGCTGTCTTTGCTGACTTTTATCTGAGTTTGTGCGTCAGCGTGAGGACAGCGCTGACCTTAACGCTCGGCACATCTGACACCTCGCTGTAGCTGTGGTTCTGTCAGTTTAATGTCTTGCATTCAGAGGGGTTTTCTCTGGAGATATACCAACACTAGCAGTTTCTGACACCGGTACATTGTGCTCTGTTCACTGTACTTCCCTTTGACAGATGTGTTATTCCAGGTGTCTGCCCTCAAACAAACACAATACGGTTTGTTTTCACATCATGCCACTGGCTTGGACAGCAGCTTTTTGAAGCTTTTTTTAAAGCCTTTGATCCTTTTATTTAGAAACTGGCCTTCCTGCTGTTAGCTTTGGTAAACAGTGCGCTTCTTCTGTCACTGTTACCTTATAAAATATACTAAGAATGTCAGCAAGAGAGAAGCATGTTTTCTTTGTAGTCAGGCGGCCCTTAGTTTTGATACCTCGACTGACGTGAGGATTGGATTCAGAAGTGCAAGTTTTAACAAAGCTAACAGGGATAACAGAAGTTACAGGAGTAACAGAAGCAACAGAGCTAACTGACGTAACAAAGCTAACAGAGCTAACAGAAGCAACAGAGCTAACTGTCGTAACAAAGCTAACAAATAACAGAAGCAATAGAGCTTACACAGCTAACAGAAGTAACAGAGCTAACAGGAGTAACAGAGCTAACAGGAGTAACAAAAGTAACAAAGCTAACATAGCTAAGAGCTAACAGGAGTAACAAAGCTAACACAGCTAATAGAAGTAACAGAACTAACAGAAGCAACAGAGCTAACTGTCATAACAAAGCTAACAAATAACAGAAGCAATAGAGCTTACACAGCTAACAGAAGTAACAGAGCTAACAGGAGTAACAGAAGCAACAGAGCTAACTGACATAACAAAGCTAACAAATAACAGAAGTAACAGAGCTTGCTAACAGAAGACACAGAGCTAACAGAAGTAACAGAGCTAACAGAAGTAACATAGCTAATAGATGTAACAGAGCTAACAGAAGTAACAAAAGTAACAAAGCTAACATAGCTAAGAGCTAACAGGAGTAACAAAGCTAACACAGCTAATAGAAGTAACAGAGCTAACAGGAGAGCTAACAAAGCTAACAGTAGCTAACAGGAGTACTCAAACCAAGTTAAAGTTTCTTATATAAATTCATATATCAGAAAATGTTTAGCTGTGTGATCAAAATTAAGTATTTATAATAAAGTAAAAACATAAGGTACAGTAAGTTTTTCTTTGATAATGGTTTCCTGCTCTGAAGATGCTTTATATTATTACATAAAATACAGCATGTTCTTTTTCTTCTTTCCTCAGTATACATCAGGCAACTCATAAATTTTGTATTTTATTCATATGCTCGGAGAGATATATACAAGACATGAATCAAAACCAAGAATCTGTGCCACAATATGCTTTAAAACCTACAGTAAACATCAGGATTTTGCTTATCACAAGTTTTAAGTAGCACAAACGTTAGGCTGTATGAGGTTACTTAATCTCTTTCACAACACTGTGGTAGGAACCTCTTGGACATAAGAAGTCTTTTGGCACCCACTTGTAAACTGTATATTCTCTATGCAAGGAGGCCACTCTGATGAATGCACATCATGATACAGTGCAGATAGTTTGATGTGCTGTTGTTACCTCTGAATTCAAAAGATTAATTTTGATGTTTTTCACTCAGGTTTTACATATAAAGGCCGGAAATACAGCCACAGACACACAAAAGGCTTATACCCATGCAAATGTGGATGGGCAGCTACTTAGCAGCACCGTGGGAGCAGTTACGTGTTCGGTACCTTGCATCTATGCAGTGCCCAGATTGTGAACTGGCTACCAGTCTATGCTTCATATTATGGTCCATGCTGGACTTGAACCTGCCACCTTTGAGTTCCCAAGCTATGTCCTTATGGACTGAGCCCCAACAGCGACCTCTGTGGCTGTGAAGTGAAGTCAATGAAAGTGTCAAAAACTGCGGGGGGTTTTTTTTCTTGAACCGCCACTTGAGGCTGGCTCCAGAATGAATCTCCATAAGCCCCCATGTTAAACTGTCCAACTTTACAGCAGAAATAAACATGTTTACAGCCTGGTACAAAAAACGGTTTTGGTCTCGTTCATGACAACTGTACTGAATGATGGTGAATTTTTATAGAACTCACCTGTTCAAATTATATTAAGGCTTAAAGTTATGCATTATTAACAGCATGGACGTTTTGAATGACAGGTGGGTGACGTTACAGATGTCTTGTTTGAGCAACCAGGCGTCATTCGGCCGGCCTCAAGTCCACCTATGATCCACGTCTTTGCTGATTTTTACATATAAAGCCGGGAGGTGGAAGAGGCAGGACAGCCAACATGGCGGGAGCCAGAGCCACAGATTTTGAGCTTCATAACAAATCTTGGGGAACATATGAGTGACGTCACGTATACACATCTGTTATTAATTCAAACAGAGAGGCGAAACTGGACTGTCAGCTGATAGCTGACTAAAGAGCACGTTTAATTCTCAGTCTCTCTCCATCTGCTGTGTTTATGCTCCAGGTCGAGGAGGGCAGCAAGGCAGCAGCTGTGAGTCTCCAGGTGGGAGACGAGCTCGTCAACATCAACGAGATTCCCCTGAGTGGCTACAGACAGGAGGCGATCTGCCTCGTGAAAGGCTCCCACAAGACCCTCAGCCTGGTGGTGAAAAGGTAGGTAACCAATCCACCGTGCCCTCTCCTCCTCCTACATCTGCCGCTGTCACAAGTGCACCACCCCCACTCCTCAAGCTTTTAACAGGTCACCATGGTAACATTTCTAACAAAACCAAGGTGACGGAGGAGTGGAGGCAGAGGATCGAGGCCCTTACAAGTGCTTGTCTGTCTGCAGACGAGCCTGCGCCTCTCTGGGACTCGTTAGCTGTCGGCGTTGAGTTCTCGGTAGCTGGATGGTCCTGTTTTGCCAGGTTGCACTGGGTTGGAGTCAAGAGGAGTTCATGGTTTGCGACAGTTTTCCGTGAGCAGGTTGAAAGGAGGAAGTGATGTTGATGTAGGTGACATCATTCATTCATTAGATCCCACACATTCAGGCGTAGCAAGGACAAACAAGGGATGATGTAAATGATACTATGTGTCACTGACGCCTCCGGAGATAACACAGTTTGTAGTTTACACTGTCTTCTTTGCAGAACTTAAACCACCTCTTACTTATTGACCAGAAGAACACGCTGTTGTAGTCCACACAACGTGGACTTCATTCACTCTTTTCTGTCATAAGCCAGTCCACGTGACCTATTGACTCCAACGTATTGTTCGGTATTCATATCTTGTTTAACTGATGAATCATTTGTAAACTTAGTGCTGGAGGCCTTCCTATAAATGGCCTTGTGTGTGTGTGTGAGTGTGTTTGTGTGTGACACACTGGTTCCATTGTCTCTCTTTGCCATCCGCATTTCGTCCTGTATTGTATCATATCATAACGTAATCCCTGAACAAATCCTGCCGTACAAGGAAGTCCACTCACCATTTATCTCTCCACAAGGACGCGGCTGTGAGTCGCACTCATTGTGTTTTTTATTCTCCAAAGACATGTCTATTATAGGAACTGGAAACAAGGATGCATTATTGTCTGATTTGATTACTTGTGCTTCTGTAGGGCAACTTAAAGGCCCTGAAAACATCTTCTACTGAATCAGCTTGTTACTGTGAGCGATGGAGTCTTACGTAAACAACAATTTTCTGCGAGAGTTAGAAGTGTTTAAGTCATCTGAGAGTTTTCTGTGTTTCTGTTTGTGTCATTTTCTCACTGGTTTGAACCACTGACAGTATAAAGAATGGCCATCGTATGCGTGACGTCACCCACAGGTTTTTAAAGAGCCATTTTGAAGCTCAGAGTGTGGTGGCTCTGGCCGCTGCCATGTTTGTAGTCCTACCTCTTCAAACTCCTGGCCAATTTAAAATTGGCAAAGACGTGGACCTGAAGGGGGCTGAATGACGCCTCACACAAGCTGTCAGTCAAAGTGTCCACACTCTTAATTATATATAACTTTAAGCCTTAATATAATTTGAACAGGTGAGTTCTATAAAAATTCACCCTCAGTACAGTTGTCATGAACGGGGAAATTAGCTACAGAGACCAAAACTGTTTTTTGTACCAGGCTGTAAACATGTTTATTTCTGCTGTGAAGTTGGACATTTTAACATGGGGACTTATGGAGAGTGACTCGTTCTGTAGCCAGCCTCAAGTGGACGTTTGAGGAACTGCAGTTTTTAGGCACTGCCGCCTAGGCTTCAGTTCACAGCGATGGAGGTCACCGCTTGATGCCAACAGATGTACCTAATATGTTGTCCGCCCCATTTATATCAATGAGTGTAGATTAACAGAACACAACAGTCCTGGTCATGACTTCTTTACTACAACACTGGCTGCTATGGCAGGAGTGACAAAACTCACGCTGAAGTGGGCTCTAGTTAATTTTAAAGGAAAATGACTGACTGGAGACTGTTTGAGACAAACTGAGTCAACAGGACTCTGTTACTTCTGTTAGCTCTATTAGCTCTGTTACTATAGCTGGCTAAAGATACAGGACTTTAAAATGGGGGAAAAGGAAGTAAACACTGGATAGATTAAAGCACAGAAGAGCAGGACTAAAGGATCTGGGTCCTATTGTTCATCTTTCAGTCCTGTGGGACTCTTTCTTCCTTCTGCTCGTCTATGCAGAAGGACTGAGTTTGTCTCAAATAGCATCTCCAGTCAGTCATTTTGCAGGGCCACAATAACAAGCCTGTGTCTGATTTAGCATACAGCAGCGACGGTGCTTCATTACAGAAACGCCCCAAAGCTTCAACTGCACTCCAGTTTCTTGTTCTCGTTATCCAGCTGCAGTGTGCATGTTGTATAGAAAGTACCCACACAGAGTCCCTATGTTTGACTGTGGCTTAATCTGTGCCTGAGCATGCCAGGCGTTAGCCGTGAGACACCTCTGCTTCTATCTCACGTTGGATAGTTTGAACGAGGATCAGGAAGCTGTCAGAACCTGCTCCCCTCTACAGGTGTGGTCTCTTTACAGACAGCACAAGGGAGCAGCTTGATTTATTCTGCATGCGTAACGTCATTAGGACGAGGGGAAGAGGGAGAGGCAATGTCACACACACACCGCACAGAGAGGACATAGGTGTGGTTATCTGTGGGAAAGCATCTTGTCGTCTTTGCACATGCCTCGACAAAACTACCGTACTCTGCTCCGTGTCTCCACTTGTCAGAGTCTGCAGATATTTTTACATTTTAAATGTCACTTTTGTCAAACATCAAAAACAAAAGCAGGGTGTGAGCGAAAGTTAAATTGCACGTCTTATGCTAAATTTGTTTAACGCTTGCCAACACTAACTACTGCTTACAGTCAAACACTGTAATTGTCGACACATTGTGTTGCTATTGTTATGCTTCGCTCACCAGTGTTGTAGTACTCGAAATTGGTCTTGGTCTTGAGACCGTTCTCAAGAACACTTTTTTTTTTTAAAGGTCTCTGTCTCGTCTTGATCTCAGCCAAAGAGGACTCTGGATTTTATTTCAAGACCACAACTGCAGGGATTTATTTGTTAACCGTCTGGGAGGAGACATCAGACAAATCTACTGGAATAAAATTAATTAATCTGCAAAACAGTGTCCAAAAAACACAGCGATTTGTAAATACGCATCACCCAAAGAATTTTGGTGAATATTAGCTACCTAAGGATAAGACTTTATTGATCTCACACCCGGGAAATTTACTGGTTATAGCTGCATACAATATGCAATGTGGATCAGAAAAATACTGAGCAGCTGTCCAGAGTTACCAGCGAGTTAATTCAGCTGCGTCTCTGAGATGCTACACTCTCCATACTCCCACTGTAGCCCTGTTAGCGCTGTTAGCTCCTCCATCTTATTGCAGAGAGATCTTACGTTCTCCAACATAACAGACAGCACACATAGTTTGTACTGTCTCTAGGTCCAGCTCTGCATCCCCGTCTTCTTCTCCTCACTTCAGCATGGATCTCCGGTTATATACCATCTGGTCTTGGTCTGGACTTTGTCTCAGTTCAATTGGTCTTGACTACAACACTGTTTGTCGCTCAGTGTAGTGAATCCAAAAGCTGCAATCTGGTTAAATGTGGCAACTTTTAAGTCGAGTTGTTGTTAGTAACATGTCACTGAACAGTTTATGGACAGCCTTCGTCCTGAAAGCTTGTTTACTGAGATCAAGACAACACATGTTGACCAGTGTAACTATAATTCAGATAATTTGAAACACCAGCAACTCTCCCATGTTGCCTTATTTTGTCTAGCTCTCTAATTGAGTGCAGATTGGTTTTAATTCAGCATCAGGACCCCCGTGGTCTGGTTTGCCTTCCCTCGAGGTATTTTCTGTGCATGCGACCAACAGCAGAGTGAATCATTAAACTTTACAGCGTGAAGCTCGAGGTGTGTGGTGGCGTTTGGTTTCCCCCTTCTGGCATTGTTACAGAAGTACCATATTTTGAAAAGCTTACTGGCTGAACTTACAGTGCGAGCATTCAGGCAGCGGCTTACATTTACCGGTCTTTGTTTTTCCTGAATAAGCCTACGTAGTATGTTTGGAATGCCGCACACTGAATTCTTGTCGTAAGTAGATTTCTTAAAATTGTTTTGAGTCTCAGCTGAGGAAATCATTGTTTAGAGAGTTCATTGTGGCCCTGTCTTAATTGCGCCCTTTGTTTCACTTTGGTTTGTCCCGTTGCCAAAGTGAGTTGACAGAGAGTCATTGAAGTAGATGTCACGAGCTTAACGGGAAGATTTTAATCAAATCTAGTCAAAGAAAAACTGCAAGAGACAAACGTGTTGCATTTATAGTCTTACAGTTACAACCCGCCACCATAATGCTGATGTGGTCCTCTGTGAAAATGAGTTTGACACCGCCGCTTTAAGCAATCGACAGGTTGTTGGTGAATTTATAGCAGCTCTGTGAGACACTGATTCGCCCATGAACTTGAACATGGATGCTGTTTAAGACACAGGACGTGGAGGACTTTGTTATAGTGATGTTGTTCAGACCCTCACCCCGCAGACGAAAGGTTTCCAGGTGTTTCTGGGCTGTGGGTCAGCGCAGACAGACCGCCGATGACTTGACAGCTGGTATGCCACTCAGCCCAGGAATGTGCTGGTCATTACACGCTGCTCACGGTTCACCTCTCTCACCCGAAACATGACTGGTTTGATTGTAGGGTCTGCTGAAGAGGGCCTTTGTCAGACCCTCAGGGACCGACTGGAATCCACCGGCTCACCTGCAAAGTGCAGGCTGGGTGGATACAACCTCAGCGTTTTACTGCCCTGTACTGTACGTGATGCTGTGCTTCAGTTTGCCAGATGTTGTCCAACAGTTAAAGCATCCAGCTGTCACTCATTGAATGTCACACCATGTAGATATGTTTAACCTTCCATACAATACGAGAGGAATTTGTTAAACTAGTATCTTGTTTCGAATCTATGCTTGATTGCTCCCTTTACAATTGATCACTGTAAATTTAATTGCCTTCCTATCAGCTTTGCTAATTTTCTTCCTCGTCAACAAGAACTCTTTCTGGTCTGCAAGACCACATTTTAAGAAGAAAAACACCTGTTTGTTAGTATTTTTTCTCCATTTACACTGCTGTTATTATCAGTGTTGAGACAACTATAATCTGTACAGCTGTAAAGTTAAAATGACAACAGTAATCTGGATTATTATGACTCCCAAGTGGCAAATATTCAGTTTTACATAAGAAAGATGTTGCAGACAACATTTTATTTTGGTACTTTATACACTAATACAGCACATTTGGAAATTAAAGTGCTTCATGTGCCACTTAATTCAAACAGCACAGCAGCTGCTGTATAATTAATTATGTCCCATCCTAATATGAGTGGTTATGTTTGAGCTTTTTATTGTGGAAGTCATTGGAAAACGTGAGAATCCATCCTGCACTGGAGCGTAGTTGACAAGAAACAACATCTCAAAGCAAGTCTGAAAGGAAGAAATGTTATTTTTATACATTTATATGTAAGTTTTAACAAATAGGAAGCACTTGTCGTCAATACGAGGCTCGCTTGCTCATCTTGTCACTTCATTTTTGTAATTTTTCTGACCATCTCGCCAAAGAACAGCCGTTGAAACTTATCCAGCTGGCTAACATCGGCACAAACGTTGATTAATGTGCCTATTAAGGCCACACACATGAGCATGAATAATTATTGTAAAAACAAGTACAAGTGCAACATAATGTGCTGCAGTCAGTAAGTTGTGTTGCTGCCATGTGTTGCTGTGTTGCTGCTTGGGCAGTTGCAGCGCTCATTACCCGAGCCTTTCAGGAAACCTGCTGCCCTTTCCACCCTAAAGAGCAACCTGTTGCCATAGTAATGGTAGAAATGCATGTCCGTCGCACACAAGAGGGGAGATGGGAAGAGAAGAGTCCGGCATTTCATCCTATCATTAGCATATTAGCCCCCTTAGAGCCAATGAGACGAGGCAAGGTAGGGGAATACTCCAAGGGGACTGGCTGTGACAATAGCCCTCCTCCTCCTCCTTCTTCTTCTTCTCTTCAGCTCCTTCTACCCCCTCTTTAGGGGTAAAACCCCCGTAATCCTGAAGCAAATCTGCCCTCGGTGTAAACTAACTCAGCCCAGAGAAGTTTTTAATCATGGATACTCTGTGTTGAATATTTCTGTTGGTGTGTGTTTGGAGGTATCAGTGGTTGGACTTGTGCGATGATGCTCAGCGGCCTGCTCGCCGCGCGTCTCTTTATTTTGGCTTGTCTTTTGAAGTGTCTGAGGAATGTGGTGCCTGACCAGCACGCAACTGGTGCAACTGGTCCAAACTGAGCTCCAGTTTAATATAATTGTACTAGCTTTCGGATTACACACTCCTTGTTCCGTCATCTAGATGTTTGGTGAGTCAAAATGAACATTATTTTATAGTTGTTTTTTTTTAATCACGTTTTTGTGCTTTACACTTTGACTTCTGTGTCACAGTTTCAGCCTTTTGTCTTGTTATACGTCAGAGACATGTTGGAGCCTTCCTTGCTTGGTTTTATGACCCTAATACTCTGTTATTGTTCTGATTGTTCTTGTCTTATCAGTGTTGTATGAGGTCACCCCATCATTTAGGTTAAGCCACGATCAGCTTAGCTTTTAAAACCCAAATTAATCTTTGAGGGCTTAAAGATAAAACAGAATCATCTGTGAATAAAGTGTCATTAATTAAACATCCTGAAGTTTCAGTTAGTTTGTACACGTGAGTTGTTCACGTTCGAATCTGGACTGGTTGGTACCGGATACATTCGAAGTGAGACGAGGGGGCTTCAAAACTGATCACCCTGCCCCCCATTTCCAGCCAACTGATTCACTTTCCTAGCATATCTGTGCCGGCCCAGCTGTAGCCCTGACGATAGGCCTAATAAAACCAGCCTCATTTGCATACCAATAGCAGGCGCCATGTGTGGCTAGCTGCTAGTGCCCTAGAAACACGGACTGTGAGGAGACGAGGAAGACCGAGCTCCATGTTGGCTTCTCTTTGTCCTCTAAACAGGCCTTAACTTTAATCCACGAGTAATTTTGTGATGATAATGAATCATCCCACTTTGTTAAGCTTAAATAAATCTCTGTAATAATCTATAAAATTGTAGCATAGGGTGCAAATTTAAGTTTTTCACCCTGTAGTTTGTTTTCAGCTCTCCATCTGAAGGAAGCTGTTGTTTGGACCTCTTGTCATCAAATCATTGAAGGCTTTTAGACAAGGTGACTGAGGGGACGGGACCTCTTGACCTCATGGCTTTTTTAGGGCCAGTCTTAAGTCCAATGAGAGCATACTCAAGCGAAGCTTTGTCTAAAATTCTTGACCAGTATAACACCAAAGATTCGCAGCTCCCTCCCGGTAAAACTAGCCACCTAAATCTGACACACAAAGCTAAATGTTTTCAAAGTGTTAGATTGTGTTTTAAATTTAAGAATTGTACACATGCAGCTACACTAACATCACTGTCACATGATGCTGAAGTTTTGAGCCCCATCGACGGTAGACGACAGCTTGGATTGAGGGGTGATGTGGCTGATCTGATTGTGTAAGAGATCCTCTATTCTGTTAAGCCCCCACTGCCCTGCACCATGTTGGGCTTATGTTCCCCCCCTGGGACCATATGGCAAAGTCTGAGCATGATCAGCTCACCTCAGCTACATTACTGTTTAGATGAGAGAAATTAAAACTGTGTCTATAGATAGATAGATACTTTATTGATCTCGAGGGAAATTAAAACATACATTGAACATACAGTCAAATTAATCTATGCTACATACAAATCAGAATTTAAATTAAACATGATAAGATCTTTACAAAAGACAAAAAACTATAGAAACTCCTGTTTACACTTTAAAACAACATTGTGCATATAAACTATGTCATGTCTATTTATACAGCTCACTTCAATACCTGTTTATACCTATTAGAACATTTTTATATTCTATTTTAGTATATTTTATATTTTGTATTTCTATATTGTTCTTTTGTACTTAAAATGTTATAGTATAGTATTTTACTCTCCAGCTTATTTTTATTCTTACGTGTAGTGCTGTTACACTGTTTTAGTGCTCTTAATGCTGAGCTGTGTTAACTTACCCATGATAAATTACCCTGAAACTTGAAAAGTAAAAAATAGAAATAAAGTTTTTAAAGAAATATAGAGATTTAAAAAAACTATATACAGTGAAGTTAGGCTGTAGACAATGAATAAAAGTTGGTGCATTTAGTACAAAAGTGACAATAAAAGAGTGTCCATCAGTAATCAGTGTCAGTTTGTCAATAGTCTATTGTCCTCTGTGTCCCTGTCTTAGTTTTTGAGTCTATTTGTGGAGCATCATTGGGACAGCAGTCTTGTTTTCTACGCTGTAGGTCGGACATAAACGGTGTTTTCTCATGTTTAACTTCATTGACTGTGTGATGTTAGATTGACCAGTAGAGGGGGCTGTAACACCGTGTACCAGCTGACATTTACACTCCTGTAGACTGCACATTACTGTCCTTGGATCAGAGAGACCTCCTCAGAGTTTTCTGCAGTGCACAAACTCAAACTCAGGTGGTCTTTGTCCTGTCAATTGTGTGTGTGTGTGTATGTGTGTATGTGTGTGTGTATGTGTGTGTGTGTTCCTCCCCTCCCGTTGCTGCCCAGGAATATGAAAATGGTGGATATTGTAACTCAGAAAATGCCCTCAGAGAATGACGTGCATGTGGCGAGAAGCTTTCTCACGAAGATTTTGCGAAGTTCAATGAGGTACGGTCCAGTCATCGTAATCAAGTAGTACCTATTCCCTTTTTTTGTTTCACTCCCTGTGCTCATGATCATGTTAATCATTTGTCTAGTAATATCATCATCACTCCTCACACCATGGTTTATTACTCATTGGCGTGTCTCTTATGGTTCATGTCATTTAGATGTATCCCATTTGTACCGCATGCAATGCAGTGTCCACGGCATGTATACGTATGTTTTTGTGTCTGTATCGACGAGGAAATTAAATTAAATGTTTTGTTCACCTTTTCCTGACATGCAATTCAGAAAGAATCGCTTTAAAGGGTATGTTTCACACGCATGACAACTGTCCAGTGTTTTTGATTAAACAGACGTAGATTCAAAAACAGTTTCCATCTGAATGTTTGAGTAAATCAAAAGTGTTGCCTCGATATAGAAGCACTGAAACAAGTTTATTTGTTGAGCTGCAGTACAACGGTATTTGCAGGAACATACTGTTTTCCATAAGAGGCCGGTCTCTAATCCAGCCTGTGCTTTTTGCCCTCTCCCTGCAGGAGGAATGAACCCATAAGCAGGCCTCACTCCTGGCACTCCACCAAGTTCAACGAAAGCCAATCAGAGACTGCCAAAACGCAGTCTCCACCCACGCCAGTCTGGCACACCAGATATGATGCAAGGTACCTCTTTGATCCGGGTTGTTCAGCTACAGATTTCTTCTTTTTGTTGAATTAAACTGTTCTGTCTGCTAAAAACCCAATAAAAACATATTTTTTTTGGTTTTCCATATGTCTATATACACATAGAATTTGCATTTGATAGGCCTACGGGTGCATTCAGACATCCAACGCTGCGTTTTTCCATTCATTTGAGTTGGAGTAGTCCGTTTTGGCTACAGGGGTGTCCGCCCAAAAAAACGAAAAAAAAACATCCTGTGACCTGCGGCAGGGAAGTTGAGCCGCATCCAACTTTCAGAAAAACACATCCCAATGTCACGCTGCAGCCGCTAATCAGACGGTCAAACCTTCCACAGTCAGCCTGAAATGTCTCTGAAACTGAGACTATCCAGGTGGATTCATGGACTGAACTCTACCTGTTGTGTTCTGGCTTTGTTTATTTCATGTACCCAGCTTCTAAATCTGAGTCTGGCTAGCTGCAAAATAGTGACACAAAGAAGTGTCCAATAGTTTGACGGCAGTGGTTGAGCGACATAGACGGTGAATGAGAGTGAGCGAGCACCGGCATCGATAAAGCCGGCTAATCGGCTAAATAAAAAGTTATCTCCTGATTGTTTCACAGCGTTACTCACACACACCACCATACAACCCTGCAGATGATGTCTGAATGCAGCCTTAAACTGTCTTTGCTAATGTTTCTTTGTTCTCCAGTGGCCAAAACGTTGATAATTAATTAGATCTATAAGTGACTGCCATGAATCCACCGTGCAGAATTATATACCACAGTTCATGACTTGATTAACAACAGCAGTCTTTAGGTGAATGACCTGATGTGATGTTTGTATTTTCACACTTTGCTTTGACCTCCAGCTCGTCCTCGACTGACCTCTCCTCTGGCTGGGAGCAGACGAACCTGCGCCGAGTGTCCGACCAGTTCAGCTCTCTCGGCAGCATGGACAGTCTAGAGCATGTTTCACATCAGTACCCGGCCGGTCAGCTGTCGCCTGCCAAGTCCAACAACAGCATGGAGCATCTCAGTGGAGGGAAAAGAGACTCGGCCTACAGCTCCTTCTCCACCAGCTCTGGCACACCGGACTATACCCTCTCAAAGAGCAACGCTGCCTCGACGGAGAACATGCTCTACAAATTCAATCAGTGGGACGCCGGAGGAAAGCACAACAATGGCAGGAACAGCCAGAGTCTGGTTGAGGGGGTCAGACAGGACGACAGGGTGGCGTACTTCCAGATGCCAGGCTGTGAGGGTCCACAGCCTGAGGACTTTGCTGGCTCTCGCCAGTCCACTTCAAGTAGAAGTAGCTCTGGACCTGTTTGGCATGTCCCAGAAAAAAAGAAGACCACTTCCCCGTCTCCTCCGCCTCCTCCTCCACCTACACGCAGCGACAGCTTTGCTGCAACTAAGGTACACGAAAGAGGGCTGGTTATAGCTCACCCCGAAGGACCTGAATCACATCGCCGTAGCCACAACATTTCCCCGAAGAATGACGGCGACAATTTCTACTCTTCGTCCGATAAATCAAATCAGTTCAACTCAAACAAGCAGTACTCGCTGTCCAGCAGTGACGTCCGACAAGGCCAGCCCTACCATCAGAGACACCATAGTGACAAAAGCACTTTTTATTCTCAGCCCTGGGCTACATCTGTACCAAAGCCACAGAACGTTGGCAGCTACTATTGTAGCATGCAGGAACTGCCTACTAACGGTTCTGCACACCAGAACCAGAGAAGGAATTTAAGCACCTCCCTGTCGAACACAAACGCCGACCAAAACACCGACAGCAGCGGACAAAGCCGTTACTACTGTGTCACAACGTGTCAGCCACCAGAGGACAGGAAGAGCGTCGCAGGCGTAGACCTGGCCCAGGAGAACTCTCCGAGCCCACAGACTGTCACTAAAGTGAAGTATCACCTGCCCCAACACTCCTCACACATTAAAGACAGTAACGGATACAGCAAGCACCAAGTTACTACTGTACTAGAAACCTCTGTATCTAAGTCCAGCTGTGACGACAAGGGAAGCCAGCGAGGACACAACACGCAAAATAAAGAGTTTGTGAGTTATCCTTCAAGCAGACAGTCTGACCAGCGGAGGTCTCTGCCGATTCAACTTCTACCCCAAGACATCAGACATCACAGCCAAGCGAGCAACAAGATCTGCCCCCAGGCGACCCCGATGCTTCACTCTCTATCCATGGATGCCGCAGGACAAGAGGCGAGAGGCCCAAACTCCGAGGAGTCGCTCGAAAGCAAGCAGATGAGACGCAGTGACCGGTTTGCCACCACGTTAAGGAATGAAATCCAGATGAGGAAAGCCAAGCTGCAGAAAAGTAAGAGCGCAGCTGCTCTTCCTGGTACCGAGGGTGAGACCGAAGGCGATCAGGATATCTGGAAGTCCACCAATGAAAACACCACCCCGACCTCAGCGGACGGCTCCTTCACCAACACCTACAAGGGTAACCTGAGGGAAGCACAAGCAAGGGTGCTCAAGGCGACGTCTTTCAGGAGGAAAGACCTGGAGCCTGTCTTACTTGAGAACCCCGTGGCCGAGGCCTTACCTAACTACCCATCCTCAGCGCTGACCCGTAAAGACGTTACCCCTCTGCCAACTGTCTCGGAGTCTGTGAGGAGTAAATCAGGACCTGTCAGTGGTCATGTTACTCGGATCGGTGGTCGAAAGCGTTTTCCAGCAGAGAAGAAGGTCAGGTCTTTCTCTGAACCAGACAAAATCCACGAAGTTGGCGTGAACGAAGAAAATGCAAGCTCCTCTTTAGACCAGCAGAAGCTGTTTAAAGAAAGCGAGGAACCAGCTTACAGCTACACTGAAATCCCGATGGAGACCAAAGCAAGAAGTCTCACCACGACCACCGAAACCGAGGACGCAATAAAAGGCACCCAGAGCAGAGAAGACGCTGCACACAAGCAGTCCATCCTCGACCAGCAAAGACTGGGCACCTTCGCGGAGTATGAGGCAAAGTGGAATATACAGAAAACAGAAACAAGAGCCACCGGGCGGTACCGGTCAGCTGATAACATCCTGGATCCAGGACCGGAGGAGAGAACCAAAACCACCTGTTTGCACGAGAGATCCCGATCATCTCCTTCAGCTGACATCTACGGACAGGTGAGGCACAGAAAGACAAGACGAGGTTACCTGACTGAAAATCAGAGGTTAGGGAGGTGACTAAGGTCAGCTAGGACCGACTGAGACTTCTTCAGGGTCGTAGTTACGTCCAGGCTGCTGAGTGTAGCTCACTTAAACTACACTCTACAGTCTGTTTGTGGGCTGAGTTATTACGTTCCCCATCATGACAGACGCATGCTTGGTAGCATTTTTCACACCAGCGCTGTTTGGTCTGCTGTAAACGGACCAGAGTTTGTTTCCTCAGATAGTCCAGTTCGTTTTGGCAGCTGTGAAAGCTCATCCAAACTCTGGCGTGGACCAAACAAGCGAACTCTGGTCCACCTGAAAATCTGCTTGCAAGTGAACCCTTGTGCGTTTTGCTCACAGTAGGAAAGCAAACGGACTATCCAGTGAACCAAAGATCAGAAAGCCAATCGATGAGCTGGGTTTTCTTCTTCCTGGTGCTTTTTTTAGGGTAATACCGCCCCCAAACCAGCAGCTGTTGTAATTGCATGATGTTGTCCAGGCGGTTTGGTCCGCTTTCAACATTAGACCCAGCTCTGTATCGGTCTCCTTCTCCTCATTTCGGCATGGATCTCCAGTTTTTCTACAGAGAGTATGCTAACTGAGAGAGAGTCTGTATAAAATGGAGGGTGATTGGAGTGCTTAAAAACACAAAGAAATGTTCAAAGCTGCCGTAACTGGCTGCCAACTACACTACACCATGCCAACCTAATAACCAAAAAAAAACTGAGACTAACTTTTGTTTTAGTCACTTAAATGTTGCAACACTGTCAGAGCCGCCCACGAGGGTGGCTTCACATCTCATTAAGACAAACATTACTGACTGAAGTGAAAGGAACAAAGGAAAGACCAAGTCAAATATTAATCCATGTTTGTTCATATGACACACCCTCAGCTTAAGAAAAGGAGAGGGGGCATCAACCTACTGATTTTCACTATTGGAAAAACCAGGAAGCTGCAGCATGGCTTGGCTGGAATAATTAACAAAAGAAGAAGAACGCGACAGGAGGACTTGGGAATGGTTTTGCATAATAGACGTTGTGTTTGTTTAACTTTATTTACAGAAGATTCAAGTTCCTGCAAGAAAGTCTGAGACCAAATATTCCCACATGGAGAGCAAACCTGCTGAACCGCTCAACACTGCCACAGGGTGAGTACTTTTCACTTGATGTCTTTCACTACTTTATGTCTCCGTATTTAGTGGAATTTACAAAAGTAAAAAAATATGATAATATATAATCTCAGAGGGCGTGAACTAGCGTTATTTTATTGTTTATAGCTGAATGCTGGCACAGCAATGAATAATGAATTAACAGTTATCAGCATATTTTGTGTGATGTGTCATTGTGTGTCTACTCGTGAGCTTTATCAGTGAAAGAGGGCCGTACAGTAGCCCGTGGAGAAACAGTGAAGGCTTTATAATCTGCCTTGGTGCAGCTGTGACAACATATGTCGTCTCTCTGGCTGTGCTTTGTGTCATTTGGTAGTCTTCTTACTGCTGTCTGCAAAGGCATCTGACCCCGTCTGTGTGACAGCGAGGGAGTGTCCCAGGGGCCCCGGCCCGAAGGCATGAATTTATCATCAACTAGATCTGTTGCTTTGCATAATCAGGGTTTCTAGCCACGCTAGCCAGCATGGCTCTATAGATGGCAATGTCAACGTCTGTCCATGTGTCCAGACTGAAATATTAGATGAATTGTCATGTCGCTTTTGTACAGACAAAGCCAGAAGATGAAAAGCTTTTGACTTTGGTCATCCCCTGAATTTTTCTTGTAGTGCCACCACGAGGTTCAAATTTGTGGTTTTGAGTGAAATTGAGTGAAAATCATTAGCTATGGAAAAGGAACATGCTCCTCTCAGGATGAATTTTAATGTAGCGCCAGTATCAGGTTAAAATTCTGACTTGTCCAAAACTTTACTTGCACCAACAGCTGTTGGCATGCTAACAAGCTAAACTGCGATAGTGAGCATGATAGACATTATATCTGAATCAACGTGTTGCCGCTGTCATGTTAACATTAGCTCAAAGTGTACAGCCTCACAGAGCTGCAGACTCTTATTTTGTCTTGTGTCTGGAGCTAAAGGCTGCTGAGACTACAGCAGCTACCTAGATAAATGCAGACTAACCTACAATCATAACTTCAATGAGAAAAGTTTGAAATATTAACTCTAACTTTGTCAGGAATTGTGTTTTAACCCTGGAAGAGTGTTTAATATGAAGGCGTCTGTGTTTATGAAGTAGTCTGTCTGCAGTGGATTAAACCTTCCTCCTTAGAGACTGTTTGTTTTATGGGCAGGGTAGAAGTGTTTACAGGTACTGTCGATGATTTCATGTGATGCTTTGATGATCCCGTATGAACTCCTGTCATGTGAAAACAGTGCAATATTATTGTTTAATGTTAAAGTATCAGGTCACCTGTTGTACCTGCTCACCCCTTTTATGTGCTCTCTTTTATTTTAAAGCTGTCACCACTTAAATTATTTAAAATGTTTGCCACCGTTCAGCTGCTGAAGTCTATTAAAAGCAGCACTGCACCACTTTTACACATGAAGTTCTGCTAATTCTGCATAACTTTAAGCCTTAATATAATCTAAACAGGTGAGTTGTATATAAATTCACCCTCAGTACAGTTGTCATGAACGGGGAAATTAGCTACAGAGAGCAAAACTGTTTTTTGTACCAGGCTGTAAACATGTTTATTTCTGCTGTGAAGTTGGACATTTTAACATGGGGACTTATGGAGACTGACTCACTTCTGGAGGCAGCCTCAAGTGGCCGTTTGAGGAACTGCACGATTGCCAGACATTATATATTTTTAGTTATGTTTCTCTTTTACTCCGATTGCTTTGAATCATTCTTAAACTATGTGCCGTGACGTGGTCGGGATGACTTCACGGTTTGTAAACCAGTTATTCAGTCTTTATGAATTATCTAAACTTCCTCACAGGTGAAACTCATTCACAGGTGTAGAGTATCTCATGTTGAGCAACCCTCATTGTAGGAGCCACACCATCTGACACTCACATTTGCATTTACAACAACGGCGCAGAGGAAGTTATTGTCATTGAATAGTCGGGGTAGATGATCTAAGTGAGGCGTGCTCCACCCAGATAGTTATTGATACAAGTGTAAAGAGACACCAACAGGTGGCTTCAGTCACAAAGAGCCAGCAGACAGCACACTGTCTCAGTCTGCTATGGAAATGACAGCAGTTAGACGTCACATCGGGTGAGTCGGTACTTTAATATCTATTTTATAATTATTGTATTTAATTAATCGTGTTTAGCTAACAGCAAGAGATCCGAGGGACGTTTTGTGGCGTCCAGTTTTTTATTTTCAAGACATTTTGTCTGTGTTGAATGAGTATAGCTCAAATTTGTCAGAGGATATTCATTAAAACATTTCCAGAATTGTTGTCTCTGTTCCTTTAATTAGCCTAAAATGGCTAAGCGACACAAAAAGCGACACATTCATTCCTAACGACAAAAAATTATCCAATTGGAAAAAGTCATTTTTCATCCCACATTTATACTAAAATAAACTAATGCATGTCTTAATGTTAAGATTTCATTTGGACGTTTTTCCTATACAAAGTGTTATGTAAACATTTTAACATTTTAAAGCCTTTAAAGGGTTAAAAACCCCAAAATATCATTAATAGTTGATGTGTATATTTCAGGCTGAAGTAGTTTTTACAGCAGTTCTTGGGAAGCCGACATTTTTTGCTGTTAGGACCTCGAGTGTGAGTAGTTGTTGTTGTTGTTGTTGTTGTTGTTGTTGTTGTTGTTGTTTTTTTTCTTGTTTGTTTGTTTTTTCCATCAAAATCAATGCTGCCAATCATTGACTTATCTCAGGGTCAGGGTATAATAATAATAATAATAATAATAATAATAATAATAATAATAATAATAATAATACTCCTTGAAATGTATATTCTGGAAATTATCTTAGTTTTTTGTTTGTTTGTTTTTATTAAAACAACAGTGGAGTTATATAAACATACTGACCTTTTTAAAGGGTTTAAAACCCCAAAAATATCATTAATATTTGATATGTATATTTCAGGCTGAAGTAGTTTTATAAGGCTTATTTATAAGGCTTTACTCATGTAAAGTGTAAAAAATATAAATATATAATATTTTTACAGAAGTTTTTGGGAAGCTGACACTTTTTGTCATTGGGGACAAATGCAATAAGACATTAAAGGACATCTTTAGGGTTAATAACAATCTTTTCTTATATAAATATGTGTCAGATTAAACACATACATCATGGTAAGTCATATTCCTCCTCCCGGATACTGCAGTAATATCACCGGCGTCATGTTTCATGTCTCCACGAGGTAACACTTTCTCACACTCTGAGGCCGGGGGAGGGTGTAAGCGGCAGCAGCAGTCGTTCATTGGGTGACTTGTAGCGGCTTGTAAGACTTTTCAATTGGTGAGGTTCGAGTCGTGGCGTCTGTCTATCAGTGTATGTATCTGTATCTTGTGACAGCAAGAGTCAATACAGTTTTGTTCTTAATCAACGCTGCGTGATTGACGTGTTAATGTCACTGGGAGTAATTAAATTTGCGTCTAAGCATGCGTGCAAATGTCATCTGCGAGCATGAAACCGCAGTTTTAACCAAACAGTGTGGATCTAGTTCCACTGTGTCCTGTTGTTAAGTTTAAAGCTGTTCTCTACCTACAAAGAGTTAAAGCTGTAAATGTGATTCAGGCAGGAAAAAGTGATCCGGTCGAGCTTCTTTGCACTGGAGGATTATTTATTCCCCTATGCTGACTTGTGGGAACTGAAATATTCCTTCTCAGGCTGCCAGCTGAACAGTTACCAGGGAGGAGGCTTTTGCAGAAGAAGAGAGGGGAGACGTGTGTCTTGTCATGCTGGCATAATCATAGTGGCTGCCGGAGAGACGAACAAGGCCTCTGCCGCCGCAGTGTGTTATTTGATTGAGCTGCAGATGATAGTCCATGCCGCCTGGCTGTTGCACAGCGTGTAATTAAAAGCTTTCTATTGTGTTCCTTCAGGTTCTCTGACAGAGGCCCCGGTGACTGTAAAGTGAGAGAAAAGCCTGTGGTGGAGTTTGAACGTTACTCAGCGCCAACCCCTCCGCCCATCACAGGAGCCAACCCTGACAGCAGCAGACACAGAGCTGCCGCTGCCACCGTGAGCCACAGACCCACGTCGGTCTCTCACAGTCTCACCGAGTCTCCCCTTCCTCAACCCGAGGACCACGGCCTCGCCGAGCCTCCGCCTGACCCAAGGAGGAAGACCTCTGCTCTGGAGAAGCCTCCCCCACCCAGATGCCCAGAGGTCAACTCCCACGAGACATTCACCGGTTCCCAGAGCGAAATCTTCACCCACTGCTCTCCCAACGCTGACCCTAACTCCGCCTTCGTCCCCACCCACTCTGCAAAGGGAGATTCAGAGCAGGGCAAAGGACTTGTGGACAAAGGACAAGGGGCAGTACATCATCTATCAACATCCAATCCTCAGCCGGCCTCCTCTCCCCCGGCTTCCACCCACAGACCTTCAGGGCTCGCCACCATGGAGGGGCAGCGCTCTCCATCTCCACAGTTTTCCCCACAGAGACTCAGTGACAAGCCTCCGGTCTCTCTGCAGGATGAAGCCACAAACAGGTAAACTTTGTCTTGTTTTATTCAAAATGTGCAGCTCCTCCTCTGCCCGTCGTGCCTTTATGCTGCTCATACAAAGGGGCTTATTGAGCCTCGCTGTGTTTGTAGAATCAACATGTGAGTGCTATCAAGCTGCAGTAAATTAGAGGGATTCCCCACATTTCTATAAAAGCCACCGGCGGTCGAGGCATAATTTAGCTAAATGCCTAAAATGTGAAATGTAGTCTAAATGCCTCCAATGTGAAGCTGTTTATTCATCCTCTTGATCCAGAACTAATTGATATCATCTGTAGTGAACTTATGACTGTACAGTAGGATTAGCACAGCGAGCAGAGACCAAAGTGGTGGGAGGAGTCCAGATGTCTCGGATATTCCAGCGTGCTGGCCATGGAAAAAATCTCAGTTGCCATCATGCAGTAAAACTTTAAATCAGCGTATGGCTGGAAGAACTGCAACAAGAGATTTTCTCCACCTCCACCTCCTCCTCCTGCTCCTGCTCAGTGGAGTTTCTATTTGTAAGATCCTCTCTTTTCTCTGATATATTTCAGGATGGAGCACGTGATGGAAAACCAAACTTCTGCTGTGAAGAAAGTGCCCATCAGGATCGTCCACTCGGAGGGAGTCACGGAGAAGGAGAACTGTCCGTTTTTGCAGCACAGCGACCCCCCCGCCGCCGAGCCTGAAGGTCCCGGTGTGACCAGGCTGGGAAGTCTTGGAGCTGCAGGGCAGGACTCGGTCTTCTGTGCCTTTACTCGCCAGAGAGAGCCGGACGGCACGCCGGCCGCTCAGACAGACCAGTACATGAGCACCGTTAGAGATCACATCAACGCCAACAGTCAGCAGCAGCAGCTGGACGAGCACGGCAGCAACAGGACGGCACGACTGTCCGAGGATCAGAAGAGAGAGGAGCTGGCCAGAGACATCATGGGGAAGGATAAATCACTCGCTGACATACTGGACCAGAGCAAGATGAAGACCACCATGGACTTGATGGAGGGCATCTTCCCTCAGGGCGAGCAGCTGTTGGAAGGAGCTCACCAGCGCAGGAAGCTGCCGCCGAAACAGACGGTCACCCGGCCCGCTGAGGAAAGGTCAGCCTCACACAGATGTTCATAACATGACTCACCTTGTTTGACCTGTAGAGTTTGTATTTACTCTCCGCAGGATGTGGTTTGATATGCACGCACGCCTATAAAGTCATTATCTCTTTTACATGTAGTGATCTGTGTTCGCCTGCGGTGAAACTTGTTCATACACATGACTTGTGCGATGTTTTATGGGCATCTGAGAAAAGCCGCTGGAGCTGATCCAAGAACATCTGCAACGTGTCAAATGTGAGAGAACTGTTTGACGCAAAGATACTGAAAGTATGACCGCAGTATGACGTGGAGATGAATGTGAGGACATTTACATTCAGTCATTCAGCTTTTATCCATAGTGACTTAGAAAAACAATCAAAGTACGGTGTGTCAAGGATATGATGGCTGTAGAGGGGGATAGATTTATCATGTCCAGTTGTTGGTAGTGTTGGAGAGGAGGTATTTTCTGGAGAGCATGAGGTCTTCAGGAGGTTTTTGAAGGTAGAGAGGGACACCCCTGATCTGGTAGGAACTGGTAGGACATTCCACTAACGAGAAGAGTGAAATAGGTGATATCAAACCACTGATTCCCAATCGGGGTACTCGTAAACGTCTGAGGGTAAATGGAACAACTGTAGAGTAGCTCAACCATTGACTAAATAAATGATTGAAGCAATTAGCCATAGATAAACAGCTGAAAGATCGAGTTTCTGCCACTCATCAAGTGCCACAAATGTTCGTAGCAGGGATGCAAACTTTACCAAATAATTACTGACACTTTAGCTGTATGAAAAACTAACCACTGTACTGTATCAATGTATTCTAAGTATGTGAAAGTATGAGTTCGTACACGTGTTTCTTCATGAGGCCTGCTGATGTTGTTGTTTGCTGCGTGTGAGAAACGTTGTTTGTTTCTTGTGTTTCAGGGAAAAGGAGGACAGCATGGCAGCAGCTGTCACCATGGTGACCAGCTCCACATATTACAGCACATCTGCTCCCAAAGCTGAGCTCCTCATTAAGATGAAGGACATGCAGGAGCAGGAGCAAGAGGAAGAAGACTCCGAGGACGAACTGGACATCGATCTGGCCAACAAGAAGGTACGGCACACTCACTGAGCACATTCATACTTCTACACAGCGAGGTGATTAAACGCCTGCTTCATATGAGGTTTGTGTCTTTCATCTCTGCAGCAAGAGCTGATCGACAGCCTCAGCAAAAGCTTCAGGTGTTGCGGGAGGCCCGGGAGAGTCTTCAGGAGGACGTCCTCGACAACAACGCTCTGGGAGACGAGGTGGAGGCCCGAGTCCAGCAGGTCTGCAAACCCAACGAGCTGGACAAGTTCAGGATGTTTGTCGGCGACCTGGACAAGGTGGTGAGCCTGCTGCTGTCCCTGTCGGGCCGTCTGGCCAGAGTGGAGAACGCCCTCAACAGTCTGGAGGAGGATGCCACAGCCGAGGAGAGGGTGAGCACACGTGAACCTGAGAAATCTGACAGAGGGTTGGTGCATCTTCTCAGACTCTAATATGTTTCTTCCATCTGCAGCGTACGTTGATTGAGAAGAGGAAGCTGCTGATCCGACAGCACGAGGACGCGAAGGAGCTGAAGGAGAACCTGGACCGCCGGGAACGCGTGGTTTACGAGATCCTGGGCAACTACCTGCCGGAGGAGAGCCTCACGGACTACGAGCACTTTGTCAAGATGAAGTCTGCGCTCATCATCGAGCAGCGCAAGCTCGAGGATAAAATCAAACTGGGCGAGGAGCAGCTCAAATGTCTGATGGACAGTCTGCCCATAGAGCAGAGGCTGGTCTTTTGAAGACACTGATGATTTAAGACTTGTCGTTGCTCCAAGTCGCAGTTGAGCCTCGTGTCCAGTAGAGGGAGACAAAGATGAGGAATGTGTGTCAACTTGACTGCCATTACTCCACCTGGACCGACAGCATCCATCAGTAACTCCCTTGTGAAAGATGCTGCTTTTTTTTTCTGACATCAACCAACCACTGTATCTCATTTTTGTTTTTATGTTTGTTGTTGTTGTTTTTTTTTTTTAGTAATTTATTGTAGCCTTTTGAATCTGCGCAGGAGGGGACAGTATTTTAATCCTTCAACTGATTTGAGCAGCCACACTACATGATGTGAGCGAACTAGGAGTATTTATCATGTTTTATGTTTAACTTCTCAAACCCCTTTTCACATAATCCATCAAATCTATCTGGCCGAATATTTCAAGAAACACTAAAAGGTTTTTTTTTGTTTTTTTGTTAACATTTATATATTTTTTACTAGTGGCCTTTTTTTTAACTAAGATTTTTCTGCCCTTGCTTTCCTCACTGAAGAAAACTAAAGATGGTGGCATGTTTAGAGAATGTACCTGTGCAGATACTGGTCATTTTTAAAGAGCACTTGTTCAGCTTCACTAAACAGAAGAGCAGCACTTCACATTCAGACAGGATCCAGCAGGGATTTTTCCGTTCATTTGAGTGGGCGTAGTGTGTTTTGATTGTGGCGTTGCGAGCCATGGGGATGGAGAAGTTGAGTTGGATCTAACTTTTGTAAAAAAAAAAAAAGGTAGCCCACGTCACGCTGTAGCCGCCAATCAGACCGGTCAGACCGTCCACAATCGGCCTGAAATGTCTCTTAAACTGAGACTATCCAGGTGGATTCGTGGACTAAACTCTGATACTCTACCTGTTGTGTTCTTGCTTTGTTTATTTCATGTACCCAGCTTCTAAATCTGGGTCTGGCTTGCAATTTACGCTACAAAATAGAGACACAAAGAAGTTTAATTTGGTTTGTGTCGAGTGACGTAGACAGGGAATGAGAGTGGGCGAGCTCCGACCTGGATAAAGCCAAAATAAAAAGTTAGTTTCACAGCCGTTACGTTCAGCACAAACCTGCGTCAGATCCTGTCTGAATTCAACTTAACTCCAGTCAAATCCACATTTGAAGTGCCTGGGTTGGGGGGAGTCACCCACATCGTCAACACATGACGAACACTGTCCGATCTTTTTATCCACTTCTGCATGTCGTGTCCGTCAGCGCTGCTCTGATTTAGTCACAACCAGAAGATGTTTAGGTTATTATGATGTTGCCACATATAAGTTGACCAAGTGTTTCTGTATTTTGTCTTATTACTTCACTGTGTTTTGTTATTCACGGTGCAGATGTTGAATGCATAGTTACCACAGTTGTTACTTGACTTCTAGTTGAATTTCATCACTAAAAAAATGTTCAGGTTTCTCATTTTTGCAACCAAATATGGAACTAAAATCATCTATCAAATATCTAAATTTCAGACGGTAAGGATCGAGTTCAGTGTTCCAACGAACATGTTTTGTGGTGCACGTTTTGAGAATATTAGTTTTGACACTTCGCTTCATGCACTGCTGCAGCCTGACTCGTAACACTTTATCAGCCGTGCTCCTTTATATCAAATAAAGAGTCTGCTGGAATCACGCAGTCGTGTCTCGTCATTCATTAACTTCAACACGCCCTCCTCTCTGCTGATAATGTGGAAGCTAAAGACTTTGACATGACACGATTTTAACAGTCAGGTGTGACGGCCTTCGTCTGTCATAACCGAAGCAGAATGCAGACTTTAACTCAGATTCGTTCTCCTGCGCTGAAGATGGCATCTGTGGACGGATTCGGTGTTTAACCAGTAGAAGAAATTGGTACGTGACACGCATGAAGGTCAGTAGAATGACGAGATGTAACACAGGGTTGTTTTATGTTACTGCACAGATTTAAATGGACAATCATTAACTACAGTACTGCTTGTACTTTAAGTTTTCTCAACACGTCTGCTGCAGCCTTGAGGAGTTTTATTCTAATTGTCAACATTTGAATTTTCATCTTTGATATCTTGATGTGTAATCCAAAACTTGTTCAGGTAACTGCTTTTTCCTCAACATATTGTATTTGTAGTAGAAACTTGGAGTATAAGCGCTGATATTCAGATCACTCACTCTGTTCTGTCGTGCGAGCTGGGACAAAGCTTAAAAATAACCCACAGAGCGTTCATGTGGACGCCGTGATGAGAGAGTAGATGTTTTATTTTGTAGTTATGGTCACATGGTCCCCTGTCACTGGAGTCTCTGCTGTGTGTACACACATGGTCTTAACTGTAAACATGATTTATGAATCGCCTTACAGATGTTACCACGTATTGCACAAGTTCACTAAAGTTATGTAACGTGGTTTATGCTTTGTTATTTCATCATGTAGCTCTGTTGTAGAAGTGTTTGTAGATGTTATTATACATAATAGTGAAGTACTGCTGGTGGTACGTGGTGGAATCCTTAAAATCTAAACTTTTAATAATGTAATTAAATAAATTTAGAAAGATTTATACCATCAATACTTCAAGAATTTAAACTATGACAGCCTGGAATAGTTTGTTTCGGTATCATCCTGCAACGTCCTGCACATAGCATGCTAAAAACAAGCTAAAATGTGATGGGAACATAGTAAGTGGAGGTAAATAAATGGTTAAAAAACTCTGAAATTGTGGCTCTAAATGTGAAATAAAAGTCTCCACACTTTCCTGTCACTCTTCAGCTGCTACTATCTAATAAAGGTACAAAAAAACACTTTATGTGAAGGAGCTGATATTCAGATCACTCACTCTTTTCTGTCTTACTAGCTTGTGCCAAATTAATCTTGGGACGGATCTTAAAAATAGTCATAGTCACAGTATATGATGATGTATGTACTAAAAATCTAACTGCATGCTGCCTCACTGTTATTAATCAGCTTTACATAAAAGTTGAGTTAAAGATGTTACTATATATTGCACTAGTTCATGATCAACGGAGTATATAATATTATTTTTGATGCTGCAATTTTAAATCCTTATAGTACAGGTATAAATATAATATACTAATTATTTTTAACCGAGCAAAGCAGGCTCTAGAGCCCAAAAGCTTTAGGTTCACTGTGTATCATTGAGGTTTTAACTAAACTTCCAGACAATGTGCTAAATATACTTTAAAGGGTCAGTTCATTACTTTTTCATTGCAAAACTTCTCTAAAAGAACATAGATACACTGAAAACAGTGAGGTCTTCATCGTGACAGATCAAGAGACAAAATGTGTGAAGAGGTTATCTGAAAACCTCAGTGGACATGGCTGGTTACGCTAGAAGTAGGTGGATAACTGAGAAAATATATTTCTTTGATCATTTTGGTGAACTGGCCTTTTAAAGGTCTCACCTGAGGTGTATCACAGAGCACACCGTAGACGTGTTAAAGTATGAAGCTGTCTACCTATCACATGCCAAGTTTTTCATGATTTATACAGTGAATTTTAAATAGGATACAATGTTTACAAGTACAGAATTAAATACCAGAATATTAAAGTGGCTATGCCAAGAAAACCTCTGAGTTTAAGCTGGTTTAACTGTGTTTTTTATTTGTGTTTTCAGCAGGTGTGATGGAGATCAGCCTCGCTGTGTGAACTCAACAATGTGTGAGTCAGCGATCAGTCTCTTTGAGCGTTAGCAGTCACACCGGGCAGGATGAAGTACATCGCTCACACAGCTCACTTGCAGTTCTTCGGCATGATCGTCGGGATCCTGGCATGGATCCTCATCATGGCCACAGCCGGCCTGAACGAGTGGAGGATGTGGCACGTTGCAGATGAGTCTGTCATCACCTCAGGTGTGGCCTGGGTTGGTATCTGGAGGGCGTGTTTCTACAGCCACGTCCTTCCCAAATTAGAGAACTGTCAGAGCATCAGCATCTCGGACCCGTTTGTTCCTGCTGAGATCCCCGTGGCTCAGGTGCTGATAGTGCTGGCGATGATCTGCGGCATGGTAGGGAACATCAGCGCTGTGCAGGCCATGAGGATGGCCTACTTCTCTGTGGAGGATCGTAGGAACCTACGGCCAATCTTTGTGGTGGCAGGGACTCTTTACATGATGGCGGGGACGTTCTGCTTGGTGCCGGTGGTGTTGAACATGAACTCTGTGCTGAACAACAACACCATAAACTTTCCTCCTGAGTTCCACCTCCCTGAAGCTCCTGTCAGGCAGCAACTTGGATCAGCCATCGCAGTGGGCATGTTCGCCTCCATATTGATGCTCATAAGCGGGCTGTTTTTCCTCTGCTACCGCCACGTCTGGCAGGCCCTGAGCTCAAAGGCCCCCAAAGACACCAGAGACCCGCTGCATGGTCCCTGGACTGAAACAACTCATGGCAATCATGGCAGGGATAATCCTGCATTTCACAGTGAAGAAGTTGCCTCATGATGGCAAAACAATTTACAAATTTACGATCATGGATTTTCATCTGTTTCATCCGAGTGACTTGGACAATGCCAGAAAAGAAATCTTAATTTGTGACTGACTTAGAACATACACGTTATATTGACAAAAATACTGAGCTACTCATTAGTCCAGGATGATACACCAATATACAGCATCATCCAAAATAACGGCATGATCTGAAGATTAAAAACTGATTTAACTACAACTACTAACATATGTGTTCTCATTCAGAGAAGCACGGACAATGTGACATTCAAATGTTGACTTATAAAAGAACATTTCGGATTTACTGGCACACACGACCATGTAGAAGGGTTAAAAAATACTTTACTTTAGCTCTGTAGATAACCACTTTGTATGTTCATGTGGCTAACTCGTTAGCAAACAGCTGCTCATTAACACCTCCAGAAGATATAAAGCAACATTAGCATTTATTTGGAGTCGTGTTTCTGTCTCCATGATCAAAGTTAGCTACTTTTAGCTCTGTTTTTTGGTCTCCACTAACTCCTGAGGGAAGTTAGCTCAAGTTAGCTCTCTAGCTGCTAAATGCTCCACCATGTTAACGAGCTTGTTGCTAACATACAGTGTCGGTTTCCACATCTAGCATTTATTTTGAGTTCATGTCCACCTGATGAATCTAAGTCCAATATAAACTCTAATTTTAGCTCTTTTGCTTCACTAACTCTTAAAGAAAGTTAGCTTAAGTTAGCTCTTTACAAGCTTGTTGCTAACATTGCCTGTCTGACATTTCCACATCCAACAGATATGGAGCAATATTAGCATTTATTTTGAGTTGTTTTCATTCCCACTTTTCCAATTTAAGTCCAATATTAACTCTCATTTTAGCCCTCTTTTGGTTTTCACCAACTCCTGAAGGAAGTTAGCTCGAGTTAGCGCTTTAGCTGCTAAATCCTGCTTCACCAGCCTGTCACTAATATTTGTCTGACATTTGCGCTGGCTTTTTCCAATTAAAAACAATCGTCTGACCCATAACAATGCTGTGAGAGTGAACCAAAACAGTAAAGTTGTGGGCCAGAAACCAAAACAACAAGCTGAAAGAAGCTAAAACGCTCCATAGAGCTGTGGGGAACTACTGAGTTAGCCATAATTTTATTAGATTTGGCACTACCAGTGACACCTTTCTTATACATATAATAATGTGATCTAATATTAACATAAAATGTATTAATTTTATGTTTAATTTTATACTGAAATACAACATATGATATGACCTCCTGCTGTCACGTTGTAATAAAATCTACAAGCCAGACAAATCTACAAGCCAGACTATTTTAAGTTAATGTGACTCGTGTGAGCTGTAATGGTTTTGTGTTGTCAGAGTTCAGGGACAGTTGTCATAATAAACTTTATCTCTCCTGTACGTGTTATCCACACTAGCGCTGTCTGAAGTAAGCAATTTGGGCGTTCTTGTAATGACTGATCAGCATTATCGCTACACAGGCTGGTTGGTGGGAGGTGGCATGACATGTCAAGGTGTGGGCTTCTAACGGGCCCCATGTGAGGAGGGATCTTAGCGGGTCAGGTTGACTGGGGGCCCTGCTGGGGGCTCATGTGACCTGGGTAGGAGGCTGACGAGAGCAGGCATGTGAGCATGGAGAGGGGGCCGCCTCACAGTGGTGATTGTTGCCAGGCTGCACCTCTCTGGAGGCGGCTAGCTGCAGAGAAACAAAAGCCTCTCTTCAGCCTGAGTACAGCGCTCTGTCAAAAACACAAGTCCCAGAAGTGGATGAAAGGTAGATCTCCTCTGACCACTCCTGCAAGATTGTGAGGCGCTTTATCACAGACAGACAGAGAAAAAAAAACTGCATAGTTGGTGCCAGTAATCTGTAACAGGAGGGCCAGTGATATTAATTTGATTGAGCATAACTGGATATTATTCAGAAACATTCCTCTAGATAAGGATGAAATGTGGAAAAGTATTTAGATAATTCAGCGTCTATCCTCTTCTTCTCTGTCTTCACCACCCTCCCACCTCTCGAGTGTACATTCCCCTCTACAGATAAGCCTGAGCTGGTTATGTTTTTATCTAATCTGTTATGCTGTCATCTACTCTATCAGCTATAATGTATAACACTGATAAGGCTCCAGAGGAAGACAGTGATCAGTATGATTAAAAACAAAGTATGCAGCAATAGCAATTTCACAAAGATTACTTTGTAGACAGGGTCAACTGATGATGTTTTATCAGTTCAGATTCAGAGATGACTGGTGGTAAAGCTCCAACTGGCAACCTCCGTGGCTGTGAGGTGCCAAAAACTGCAGTTCCTCAAACATCCACTTGAAGCTGGCTACAGAACGAGTCAATCTCCATAAGCCCCTATGTTAAAATGTCCACGTCTTTGCTGATCTTTAGACTCTTCAGAAATCATGGATACGCCGTCCATTCTTTATACTGTCAGCGATTTTGCCTGTTCTTTTATCTTATTCAGAGATTTCTGCAATCAGTCCCTGAGATCAAGATCAGGAAAAAAAATCATGACAATCGGTGCTGCCTCCCCTCATAACCAGGGGTGGAAAGTGATTACAGTCACTCAGGTACTGTATGAAAGTAACATTTGATTACTTTTGTACATGTACTAACTTCAGTGTTTACATTTTATATTATTTTATACTGAATTTCAGTGGGTAATATTGTACTCCCCAACGTTCACCTGAAAGATATAGTTACTGGTTACTTTTCAGATTAAGACATATATGATTAATGGTGTACACTATGTAACTTTGTACTCCCGGTACAATCAAGTACGTAACCCTTTACAGCACTATGTCACACGCCACCAACTATTTCACTGATCTTGGTGAAACTGGATCATATTTTATGGAGAAAATGTTTTCTGGTTTTCCCTCTATGTTTTACAGAGTTTCCTGATGGACAGTGACTTAAACTGCTGCCAACTGTAGCTGCTGTTAGCTAGCAGAGCCAGTGATGTACCAGAACCAGAGCTGGGCAAGTGGGCAATGTAACCGGACTCAGCAGCCTGACAGAGGTGAAAAGACCAAAGGGGTTGTTGATAGAGGAAGCTAAGAGCAGAAAAGGAGAGTGAGCAAGCAAGAAGCTGCCGGAAAATAGTACATCTGGGACTGACTTTTAGTGGTTGGTGAGAGCTTGGTGAAACAAAAGGCTGAAAGACAGACGCCGAGCTGGACTTCTTGCTGGTGGAGTAGTAAGTAATATTAGCTGGCTGCTATGTCTTGTATTGTTGACCTTGCTTGATGTTTGGCTGTTAGCAAAGTCGTCACACAGTGTTGTTGAACACAATTAGCCCAAATTACTCATCTCATAACACCTCAGAGTTATTGTGTGACGGAGGGGCCTCACTTCACGGATTTGGACTTAAACTATCTAACTGCATATAAAATAGTACCTATATAAAACTTTTTGATACTTCCATTCATTTTGCTGGTAATAATTCTGCTCTTACAGGAAGTTTACATGTACTGGAGTATTATTATGTGGCTGTATTGGTACTGATCTCATTCATCTGCCTGTCAGATAAGACAGATGAGTGGATTTTGGTTAACATACGGGTGTAGGAGCATTATCATGATGGTTTATCAGTTTATGAGTGTTGAGCAGTGGAGGACTGATTGCACATTTTCCAACTTATTGTCTTATCTTATCAGAGTTTGAACTCGGGACTGTATCTGAACTGTCATGTTACAAAGATAGTGAATCATTGTGAGCGCTTTGATCATGAACCCCTCAGAGTCGGTTTGTTTGTTTGCAGTCGGATGCACTTAAACATAATTCCACATGAGGGGACAACATGCCATTTCCTTTGAGTTGCCACACTGCCAGGCTCTGCAGCACTGGGACTCAAAAATAATATTTCTGTATTTTCACTGCCTCCCCATCTGATAGATGCCCTCACACTGGGAGACACCAGGCAGCTCCCTGCAGCCAGCACGGCGTCAGATCTGCCCTGCGAGGCCTGACAGATCCACTTTTATATCCTCAGAAGCAAAGTTTGTCATGTCTTAAAGCCCCTTAGCCAACATGTGCTTCCCTGACAACATCATTATCTCTCATTAACTTCACTCTATAAGAGCTGACGGCACATAAAAAGTAGCATCATTAGGACGCGGAGGGTTAGAAATCATCCTCCTTCGAGTCACTGTACCCGCATTTATGTAAATGATACAGACAGTTTTGGACTTCAGAGAGCACTGGCGCCCTCTGACCTTGGAAAATTTGTGTAATTATGTCAAAGTGAGAGCCTGTGGGGGCAACCTGTTCTGCATTCTTCACAGTACACGCTGCCCATTAGAGCATTCATTAAACACAGCTTAGCTCAGCGAGTGACCAGGAAATCTGATGGAATTAGTCTCAAGCTGTGTTTCCACCGCCGCAGACACACAAACGGACTAAGACGGCTGTTCTCAGCCCCCACACACACACACACACACACACACACACACACACACACACTTAGACCCCTGCTCAGCTTGTTGTCTGGTTACAGGGCGACCACTTCAGACCAAAATAGGTTCAAGGTTTATGTGACTAACAGACGTCCGGATGGGGGGGAAAGAGCAAAAGAGCAGCCATGTTTCCACCTCTGACATAACTGATACAGATTCATCATTATTAGCACAAAAAATGAGACAACTTTTTAATATAATTTCAATATAATTCTTTATGTGAATCATCTAAATATGCTGCACAATACAGCACACAAACAAAAGTAACCAGGCACTGAATAATTTGTGCTTTTTCTACGTTTTAGTATCGAGAAAAACTAATCACAGCATTTTAAAAGCTTGAAATAACATAACATGGAAAAATCCACCTCAGGATAAGGAATATAAAGCATTTTATAAAACATAAAACATAAAAAAATATTCATTTTTTTACTGATCACAGCAGGCTCTTTTAAAATGTAATGGATTGGATTGTGCAGGTGAGTCATTAAAAACAGATGCAGCACGTATTTTTACAAAACATTTGATCAGAAGTGCAAAAGCAACCGTTGTCTTCGATATATAAAACCAGATATATTTACATCATTATTCTAAAGCAGTTTGAAGTGCAGCTCTACATGTGATTTATGTTGCTGTGCTGTCAGTCTCTATGCAGGTAATTCTTGTCCCTTAAACGTACTCTATGCGTTTCCTGAAGGAAGCATCTGCACTCATGACCTGGTATCTCCGCTGCAGCACAGGCTGAGGCTCCACCTGTGAACACGAGCAGGAGGTGATCAGAAGGAGCCCAGCCACTATGAGAAGAAATCCTCCGGCCCAGCCGCAGAACAAGGCGTCACCAAACTCCCATCGTGGCACCACGTCGGGCACTTTATCATCAAAGAAATGTATCACGGCTAAATGGGCCATGTAGGACACGGGGATCAGACACAGCACTCCAGAAATCATCCCCAGCGCCCCTCCTGTGATGGTTAAAGTCCTCTTGGTTCTGTAGCCTCCGTGCTCTCCACAGCTGTTCACCAGGTAAAGTCCAGGTATAGCCACCAGAATTCCCAGCATTCCCACAGTGAGGGATGTGCACATGAGGATGCGGGCCAGCTTGAGGTCAGTGGAAAGGCCTAGGAGGCTGTCATAAGCTCTGCACTCCATGCCACCGACATCCTGGACCACGCACGTCTCCCACAGGCCCAGCTCGTAGCTCTCTACGGGCAGCAGCGCAGTGGACATGGTCAACCACTGCGGTAAGATAGTGGTGGTTAAAGTGCACAGCCATGCTCCAACATACACCAGCATCCCCAACAGCTCCAAAGCGCAGGCGCATGTGTCCATCTCTCACTCTCTCTCACACTCTCTCACTCACACACTCTCTCACTTTGGCCTCCACGCTTGACAAGAGCCACAAGAGTTCTTCTTCTCTGGCTGCACTTCAGATGAAGAGGCCAGCGGACGTCCAGTCTGGTCTGTGAGCTGCTCACAACACCTGATAATTAGAGTTGACCGCTCAGGCTCTGGACTCTTTCACAAACAGTTCCCACTCAGAGGAGCACACATCTTCTCTTGCAGGGAGGAGAGGAGAGGAGAGGGGGTGACCGCCGTTTGGCCCTCCCCTTTGTGGTCCTCCTGCTCCGGCTGCTGTGCCAATGGGCAGCAGGGGCAGAGGCAGAGATGGTGGGTCTCGATCGCAGGCCACGAGGGATGAAATTAACCGTAGACAGGATGTCATATTGTGGATTTTTATGGAAGATATTAACTCTCTGATGTCCACTTTTATGCATCCTGTGTGTCCACAGAGAGACAGTGATGTTGGATTTATCAGGTTATTATTTAGAAAAGCCAAACAAAGATAAGCTTCTCATAAAAAGAGCTGCCTCTGGAGATACTTTTAAATCTGTGCGATTAAGATTAGAACTCCTTTTTATAGCACTCAATCCTGTCCTCAAAGTATTCGTCTTGTAAACGTACGAGTGCTACGTCTACAGCCATAAACACACAGCTATTAATGTCTCACGAAGGCCGTCTTTAATAGGAAATCATTAAGTTATTATCATGTAATAAAGTTATACAAGGAGAATAAAATCTCTTCCATGGATCATAAGATGTATCCATGGTGATACAATCAGTATATCTAGCTAATGAAGATGCTTCCTATTTATTTATATATTAATATGTGTGTGATAGCTGGTGTCACAGTCAGGCTCTTTGCTGCATGTGACTGAAACAATGCAGGTTATTGTGTGCCCTCATATGAACACTACATGGCCTGTGGGAAATGACCGTAGGAGGCGATAGATCAAAGCTGTGATGTGAGAAAATGTTTCTCAGTCATAAACACACACACACACACACACATAAACACACACACACACTGTGGTGCACGACCACAAACAAACACGCAAACAAAAATGCACAGATAAAATCCCCACGGCTGCTATACTCCTCCTCTGGAGAACAAAACGCTCAGCTGACTGCACTGACGTCTTCACGAGGAGTCCACCACACACACACACACACACACACACACACAGCACACACAGTCAATTACTAGCAATACCCCATCTGTAAAAGACAGATTTTACTTCCACAGTCTCAGAAAAACAGCTTTAGAAGATCATTCTCCTCAGTGACAGACAGGGAGAGTCTGCTTGGCATGAAAAACAGAAATTCTCCAATACCGGAAATTCCCACTTGTATTTCATGTCACACTGAATTTCAGTCCCTGCACCAGAAACCTGAAGAAAACTATGAGGAAACAAGTTTTAATCTGTGTTGTTGCAGTTCCTGCCCCTCGCAGATAGAGGTCAACAAAGCTCCTACATCCACTGTACCTGTAAACTTTTCATTCTCACTGTTTAAATTCAGTTTTTGCTCTTTAAACGTGTAAATATCATCACTCATACACCAGTTACACATGATGTTCATACTGTCAAATCCACCTACCTCATGTACAGAAAGCAACCTGCTACATAAACCATATTTATTTCAGCATCCTTTGTACCATTGTCTTATTGACTATTGATTCTGATTCTGACACGTGTTTTGTCACAGATTTGATTTGCACAATCTCTATGACTTTTTTAAAAATTTTCATCTCTTCATCTTAATCCTATGTTTTGTTGTGTGTTTCTGGTTTTGAGGATGCTGGATTTACTGAAACTGGACTGGGCTGAAGAATCTCATAGCTTGCTCTAAAATTAATAACAGTCCAGCCACATTTCCTGCTCGGTTCCAAAGAAATTAAGAGCATATACAAAAGGCCTGCAGTGTTAATATAAGTCCTTAGTCATAGGTTTTTTGGTGACATCTTTATCGGAAAAGACAGAAATAAACCTGATGTTTCTCACTAATTATCGGAGCAATGCTCTAAAAATCAATGTTTTATCTAAATTCCTACCATATTTATTTCATTATTTTCGTTTATTTTAGTTTAACTGTCCTCGGCTGCCTTCGTGCAGCCGAGGACAGTTACCTGGTTTTACCTGCTTGATAATAGACTTTTTTCACAGCAGCCATTTTGACATGGAATAGTCAGGTCAGCAGGTGTTTCCAATGATACTAATGACGGCTCTGTCCCATTTATCGCGGCAGAGTTTTTCCAGTAAGCCAACATGCACCACAGCAGCACCCTGACTCTGTTTAACCTGAATGAAACAGAGCTTTAATTAGTATCATTGATAACACCTCTGTTTACTATTTAATAGATCTATTAAGTGTCCCAGTAGGCCATGACAGGTGAAAACTGCACATCTCTTTTCATTTAAAAACAAATTGTACTTCATTTTTATTTTCCTTGTACTAAATGCTTTGTTATGCACCAAAACACTGATACAAAGTCCTTGTATGTGACAACCTACATGGCATAAACCTGTTTCTGATGCTGATTCAGAGTCTTGCTTGCACAATAACAGGTTCACCTAAATGGAATGCAGCCGTTTTTTTTTTTTTATCAATTACACACTTGCTATGACAAGCCTACATATCTGCTGTGGAGAAGGTCTCACTGGTCGGTAAAAGGTGAAGGGAGAGCCTGTCTTGTAAAGGGGACTCCGGTGTCAGTGGGTAGCTGCTGAGAGAGCCACCAGGGGGCGGTGCTGTACTGGTAAAGATCCGAAGCAGTGAACAACAAACCCCGGGTTTGTCACAGTGTCCAAGGGGGGAGTTGTCCAACGGATTTAAATTACAGTTAAACACTTGTAATCGATTTAACGGTTTATCTGATACATAATGATAATAACAATAATTAATTTTTATAAAGTTAAACCCGGGTTACGTCGTGTGAGTTGTGAATCCACAGGTGGCGGTTTGAACACGAACGTTAGCTTAACGTCATTCTTGTCCGTTGGCTTCTTTTAACCGCCACCGCGATGAATTACCGTCGACGTAAAACGTTGAATAAACGTTTTAAAAAACGTTGTTTTAAGGTCGGTAATAAACTTTAATGAAAGTGTCGAGCTCTGAAGTTTTCCTATTGGACGGAGGAGCTCGCTTCAGTCGTACGTCCGACCGTTTATGCAAATGCGCTCTACCCGAATATGGACACGGAGGAATGAAATATGGTGGAGGAGGCGAACATGGAGGACCGAGGACCGTGAGAGCGCTGCGGTGGTGGTGGTGTGTGTGTGTGTTTTTAGGGGTTTAGTTAAGGAGAAACGTGGATGTACCTCCAAAAAGCGGGACGTTTTCAACGGACAACCACGGTGGAAAGTTTTGTATTTGTGTCTCGATTCTTTGCGCCGACAAGTGCGTCGAGGTTAGAGTTTGTTGTAATGCAGTGAAGACCGACTTTTTCGGGGATAAAAAGCAGGGCAGAGGGCTCCAGCCCTCTCACCACCATCCCGACGCTATGCCGTGGGTCAGCGGCGGTAAGCGGAGAGAGAGCTCGGAGCTGCCGCTGCCCGCGGGCTGGGAGGAAGCCCGGGATTACGATGGCAGAGTGTTTTTTATCGACCACAACACCCGGCAAACTTCATGGATTGACCCCAGAGATAGGTATGCTAAAAGGCCCCGTGAGTACTGGGATTACACACACTCACACAAAGTAGTTTTAATTCAACAAAATCCTCCTGAAGGAGATGCCAAAGCGGCCGGCCGGACGGAGGAGAAAGGAGACGGGGGACAGAGAAGGAGGTGGAGGAGGAGGGTTGACTACAAGTCAAGGCAGTTTTGTTTTGTTTTGGGGGGGACCAGGGCTGTAAATTCCCTCCATTCCCTTTAATGTGACATAAGGTTGCGGTGAGAAATCAGAGGAGCTTTGGCAGCAGTTGTGGCCTCCCCACCTCTTGGAAGAAGTTCCCATACAAACACGGGATGTTAAACGCCCATGGTCGCCTACCGTGCAGCTGCTCACATGAATACTTTGTCGGTAATATGTCTTAAAAAGAAGAACAAAAAAAAGTCTGACAGGTCTTTGACACTGAATTAGACAGCAAGCTCAAGCCTTTCCGGTTTGTTGTGTTTCATGGGAGCCTGTCAGACACTTGTCAGGTCACCCCTTCTTTAAAACTTGATGTGTGCATCAAACCTCAATCATTCAGCCTCTTGTGAGCTCTGTAGATTTATGACTTCCAGTGACCTGAAACATTCCTGCTTCACACACCTAAACACAGAGAGCTATTGTTATCCAGATCCCCTTTCCTTTTCATACAAAGACACCTCCAGTCTAGTGTCAGGCACAGATCTGAAGACCATAATGTTGCATTTCAACTTAACCCTCAATGTGTGTGTTTCTCTGTGTGTGTGTTTTCACTTGGTAGTACAGCAAAGAGCTTTAAAACTCCAACTCCCAGAAATCTTTGTGAAAATATGTGAGGAATGCTAGTTGGGCCACTGGGAAAGCTTGCAAGGATGTGCTTTTGTGGGGACTGGGATTTCACCAACCCCTGAAACAGACTCAATCAGGCATTCAAAGCAGACTTTGTTGAGAGATTACTGAGGAATTATATAGCGAGTATTTTAACTCTTATAGGCAAGAAATTCACCGTGTCTGACAAAAACAACACAGCGAGTTTTGGTCCTGAGACACACGAGCTTGAATTTCCGTCTCTTTTAAAAAAAAATCAGTTGCAACCAGATTTCTTGCAGCTGATTTGAACAGTTGGGAATGCAGTAGCTGCATGTAATCTAGATAAGAGAAACCTGATTTCCTTGAAGGCCCCCACTCCTCCTCCTCCTCCTCCGCCTCCCTGCAAGTTGATTAACCATTGTTGTGTGAAGCTGATAGCAGTTTCACAAGATCTTATAACATTTTTTTTTTTTTAACGTTTGCATGACTAAAGAATGTTTTCTGCATTTGTTCTGGTCCTGCTCGGTGATTTATAGGTTATCTTGGCCAGAGCAATGTCTTCTGTCACCACCTGATACTGACTTTCCAATAAATCACATCAGTATACAGCCCCCACAGCTGACTTTGTGCTAACATGCAACAGATACAAAGAGGTGTCAGCCGTGCAGCCAGCGTTAACCGCTCTTTAAAAAAATGTAGTTGTTTCCCTCAGCTGCAGATAAAAGGACTGCCTCTCAGGCATGATGTGGACGGCAGGATGATAAGCGTTTCATACTTTTCTCTGTGTTTGATGAACGCTCTATTTGACTACACCTAAAGTCAAGGGGTGATAGTTTATTTAAGGATTATTGTTACGATAATAGACCTTCATCATCATGAGTTACTGACTTTAACTGAGTCAGACGTACTACTGCTTACATGAGCTTTTGTACGAGCCGGAGACTTACAACAAAGTGATTGTAATCAGATTCTTGAGATATTTTATGTGGATTCAGATAAATGAAATGTAGTCGGTGCAGACTGTAAGATATTCAAATACAAGTCAGTCAATCAGTGAAGAATAGAGCTGCAATGATTAGTCCATTAAACTTATAGTTTATATTAATCTCCAACTATTCATCATTTTAAGTAATTTCTTATGAAAGAAATTGTCCACATTTCCAGCTCTTCAAATGTGTACTTTTTCTGGTTTCTTTGGCCCTCCATGACTGAATATTGTTGGGTGGTGGACAAAACAAAACATTTAAGGAAGTCGCCTTGGGCTTTGGGAAACAGTGATCAACATTTCTCACAGTTTTTTGCGCCAAACAACTAATAAACTGATTCTATAACTATGTTACCACTGGTTTTACGCAACCTCTCTCCAGTGGTGGAGAAATCTTTCAAATACCTTTTTTGGTTGTACTTGAAGAGCCCAATATTTTCTGAGGTGGTCCACGATAAATCGAGAAAATGATGGACAGATTAATCAATAATGAAAATAACATAATTAGTTGCATCCCTTGTGAGGAGAAAGGCAATCATCCTCAGAATAGTGATGTTAATATTGTAAGACAGCAGCTGTGGGGAGCTTTTTATTGGCTGTATTATTGTATTGGCTGATATTAACTTTTCATACTAGATCTGTTCATGTGTTTAAAAAACCAGCCATCAGAGCCTTGTATGTGTCAGAAAATAGTGAAATATTCCCGTCATCACTTCATAAAGCCCAAGGTCACTTGTCTTGTTATGTAATACCAACTAGCGGTGGACAATCTGACGATTTTATATCAACATTGTGACCCAACGCGTCCACACTCAAGTCGTAGGGATCGCTGTGTTTAACGTCCTCTTACGTCTGTTTCCAAACATCACATAATCTCATTGACTCGTGGATCTGTGATAGAGTGATGCAGCCAACTAGACGGCCGTGCTGATTGGATTAATTACTTCTCGTGGCTCTGCCTTGGTTGACGTATTGTGAACAATCCTATTGAGTTGTGAGTACTTGAAAAAGCATTTCTGTTTTAATCGCCATTTATGAAACCTGGGTAGCATCTAAATGTGACGGTGGTCCACAGGGAGTCTCAAAATTGAGCAAAAAGATCACAATGGGGATTAAATAGATCTTGATATTAGACCCCAAGACCAACAGAAATCCTAGGATCAATAATTTCTGATCATATAAGACTAAAACAACAAGCAAAAATTCAAAATTTAGATGCCAAAGTGTATTTTTTTGCTTTTTTGTCAATGGGCTGATTATTTTTTTTGCTGTGGATTGATTTTAAAATGTGACCTAGTCAGAGAGGTCACCGTTTGTTGGACCTGACATGACAGATGTGAAGCTGAAGGGACTGAAACATGCCTTATTCTGCAAACCGTTTCCATATTTTGGGCATAATATGATCTGTGTTTGAAGTGTAACAAAAAGCCTCAGGAGCTTCTCTCGAACTCCTGACGCTCAGGAAACAAGAGCTCAGTATCAGTTTGTGTGAACGCAGGTACTGTGTCGAACAGCTCGCACCTACGGTCATCCGATGTGTGCAAGCCTCGAGTCTGCTGACCTCCGCGGAAAGGCGTGTCCGCTGCGAATTATCGCGTAATCACTAAAACACAAGCGCCATTGAGCTCAAACATAATTGTCAGTGATGATCATGACGTGGTGTGACGGAGCCGCGTTTCAGCCAGAGTTCAAGTTTGTTGCCGCTGGTGGTGCGTTGGACGCAGGCTGGGATGGAGAAGCTGGATGGAGCTGTGTCGGTTAGGTGACAACCTGTAGTGAAAAATGAGATCGACGTGTGAACGCGGTGCACGGATACCTGGGAAAACTGATGCAGCATCTGTCAACACACGGCTTCGACCTCACCGTGATGTTGCAGGGGAAACCTGTAAACTACATCCCTCTGTACTCATTGTGTTCACATTGATGATTATTACGAGGACGGTGGATAACCTCAAGCAGCTCGGGGCGGCCCTGCCAGCTCCTGCAGATAAGCCGAGCACTTCTGTGGGGCTTTTTTGTTACTGTGGAATGAGCGTTATGTTAGGCATGCCTACACTAATGCCCAGGGGCTCTGCTTGCTCGCGGCCCCAGACAAAGCAGCAGAACAGAGGCAGTTCCCACGTGTCTGCCTCCTCCTCTCCATCCTGGGCCCTGTAGGCCTCCTTTATTAGCTCTGTTATGCAACAGCCATGGCCGGCCTGCCGCTCAGCAAAGGGAGGCCTTTATACTTGGTCACAAAGCACACCAAATTCAATTATTCTGGAAAGGGTGAGCTGTGTTTCCAGCACCGAAAGGTTATTCACATGCGCTGAACCCCGCTGTTATTTTGCTTCCCCCAGTGTTTTCATTATGATGGCTCTTTTTTTGTCTTTTTGGTGGGGGGATGTTACGAACATGCCATCGCCTGAGCCGGTGTCATTTTGCCCTGTGTGTTTGCCATGTTCTTTTTTCATGAGCAGACAATATGTTTGTCCTGGAAGTCCAAACCTCTTTTCTTCCAGCAGTTAGTGTGACAGGCTGACACTTTGACCTTCCAACTCATTACCTATACTTTATTTGATGACTTACAACAATAAAACCACCTCTTAATATCGCTTTGAATCCGTTCTCAGGCCGTGTGTTGGAGCAGCTACATTCAGCAGTCAGACTGTAGGTCTCTTGTGTTTTATGTGTATATTGTGAAGAATGCTACCTAAACAGGACATGCCAAACTCAGTGGACCAACCTCGAGCTCTGGGCCACCATTGTTTTGTTTTTTTCCTTCCACACATCTGCACAATTCTTATTGAAAAAGAGAGAAAAATGTAGCTGACAAACACAAAGTCGACCCGTTTGGTGTGTACGTTTCTGTGCTTTTTAAAATCCCACACTGTAAGAGGTGAGAAAAAACTATGAGATATATTTTTGCTGTAATTCAGCAGCTTTTTATCTGCCTGTTTTTAACTTTAACTTTTTGGTAACCCTCTGTTTAGCAGTTATGATTTGTATATATATATGTTTACTAAGCTTATAACACACTGTAATCTAGTTGTGAGCAGATATAAAAACTGTACAGTATTTTTAACAATTACAACTTCCCTGTGAAGACATATTTTATATTATTGTCATATTTATTTAGCATATGTTGTGTTAATATTGTTTAGTTATGGATTCTGTAGTTGCTGTCATGCATTAAAAACACTTAAATATGTTTTTATATCTGCTTACAACTACATTACAGTGTGTCTACATTGTGGCTTTAAAAATATAAATAGTTTGACACTTCGCCTTCTTGTTGAGTGAGATGAGAAAACTGATACAACTTACAAACAGGGACAAACAGCTGGCCTTAACCAAATGAAACCTGGTTGCTCAAACAAGCCATCTATAACACATTATATAACACATAATCTATAACACCCTCCTGTCAATCAAAGCGGCGATGCTGTTAATTATACATAACTTTAAGCCTTAATATAATTTGAACAGGTGAGTTATGTAAAAATTCACCCTCAGTACAGTTGTCATGAACGGGGAAATTAGCTATAGAGACCAAAACTGTTTTTTGTACCAGGCTGTAAACATGTTTATTTCTGCTGTGAAGTTGGACATTTTAACATGGGGACTTATGGAGACTGACTCGTTCTGGAGCCAGCCTCAAGTGGACGTTTGAGGAACTGCAGTTTTTGGCACTTCGTCGCTTGGTTTCAAGTTTTAACAGACACCAAACAAACACTGCACCAAACACATCAGTTTGTAGTACACACATTGGCCAACACATCACCTTGTGGGTACCGTTGAACTGAACACGATGGTCAGCCTTTTGACAGAACCAGGCTAACTGTTTCCATGCTAAGCTAAGCTAACTGTCTGCTTGTTGTCACTCCATATTTACCCTACAGACACCAGAGTGAGTATGAATCTACTCATCCAATCTACCTCAAACTAATCCTTTCAAAATAAAGCGTACTGTGGATAACAAGTGTTCGACTTGAATACTGTAAAGCGATCTGTGACAGATGGTCAGGGTCAGGATTGTCTTCAGGATGATGCTGGTCCTTATGAACAGTTTTAATTAAGCAGTAACATAACAGCATTTTTCATAGGATGATCCTGATAGTCGTTAATGACAGTTTCACTTTGTCACTCAGCTCTGCACCACTCACAATAAGACAAGCCCTTGCCATGTGTCCAGACGCCGTCTAAATGTGTACAGAGACAGAGCCGTCGGTCTACTTATAGGAGACCTATTTCTATAAGATTCAACACATAAAGGGGAGAAGCTGGTGTCTGTCTGTCTTGTCCGTCCGTCTGTCTGTCTCTCAGCTGCTTTAGGCCTTTGCTCTGAAATGCCGCACCAGGAACTCGCAGAGGCTGGACATAAATGACATTCCTCCCAAAATTGTTTTCACATTTCTTTTTTAACACAGAAAGGAATTTGTAGACCAACAACACTTGTGGCCTTTTTTTTTTCTCAGAGACTGCGTCTATCACCTCCTTCCAGAGAGAGAAGAGCTAACAGTATGAGAATGAAAGCAGGTGGTGTTTGTGGTGCATATCAGAGTTTAAAAACGGGAACATGCAGAATTGTCTGTCATCGCCTCGTGCCCGTCTAATGACGCTGATGTCGGTGTCATCACATTTGTTGTTTTTCCTGAAGAGGTCAATTCTTATTTGTGGACTTCAGCAGCTGGCACGCTGGGCACGATAAAAGACTTTCAGTTGTTGGTTTCTTGTCGAGGCGTGCAGCTCGCTAGCAGTCCTCTGCTGTGGTTGGATGTTTTATCACACTAGTGTTTGGTTTATTTATGCAGCGAAGCATCATACAATTAAACATCAGTGTCAAAAATTCATCCCATGTGCACTCCTACACGGAGGAGGCTGCACCGGGCTATGGCAACAACTTGTCTAAATTAACACGTTTGGTGGAGTAATCAGCGATTACTATTTTGATTTAATATGAACCGAGTGAACTGTATGAAAGACAGCAGCAGCAGGAGAGACTCTGAGTTTTATTAGCTGCTTAAAAACAAGGCTAACTCCATAATCAAATATAAAGAAGGAATAATATGTTTTGCATAATGCAGAGTCTACTGTTGGAAACAAAGGTTGAGGAGCTGGACGGGATGAGTGGACCAAACGAGGTCCAGTGGCCCAGACTCCAGTTTCACATGCCTTTCCCATGCAGCAGCGGAGTCGCCAGGCAAAGGCGAGCTGCTACAGATAGAAATATCCTCTGGAACGACCCAGGGTGGCACAGATTATTCTAGAATTAGCAAATGTCTTTGACAACTAAATATATTTTTGCTGGGGGAAGTTGCGAGACGCGAGCGGGGCCCTGCAGCATTTCATCCCTCCACAGCTGAACATGCTTGTCATTCTGTCAGTCTGTCTTTTTTCTATTTCCGATATCTGTCTCATTTTCTGTTTCCTCTCTACGATTGAAAGAGGACCCCGGAGAATGTGTAAAATTGTAGCTGAAAACTTTATTAATAATCCTGTGTATTTATTACATGGGATTTATTTATGTATACTTCACATTACTGCTGATCGCTTTCACTGTGACGCTGTGGTGTTCTTGTTTGTTTGTATGTTATTCCTTTGAATCATTCCTCATTGGTTTCCATACACATACTTACAGAGTGATAATGGCTTTAGATACAGTTAGCAGTGCAACATCATCTCCGGTTAGTACTGCTAAATTTACATATTGTTGCAGTTCAGATAATTATGTAGGCGATGAGGCAACAGAGGCAATGCTGATGCTAAGCACGTATACTGTTTATCATTGACAGTATAAAGAATGGACAGCGTATGCGTGACGTCGCCCACAGGTGTGGGGGCTCTGGCTGCTGCCATGTTTGTAGTTCTGCCTCTTCTTTATCAGTACCGTGTTAGTATGCTAACATTTGCAGTTGCAGATATTGTGTCTAGTTTTGAAGGTGTTTGTTCATAAACAAATAAAAAGTCTGACCTGACGATGTCACTAGATGAAATATTCAGAGTTACTGCGGCTCATCCACAAGGGAACATGTATATCTGTACCATCCATTTTCCATGACTGCCCATCCTTATCAGGGTTGTGAGGCGCTGGAACTGATCCCAGCTGACATTGGGCGAGTGGCTGTAGCTCATTTCACTGATACACCCAATAGTTGTTGAGATATTTCACAAAAAACTAAAATGGTAACCTCATGGTGGTCTTAGAGGGAAAATCGGGATCACCAAAGTCAGTAGGGTTCATCCTCTGAGAACCACGACTTCATGGCAATCCATCGTCCAGTAGTTGTTGAGGTATTTCAGCCGTGCTGCTAGCATGTAAAAACCTGCTGCAGAGTCACAGCTCTATGATAATCCTATAGTATATAGTTATTATAGAAATCAGTGTTTCGCCTCACAGAGCAGAGCGGTGCCAGACCTGCATTAAACTCAGTTGGGTAATCCATGTTGTTGACTGATTCACAGTGTCAGCAAACAGGGGTTTACCCAGGGTCACTGTGTCAGTCTGCTGGGGGGGAATGACACAGTTATTTCTCTCACAGAGGCTCGTCTGACTGCGGGGGGAAAAAAAACGCTGATTTGAGAAATGATCATAAAGATTTGTCATAAAGGACCTCAATAAAAATCCTCATACACTCTGACTGCTACATGAAGTTTCTCTGTGTGCTGACACTCCCCCCCCACAGACCAAGACATGACTTGGAAAAACAGAGGCTGCTGTCACAAGACTGCGTAACAAACCAAACATTCACATATTCAGATTCTGATCTGTGAGAGGACATGTTTTTCCCTCTGTCTCGCTCTCTCCGGGGAGGTCGGAGGTTAGTTCGGGACTCTCCGATGTCACATATCTTCCCATCCTTCCTCCGTTGCCTCTTTTTATACCAAAGAATTGCTGTATGTGTTTATATTTTTGATGTTTTCACGCTCCTGATTCGTCTCGTCATGGCTCCTCCATCACTCTTTCTTTGTCTTGAGTGTTTTTTAAGTGTTTACAAGTGTCCTGACATTTGTTTACCTTTAACAAACACTTAGGCAGAGAGCAGGTGTGGAGTGTGCTTGTGTTTGCCTTGTCCTGCTGCATGCTCGAGGCTCATGTGAGAATCCTTTTTAAACGCCGTCAGCCCGCCGCTCAGACGTGGCTGCCCGGCTAGACGACAGTTTGTTTGTTTTTTCTGTGTTTTCCTATCAAGTAGAAGTGTGTGTGATGTAGATCAGAAACGATCAGGCAGTTCATTGATTCATCCAGCGGTTCCCAAAGCTGAGGTCAGGATAGTTTTCTTCTTGTAAAAATCTTTATTTGGTCACGAGCCAACTCTTTTCATAATCAGATGATTGTTTCATTTTCTGCTTTCGGTTTCTCCACTGTGAAGATCTGCTGCTGTCTTTGTGTTACACTGACTGTCTGTCTGAGATTTGGACTGTTGGTTGGACACAACAAACATCTTGTGCTCTGGAAATGTTTCACAGTTTTATGAGTTTCTTCTTATCCTCCTCTTCCTCCTCCTTCTCCTCCTTGTTCTTATCCTTCTTCTCGTCTTTCTTCTTCTTCTTCTTGTCCTTCTCATCCTCTTCCTTCTTCTCCTCCTTTTCCTCCTAATTCTTCTTGTTCTTCACCTTCACCTTCTTTTTCTCGTCCTTTTTTCTTTGCCTCCTCCTCCTTCTGCTTCTCCTTCTCCTCCTCCTGTTTCTCCTCCTTCTTCTTATTCTTCCTCTTGGGATGTTATCATATCTACTAAACTTTCCAAAAGTACATGAAAAATCAAAGTTCATCACATAAAACTAAGAATTTATATAAATGTCCTATAATTTAAAAAAAAAAAAAAACTCAAGTATTTCAGATCTAATTAACAATAATTAAGATCTCTGTCAGTTATGGCTCGCAGTCTCTCTGTTAGTTTCGGTTTTATTATTAAACGATCATTCTGACTGATCATCCAGCCGTACATGCAGAGCTGCACATCAGTGACGAATGTAGAATTTCCCAAAAATGTGTGAAATGCAGAGGGAGTTCATTGAATTTGAGGCATTGTCAGGTTTCTGACAGGCCAGTGTGATTCATCATCTACTAGGATTACTTTCAGTGCACAGAATACACACTGAAGGCGCTGAGGGTGGAATGAACAAGTCTTTTAAAGATGTTGTTGTTATGTCACACTGTAAAGGCTTCGAGTGGGTGTACCTCTCCGTTTCCTGATAATTTGAATCATCAGGATATGTCTCAGTGCTCTGTGGCGTCTGACGTAAAAACATGTCATTACCAAAGTGAAGTTGAGACCTGGTGAAGTGAGTTTGTCCTGCATGCACAGAGGAGAAACACTGCCTCTGTCTCCTGAGGAATGCGGTGCAGAATGCCTCAGCTACTCTCTCCGGGCCGTCCCTTCATTGTATGCATACCTCGCCAGACTCAGGCCTCATGCACCGTCTGCATTGTGAGCATACTGTGGTGGACGGGGTCACTGTCACTGGACCACCCCCTTTGTCTGTGCTGATTGATGGTAATCAGACAGTTACTGTATGTACTGCTGTCATCAGACCTGGAGGTTCACAGCTTGCTGATATGTGTAGATTAGTTAGTTATGTATCAGCCTGATGTCATTAGCTCTGCCCTGTCATAGTCACAGTTATAGCCTGACACAGTGAGCACTGATGGGCGGACTTAAAGGTCCAGTGTGTAAGATTTCTTTGCAGGAATGGAATATAATATTCATTAGTATGTTTCCATTAGTGTATAATATATAAATAGTTGTGTTTTGTTGTCTTAAAATGAACCCTTTATATCTAAGGTGAGAGCAGGTCCTCTTCCACAGAGTCCGCCACATTGTACAGTAGCCCAGAACAGACAAACCAAACACTGATTTAGATATGGCCTTTTGCTTTTTTTATGTGAATATTGTATGCTTCAAAGGAGAGGGCGAGGCGTGGGAGAGTATTCATTTGGTTGCAGTCTGCAACTTCACCGCTAGGTGCCACTAAATCCCTTTTATTGGTCACATTTAATCCCTGCAAATTCAGACTTTAAAGAAGAAGAAGAAGTAATTAATTAAAGGTGTGGAACCTGTCAATAACTTTGTATTGATTGTCGTCTATCAACTGACTGCGTGTCAATGACAGTATAAAGAATGGACAGCGTATCCGTGACGTCACCCACAGGTTTCCGAAGAGCTGTTTTGAAGAGTGTGGTGGTTCTTTTGCAGCTGCCGAAGCGCCAAAAACTAAAACTAAACTAAACGAGTCAGTCTCCATAAGTCCCCATGTTGAAGTGTCCAACTGTCCAACTTCACAGCAGAAATAAACATGTTTACAGCCTGGTACAAAAAACAGTTTTGGTCTTTATAGCTAATTTCCCCGTTCATGACAACTGTACTGAGGGTGAATTTTTATAGAAGGTCCACCAACAATCAACGTCTGTGCCCAGAAACCTGTGGGTGACGTCCTGCATACGCTTTCCATTCTTTATACTGTGATTGGTGTGTCCTCATGTACTGAGGCTAAGTCCTTTAAAACAGCAGCCCAGATTCAATTCAAACCTCCACACTTTCCTGTCTGACTTCAGCTGCTACGATCAAATAAAGGTCCATTTAAAAGTCGACTTTAACAGGATTTGTCTGTCTTGCTTTTAGCTATGTCGTTCACAGTTTGGTTTTTAGCTGTGCTTTGTTGGGACTGCACATTTAACATAGATGTGTTCTTCTATGGAATAGAAAAATGTTATATATAGCAGAATAAATGTCAAACTATGTTCTGGTCTTTAACACATTTGAATATGTAGTTCCTGAAGGTGCAGTTGTAGCGAGAAGGTTGTGGTGGTGTGTCTGCGTTCAATCACTTTAGATTTTTAGTGCATGAAAAGTCTGCAGTTTATTAAAACTGAACACTTCAGACTTCGGTGTTATTTGCTCTGCTGACCACCTGGACCGATCTGCTGCTTCCCAGAGGAGCACTGAACCCAACACCTTTGTAACCCTGTAAAACTCACAAGCTTGTAAATCTGACAACACGAGAAGAGTTTGAAGACAGATTCTTCTCAGCCTCTGCTGACGAATCTGCAGTTTATTTTCCTTTAATTGTGTTTAATTATTATCTTCTTTTTTTTTTATATAAATATAAGTCAGTTGTTTTCTTTGCATATTTTTTGTAGGTATGATAACTGAAAGTTTGGCCTTGAATGCACAATTCATTTTTAAAACTTAAATACATTGAAAGTGGTTTTAATAATGTATCTTTGGGACGTCTCACAGGAAACTTAGGAGTCACATTACTTTTTCAAATTTTTACCCAGTGAAGCAGTTAGACACGTTAAAGTTCTTGTGATAGATCAACACGAATAATTTAAGTCAGTCATATAAATACATAAACATTCATTACCTGTATGTACTCATACTTTAAATCCTCCTTCAGTGTTGTTGTGTGTGTCAGGCCGGTACAGTTTAAATGTCGAGGGTGCCGCAGAGAAAATATTCTTTAGAATGAGTGTTGACTTTTTGCTTCTTTCACCTCGATTAACACTGAAAACACCCTTTATAAACATGATAAATGGAGCGCAGCACCCTGTAGGCCACTTAATGCTAACAGGGAAAATTACATAATGTGGGGGGAGATTTCTGTACGTCTCCAGTTCACATAGATTACACATAGATGTGTTATTATTTTAAAAAGCTGGTATCAAAGTCGGCCTTGTTGTTTCTGCCGTGCTGAATAGATTTTAAATCATTTCAGGATCACCAAACCACTGACGTTTGCCGACTGCGTTGGAGATGAACTGCCTCTCGGGTGGGAGGAAGTTTACGACCAACAAGTGGGAGTTTACTACATTGACCACATCAACAGTGAGTACATCCCAGTTTGTCTCCAAGCACTTAAAAAAACAAAGTGTTGTTATGAATCAAGGAGGAAAAAAAGAAAAAGATTTCACTGGAGAAATGACAGCTTTTGTCCATATCGAGGCTCTGATTACAGGTCTCTGTAAGATTATTTGCTTATTAGTCACTCGTGTCTGTTGTCAGAGACCACCCAGATTGAGAACCCGCGGACTCAATGGCGGCAGGAGCAGGAGCGCATGCTGAAGGAGTACCTTGTTGTGGCCCAGGAGGCCCTCAAAGCCAAGAAGGAGATGTACCTGATCAAGCAGCAGCGTCTGGAGCTGGCTCAGCAGGAAATGTTGCTCTTCCACGAGCTCTCTGAGGACAACCGCTCCATCACGAGCAGTAAGACACACTAACGTCCAGCTATGAGATTCAAAGTGTGACCTTAGCTGACCTAATTATCTGGCCTGGTCGTCCTATATCGTTGATGTCCCTTCAGGAGCTAGTGGGGGGGTGCAGATCTATAGAACATCTTCCAAATCCCCATTCCTGGTTCACCCCACCCTTCCTTTTATCCACCTCCACCCAGTTCACCCAGACAGCCAGCTGTCTCAGACAAAGCGTCCAGGGGGCGTCCACAGAGAGCAAAGTCTGGGAGACGACACCAGATCCCCCTTCGACTCTTTAGTAATACAAGTAAACTTTAAACTCATCACTGTCGACTAACTGCTGATCCCTCTGTGTCCTTTGTTTTCATGTGTTCACAGCGCTCTCCGGCTCGTCCTCGAACGCGAAATACGACCCCGACCAAATAAAAGTGGAAATAGCTTGTAGACGAGAGCGGGTAAGTCATTATCGGAGGAGAACAATGGGCTGCAGTGAGGGGGCCCTTTTGGGTAGAAAAGGGGGCTGGGGTGTGGCCCCTACAGGATACTGTGGCCCTGGCCCAGGGCCTCGAGAGGATGAGGATGAGATCATCATCAAAGGGTCAGGCAGAGGCTAGGTCACTGACTCACAGGGCCAAGTCGGACATTTCTCTGAGATAATTTACATGAGTGAGGGTGTTTTCTGTATCAGGGACATACCTCATGTTTTATACTAAAAAGATGAGTAGGACTAAATTTTAATGATGATAATTCATCTCATTTATGTTGGTAACTGGAAATATTCATGGCCAGAGTTGTCGCAAATTTTTAGGATTGTATGGCTCGGTATGTTACTTATTATCCGATGATGAGTGGTTGTTATACGTTCTTTATCGACTTGTCATTCACAGGCAACACCCACAAATCAGCACTGATTAATTCAAAATAGCCACTGGAGCCGAGAGTCGTGTTTTCAATAAAAATCACTGCTCATCATCTTTCCTGTAAATGTCAGTATTATATTTGAGAGACGTCGTTAATTTTAGGGCTGGGAAATCTGTGACACTCCTGGTCCCCAGAGGATAAACTGTACTTTGATCCTCTGAAAGTTTGACACCATGATTGCGCTAGATGAAAAGTCATTTCATCCAATATTTTGGTTTGATTTGATTGGTTTGGATTTAGTGGAGCTGTAGATTCTTTGTCTTGTTGCTGTTTTTCTACAAAATGTCAAATGTACGCAGAATTACATGGAACAATGAACCGTTTCAGATGCTATTCATTAGATTAGACAAAGCTCTTCAAACATATGAAGATCACAGTGACTTGTTTTGTACATTTTGAATGAATATTTGGTATTTGAACTGTTTGTATGATGTAATTCTAAACTATATAACATCATCAGGCGGCTGTGGCTCAAGTGGTAGAGTGGGTCGTCCACTAATGTGTCCTTTAGTAAGATACTGAACCCCAAATTTCTCCCAAAGGCTGTGCTATCGGCTAGCTCCCAAATCCTGATGAGCAGTTGTCACCTTACATGGCAGCCAGTCAGTGTATGAAGTGTAAAAGTGCCCTCAGTGGTCAGTACAGTCCATTTACTATTCATGTCGTCACAATGTGAGTCCAGTGAATGGGGCACTCCAGCGAGAGATATCCTCACTTTTAGTCCATAGTATGGGTCAAGCCCCTAAAACAGTGGCTCCTACATTTCCCATAATCCCACTCAGCTCAGCAGCATCTTTCATCAGACCTTCCCTGCGTCACATCAAGCCCACTCCTCTAGTTTGTAACACAGGCTTATTGTGCAAGCTGAGACGACCCTGATGCTCATGGGGGGAATTGTTTGGTCTGTAAATAACATTATTCAGAGAGCGGTCTAGACGCGCTCTGTGTGGAAAGCGTCATGAGATAACCTCTGTTATGATTTGGCACTATATAAATAAAAGTGAGGCTCCGTGTGACGAGCAAACTGAATTCGATGCGTAAAATCGGTGGAGATGTACAATACTATCAAATGAATACAGATCACACAGTCACAGTGAAGTCACAGATGAAATCTTTGTATTTTTCCCAAACGAATACCTAATCAGGCCTCGTTTCCAGGAAAGCCTGAGTGTGTGTGTGTGTGTGTGTGGATGTGCACGTGTGTCTCTGTATAAACACAGCAGAGCATTCCTGTATGTGAACAGTCATGACTAAGCACTTTCGACCGGTGGTGGTGGTGAGAGAAGCCCATTGTGCGCCATGGTAACCCGGTAACTCGTCCTTGTGTCCGCAGCTCTCCAGACTGAAGCAGGAGCTGGCCCAGGTGAAGCAGGAGCTGCAGTATAAGGAAATGGGAGTGGAGACCCTGCAGGAGTGAGTGTTCCTCTGCCCCAGTGTCCCAGAACCCACCCTTCCTCCCACAGCCACCCTTCTCCTTCCTACAACACTCCCCCACCCAGCGGCCTTTTCCCTGCTTTATTCCCTCAGTGTTTGGTGCTGTCAGCTTTACAAACTGTCCTCCTCTGTTCCCTTCTCTTCTTTCCTTCCCACACTTCATGTAGTTCATCATGTTTTCATATTCAAAATGTTAAAATGAGTTCATCTAATGGAGATTTTTAAAGATATGGAACAAAAAGACCTTTGACCCACATAGAAAATTAGAGTATTTTCTCCTTTAGTTTGTATTCTAGACGCAGTTTCCCGTTTTCCTTTAGCTTGTGTTGGTATTTAAACACACACATAGCGTCTTTTGTGCTGGAAACATTTCTGAGCGGTTCCAAATTTCATGTTAGAATTAGAAGCTCCACCTCTCAGAGGGGGAAAAAAAAAGAGAGAGAGAGAGCGTTTTGAGAAAAGGCAAATGGAGGGAGTTTTTGATGGAAAAGGGGACTCCACCTCAGGAAGAGGATGCACCAGTGGAGTGCAGGGAGCCAAGGCTCAGCCTGGAGAGGAAGTTGCTCCACGGAGAGGGGAGGAGGAGGAGGGGAGGGGAGGGAGGGTGAGGTGTGGGCTCGAGAGCAAGTTTCAAAAACACAGAGATATCTGGCAGCAAATTCCTCTGCACTTCCTGAGTCCTGGCAAAGAGTCCCTTATCTCTTAGATAATACACAACTCGAGTGATTCCCAGAATAGCCAGGAGAATACACAGCTTGCAGAAAACATGGACGCATCCTCCCCTTGAGCTGTGTGTATATGTGCTCGCCTATGTGTGTATGTTTGTGTCTTTTGTTTTCTGTATGTATGTGTGTGTGTGTGTGTGTGTGTCCTATTGTTTCTTCTGGGTTGGGTTTTTTTTTCGCCCAGTAGGGTTGAGGCCAGGAGGGGACCCTACGGCTGTTGTTTTTCCAATCTCAGCTGTTGTCAGCAATATAGCTAATTGTTCTCCGCAGCCAAGTCGAGTCAGATTCAGCAAACAAACATCGTCTGACGTAGAAATGCATCCCGCCCCCCTCCCTGCTTTCATCGTCACTACTCTGCTGAAAGAATTCAGGAGTTGGAGTCAGGGGTTTATCTGTCCGGTGTACAAGAATCTACTCATCTGTATTCCACCTTATCTTGACAAATTTCTTGAAATCTTCAGACGCTGCACATGTTTATTTAACTCTATATCCATCCCCAACATCTCAGCTTGTTAAGAAAATGTAAGCATATTTGCTTCTCTGCAGTACACAGGGTGGGGGGTCAGTACAGGCAGGCAGTGAGGGGTGGGTAGTGCCTAAGCATATAAACTCCCAGGCTTTGCCAGTAGGGTGGTGGTGGTGGGGGGGAAACAAAGCAGAGCTTGTTTTGGGAGGAAGAGGCAGGGTCGGGTGGATGAACAGTACCTGCTGTTGAAGGAGAGTGAAGGAAGCGGGCTGTGGTGAGAGCAGGGGCCACGTGCCAGGCCCCAGTGATGGAGGAGGCAGCATGCCGCACTCCCTCCTGCTCCCAACCAGCAAACCAACCAAACCCCACCCTCCTCCTCCTCATCCTCCATCTCCTCCTCCTCCTCCTCCTCCTCCTCCTCCTCCTCCTCCTCCTCATACTCACACTCAAGAGTACAAGACCGTTCATGTCAAAGCCAGAGAGCAGATTTTGCTCATCCATCATGATCTGCTTTTCTTAATTTTTTCATTTTAAATACTTGAGACAAGTGTTGAAGCTGAGATTTCCCCCTTCACAGACCGGCCTTTGAACGCAGCGCTGAAACAATGTCTCAGCATGTGGAAACAAACAGAGATTAGCATTTACACTGGCCTGTCACATGCAGTGTCAGTATTTCATAACTGACCACAGCCTAAAAAAAAAAAACACCTCCCACACACCAATACTTCAGATGTTCATCTGATGATTATATTAGTGATTTATTTTTCACTGACCTGTTTTCCAATATAAACACACTTGTGTGTTTATATTTTTTCATGGTGTTCATATCGATCAGTTAATCAGACTTTGTGACACATTACATCGTTCTGACTTTAGGGGTGATTAAAAGATCACAACTAGAAGATCTGAGGGCTCATAGGTTAAAAGTAAATCTGATAAATAGGTGGGACCAATACCATTAAGAGTAAAGTGACTAATCCAGCTGAGTTACAGACACATTTTTTAATAAGCACGTTCAGAGGCCGGCTCATCAGAATAACTATGATGTCATTTATTGAACCAAAAATCTCCAAAAGTACAAAACAAAACGTTCAACAGTTCAGTATACAAATTCTGTATCTGTATCTGTGGCCAGAAAACTATTCTCTATAACTCTTCACCATCTCACCATTCCACAAACATTCATTCATGACAATGAAAAATCCACCTGTCCGTGGGAGGCGCGTCACATACGTCAGCACATTAAAATAATAGGTTTTAACTATCTTTTACAGTAATTTATGTCCTCTCAGAATAATCCATATCCCATATTAATTTCTTTCATAAATGATAAATACCATAACTAACACAAAACACACTCTGTTCTTAAGACAATAAAAATCATTCTTATTTATGTTTCTAATATGAAGTTCAAAACTAATTGAGTCAAAGATAATCCGTTTTTGAACCGAAGTTAATGTTGGTGCTTTAGTTTCTCTCTTTGAGCTTCAGTAACAATAAAAAACTTCGGTCTTGTCCTGATTACACTGTTTTCTCTAAAATACAGTTAAAAAAGGAATCTGTTGGTCCACAGTCATCAGGAGACACGGCAGTGTCCAGCAGGCATCTTTTTTTTTTTGTTATCCCTCTTGAAGGAGGAAACAGAGCACTTATTATCCCCATAGTCATAAATCATAGATCGTAGATCATAGATGTACTCTTCCTGTTCAAACACCTCAAACTAGAGAGACAATTATGTGATATAATGTTTTCAGAAAAGTGCTAATAGATTGCAGCACATGACTATTCTGGTTGATTTTTACCCAAATTAATTGAATTAAAGCCAAATTATTTAGTTTTAATATTGACTCTGTGGAAGCCTGAAACTGACAAAATGCAATAAAATATTATCGGGTTATGATATTGTGAGTTAATTAATAACTAAAGTGGTTATTTCTACCAACTGAGTGAAGGTTTACACTGTATTTAGACCTCAACCAAGTTAAGAATAATGGAGAAAAAAGGCTTTAATACAGTAAAACAGACTGTTTTCATGCTCATAGACTCAATGGTTCGACACGAAGCTCAAGCAAACGTCTTTTAAATGTCTTTAACTCAAAGTAGACGAAACAGAGGAAAAGGAAAACGACAAAATAAATTAAGGAAAGAAAAAAAAAGACTCATCAAACAAAAAGATCAAGCAGTTCGTACATCTGGAGTCCCAACAAGTCATCTAAATGTGTGTGTGTTTGTGTCACAGGATTGACAGGAAGATGTCGTGCAGTCAGACGAACTACAAGCTGGACGAGGCTCAGGCCATCTTCAACGAGCTGCGCAACATCAAGAAGGCCATCAGCACAGGCGAGAAGGAGAGGCAGGACCTCATCCAGGTAGATTTCCTCCACATCTGTCTGCTGTCTGTGCTTCACTCCTGCTGTTTGGATATTCTTTGGTGACCTCTAGTGTCTGTTAACCTCCACTGTGCTGCCGCTTCCCAACATTGTCTCTTTAATAAAACACATTTCCAGACATCTGAATCACCGACCACATCTCTAATTTTTGTCATCAAAGCAAAAAATGTAATAGAGTATGGAGTATGTAATGAATAAGAGACGATGATTCAGGATGATTGTCGGGCCACATTTGCAGAGGCATTTCCTGGCAGTGTCACAATCTATTTATCAACACACACTGGAGGCAAACGACACACTTTGAATGTTAAAATGATTTGAAAAAACACCAGGGAAAGTCTTTAAACACTGATTTTGACATTTAATTTAACATTTTAGTCATTTTGTCAGTGACGGCTCGTACAGTCGGATTTGTCGTTAATCGCTGTTCCATCCCACAGAGCCTGGCCAAGCTGACGGTGAACTTCCAAAGCAGCTTGTGTATCGGCGACTCGGCCGGCGAAGTGGTGAACAGCACTGGGACCGTGGGTGACTCGTGCAACCTGCAGCAGTACTGTGACACTGGCTGTCAGACTGACATCATGGGAGAGGTAAGGCACCTGCTACTCCTCCGTCTTCCCCTAAAACTGACGTTTAGGGACTGAGGGGGCGAGTCAAAGGAGGGGACGATGCGTGGAAAAAGAGGCACAGAAACGACATGTATGAGTCAAAACATGTTTACATAGTTTGAGGTCACATTTGTTTAGATCACACACGTTTTCACCTTTTACTTTTGGTAAGCAGCACAGGGTGTGTGGTCGTGGTTTCACCTTATTTTTACCTGTGCACAGGCTCCGTCACTTCTTATCACATTACATATTATATTGTTACGTTATGCCAATTTAAGTTTGTTGTTATTCTTTTTGGTTAATGAACCTTAAAACGTGACTGGATTCTGCTTTGGACTATAACACGTCAAAGTAGGAGTCTACTCAGCCTCTTAGCTGCCTTTTGGACTGGATAGCAGCTGCTACACATCCAAAAAAAAGAAACAATTTAACTACGTAGCACAGTTACATATTTTGAAGCACATAAACCAGGAGAAATGACCAAATCTGAGCAAGTTAACAAAGTCTGGTGGGCAAAACACTTCTGAAACGCTCCTGGTGGAGTTTGAAGTCACGTGCAGTACGGGTTAAAACAGCACTGCGGCCACGGCGTGACAGAGACGAGCCTCGTGGGGTTTTGGCGTTAAAACAGAAGTTTTCAGACTGAGAGGGCGAGTTGAAGGAGAGGAGGGGAGTGTGGAAAGGGAGGTGTGAGATGCAATTCTGTTTTGTCACAGACGTGATGCACATATTTTTAGATTCAGCATGATTTACTCTTAAAACAGACACTCCTTATAACTTCAGAACTTGCCAAAGAATCATCACGTTTTAAAGCTTCCTTCGGTGTCAAATTAATCCAGTGATGGTCGTCCGAACATCCACGGGTGTGTTGCAAACAGGAAGTGTTAATAGCCAATTCAGCATGCTTTAAATGGTGCCAGTTTTCCAAAAAGTAAAATAAACCTCAGCTATAAATAGTCATAGCTCACAGCTAACTCACTGACGGGTGATGCCCTGCCCTAAAAGAATGATCAGCTGCTCCAATGATGACTACGTTAGCTCCCTATACTCCCCTCATATATCTGAAATGACTAATATCATGATGAGACTTGTTCCTGTAAGCCAAACCACTAAACTATTGTGACACTTTTATGTCCCTCTTTTTTTTTTTAGTATGGTTCCCAAGATTCCTCGCATTTAGTGGACAAAGTGAAAGTCAACTGGCAGTACGAGGAAGCCAAGAAAAAGTAAGTATGTCCGTCTGTTTGTTGTTTATCAGACGTAGTACTATGACACACCGGCATGCAGCACTGACTCCCAGGCCTCCCTCTCCTTCCTCGGGCCCTGGCTGCTCGCTGTCCAGTGGGAGGGCGTGTTATGAATAGTATTTGCGCCCGGTGGCCGTGGCTGCTGAGTGAAGTCTGGCCAGCGGAATGAGCTGGGTGGTCACATTCTTCGCTGGCCACGCTGCTGCTGACTGTGTGCAGCCTTTGTGTGAGCAGCCAGAGAGAGTGCTGCCGCCTGCCTGCCTGCCTGCCTCGGAGTACACCCAGCTCCTCCGCAAGGTGGTTTAATATACACACTGTTTGGTTAAATATATCCCAGCTCAGCCTATAGCACGGGCTAAATTATACGCTGGCAGAATCAACATTTAAAGAAGCATGAATTTCTGTCAGGGACTTCTTGAATTCAGCACAGGTATGACATGAGGTTGTGTGTTATCTTGTGATGGACACACTCCTGGTTGGACGGTGCTGTAACGGGCAGCGTGGGCATGTGATGCTAGCTGCAACAGCAAAAATCACCGTGTTATTACGTTGGCTCCGTGCATACTTTTTTTTGTACAAGATTCAAGTTGCTGTGGTGACCCAGCAGCAGCAATGCCAACCATGACATCAGGGAGGGAGGGAGAGAGGAGAGACCTGTGGAAACTTGCATGCTCTGTCACTGAGTCACTCTGTCTGAAATCCAGCACACATAAACACAGTTATTTCATCAGAGCTCAGGACTCAGGAGTCTCTGAGATCCCACTTAACTCCGTCTGAATAAATGTGTCGGTTGTACACACCTGTAAGACCGCTGGATGATGAGCAGTCATCTAAATGTGCAGCAGGTAGAAAATTACCGCGCTGAATGCTGTCATTATAGTCGCAGCATGAAGTGTCTGCTTGGCTGACGTGGAGCTGATTCTGCCATATTACTATAAACACTTTTGCAGAGCTCAGACACTCAGTAAACAAGCAAAAAAAAAAGATTTAAGAACGTGGCAATAGTCATTTAAAAACATGATAATATAAAGCAATAACACACATACACATCTTTTTTTATAACAAGACGACATCACATAAAAGCAAATCTGTAAAAATGTGTTTTAAGAAGTGATTTAGTCAAGTCGAGCTTTATTTCGTCAGGTAGAGCGTTCCAATATATTATTATAACATCTAGAATTTGACTTCAAAAATGAACCAAATTATGTTTTTATGTCGGTCAAACACAAGTCAAAAATGATTTACAAAAATAAAACTCTTATTATTTATTAATTACAAAACAAAAAACTTTATTTCCAAACATTTTAGTACAAATTACTACTGCTACTACAAATGATCGTTAATCTGTCAAAGAAAATATTAAAGGTCCTAAGTGGTAGAATTTTGTGGCTGCTAGCACTAAAGTCCCGGTCTAGAGTCGGTGTTTGGTTTGTCTGTTCTGGGCTACTGCAGAAGCATGACGGTGCAATGTGGCGGACTCTGTTTAAGAGGACCCGCTGCGTCTGTAGATATAAAAGTTTCATTCTAAGTTAAGAAAAAGAGGTGATTAAACACTAATGAAAACATGGTTATAATTATTTTATTCAATTTCTGCCATATTCTGTAAATAGAGTACTCTGAATCTGACCTTATGCAGCAATACACACCAACTGGCCACACAACAACAGCACCCTGTAAGACTTTAATAATAAACATAAAGTAGAATTATAACCTCTCTGACAGTGTCAACAAGAACTGAAACATTATGAGCTTCATAAAAGAAGAATTTATGGCAGAGTTGTTGTATTGGATCACATTAGACTGTACAAGTGTTCCTAATGGTCGGTCGGTGTATGTTTATTTGAACATGTGAACGACAGAATCTGTAGCACACGTGACGTGACTCAGTACTTCGCGGTTCGCTGTACGCGGCTGTAATAATGAAAAAATAAGACGGTATGTATCTGCTGCAGCTGATCGATGACCGTATGTCGTGTGATCTGAGCTGAAGGAGAGGCTGTTTTTAAAAAAAAAAAAAATATTTTTTCCATTTTTTCATGTTGGCATGTGAGTGTTTGTACTTCACTGAGAGTGCCAGGCACATTTGGCTCTGACATAGTTTATGGAAACAAATGTAGTTACAGCTCATCCCGCCTCTGACTATAAATGTGTCAGCTGTGCCCAGGGTTGACCCAGCGCCAGCTACAAGGAGCAAATTAAAAATGTGTTTTGCACTTCATGTTTCCTCTCAGGGTGCAGAGTATACAGCACCAGCTAGCACAGCTGGACAGTGAGAGCTGGTCGGGGCGGGCCGAGGCGGACCGCGACCGGGACTTCATGCAGCTCCTGCGCGAGAAGGAGGCCCTCCTGCAGGAGATCATCCTGGTCAGCAAGCAGCAGCACCCTCAGGAGACGCTGCTGCAGCTGGATGAGGAGCGCTCCAGGCTGGAGGAGGAGGTGCAGAGGGCCCACAGCTCCCAGAGCCAGGGAGCCAATCAGAGGTGAGAAAGATGACAGTCTGCACTTAAACACTGGGCCTCTAGGATGACCCATTATTCACTATTATTCCTATCAGAGTGTTTTATTCCGCTTATCCGGGGTGGGGTTGCGGTGGCAGCAGGTTTAGCAGGGCGCTCCAGGCGTCCCTCTACCCAGCGTTCCCAGGCTAGATGGGCTACATAGTCTCTCCTGCCCAGAACATCTCCAAAGGGAGGCACATCCTAATTAGATGCCTGAACCACCTCAGCTGGCTCCTTTCAATGCGAAGAAGCCGCGGCTCTACTTCGAACTCCCTCTGGATGTCCAAGCTCCTCACCCTGTCTCTAAGGCTGAGCCCAGCCACCTGACAGAGGAAACTCATTTCAGCCGCTTGCGTCCACGATCTCCTTCTTTCAGTCACTACCCAAAGCTCATGACCATAGGTGAGGGTTGCAACGTAGACGGCCTTTGTCGTGGTCAGAGGTCACCTCTGTCCCACCACAGATACAACATTATAGTTTGATATGTGCAGCTTGAGTATCTTCATCTTCACTGAGTTATACTGACGTCATGAATCCCAGTGAGCTGTTGGACTGTAGCTGTGTGTCCTCAGTCCACACTGCAGTGATTATGATTATGCTGGTCTAAAATAGTGAAATAGTTTTGAATCAGCCGATGTGCTATGTGGACCTGATGTGGACATAGAGAGGAGAGTCGGCGCTCTGAACCACTCGCATGTTGTTAGAACCATTTATTACTTTTGCTCACAATATGAAGCAGTTTCACTGATTGTGGCACTAAATTTGTCTCATTACAGCGTTTTTGTTTATTTTGTGAGCTACTTTCTGAGAAAAACCTCCATTTTCATCAGACGGGGACGATATAGTCGATGCTGTATACAGTTGGTATGTAGTAAGGAGTTGGGACATAGCACGTGTAAAGTTAAAACATCTCATTGTGTTCACTTTGTCTGTTAGTGTCAGTTTACCTGATGTGGAATAAGACGTAAACATGACATGTTTTTAGGACAGATTCCTTCAGTTAAGAGTTTAACTTCGTGAACTTCACTGACTCTCTCTTTCCTCCTGTCAGGATCCTTCAGCAGGAGAAGAGGAACGTCCTGCTGAGGCAGCTGGAGGAGGCAACACGCATCACCACATACCTTCACTCCCAGCTGAAGAGGTGCAGCACACACACACTCGCTCTTCAAGCCTCCAGCTGTTCTTCAGTTCACCTCTGTGTCTTTTCTTACCCGTCTCTTGTCTTCTGTGTCTCCAGCCTGTCGGCCAGTTCTCTGACGGTGTCGTCCAGCAGCAGTCGCGGCTCCCTAGCCTCCAGCCGGGGCTCCCTGGCGTCCAGTCGAGGCTCCCTAAGCTCCATCAGTTTCAGCGACATCTACGGTCTCCCCCAGTACGAGCGCCACGATGGGGCCGGGGAGCCGCTCGACCCCCATCTACGCTACCTGCTGCCACCGGAGACAGTGTCCAGAGACTGCTCCATGTTCACACCCGACCCCCTGACCCAGAGCAAAACCAAGCGCTCCCACGACACCCCGCAGTCCCTCGCCTCCCTTTCCTCCCGCTCCTCGCTCTCCTCCCTGTCGCCGCCCAGCTCTCCCATGGACACGCCCTACCACTCCGCCCCTCAGGACTGCCCTCTCACCCAGATGACAGAGGAGTACATGGAGCAGGCGGGCCGCGGCCTGTTAGAGGGGCTGCGAGCGCAGACACAACCCCTGGACACGGCCGGCCCCGCCGCCGTGCATCAACTGGACAACAAGAGTCACAGAGACAGCGGCGCTCAGGGGGCTTTCACCTCCACAGGCAAGTGAACGAGATCTGATCCTTTTCCCAGAGAGAGGAGACTACCTGATGAATAACTGGGTGTGTTTTCCTCTTTAGGAGTGACTCTGAGGGGAAACAGCGGAAACAGAAGCGGCAGGAGGGCCAGGAGAGTCTCTGTAGGCGTGTCGGAGGATGCTTTGGCCACAGACAGCGGTGTGTTCGAGGCCTGGGGCAGAAGGTGAGAGGAGGTCCACCCTTGTAGTGATAAAACGAAACACAAACATGAGCTCTCTGGAGCAACTACGCCTCCTAGTGACAGAGGAAAGAACTACAACAACCAAAATACACTTGGAGCTCTGAGAGTTGTTGTATTTGTGGGATTTAAAGCCTTCAGGCAGTGTTGACATCTTCAAATCTGAATCCAGCACAGAAATAACTTATAACAGCTTAAAGACTGCACAAATGTGGCATGCATCTTCAGCTTGCCTCCTGTGAGAGAGGAAACCAGTTTGTTTATTTCTCGTTTTGTCGTTCCTCCAACAGGGCGGAGGAGTCTGACGAGATGTCCTACATGAAAGAGCTGACCTCTGTGAGCGAGCCCACCCAGATCCAGCTGGGGCTGCTGTGAGTAAACTGTTAGTGTAGACTGGTACGTGGGTGGCGTGGTCATTCACTGTCAGCCTCTGACTCCATATTCCACTTTTCCTCGCTACAGGTGGGAGTCCAGTTCTCAGTCTCTGCGGCTACATCTGCTCCAGCTGAAGAATTTAAACAGGTCCATTGTGAGAGACGGCTACAAAGTGTGAGTACTTGCAGCTCGACAGAAGCAACAGATCGACATTTTAGGAGATGGTTAGCTTAGCTTAGCTTAGCACAAAGACTGGAAATAAAGGGAACAATTAGCCTGGCTCTGTCCAAAGGTGAACGTGCCTCTAAATACTCACCAGATGTTGTCTTTTTCACCCAATCAAGTCTCTTTTTTTAAAATTTGTTGGGGCAGGCATAATCATTTTTGGTGACGTGTGATCATTTTGACAAAAAGATCATAATTTGTTCAGTTTTCTCCACGGGGCACCCTGGTGGCTCACCTTGTACAGAGGTTCAGGCCTTGCCTCAGCGGCTCAGGGTTCGATTTTAACTGTGACCCTTTGCTGCAGGTCATCCCCCATCTCTCTCTCTCTCTCTCTCTCTCCGTACGTTCCTGTCACTCTTCAGCTGTCTCCATCAAATGAAGGTTGTGATTGAGAGTTACAGCAAAGACACACTTTCATTTTCAGTTTATTATATTGGCTTATAATAAAATTTAATTCTGATTTTATCCAAAATATTTGATGGTCATTTTGTTTCAGTTGTCTAGATGCAGGCACGTGTGTGTGTGTGTGTGTGTGTGTCCAGCCTGTGTGTTAAACATGAACATATAAATGTCTGAACAGATTAAACAAATGGGATGAAGCATGTCACTTAGCTTTAGAGGTACTGGTAGGTGGTTTTTGTTACCTTCTGACAGATCCTGACTCACTCTCACTTTCCAGTCTTTATGCTAAGCTAATGCTAACTGACTGCTGGCTCCAGCTGACATGAGAGCTGCATCAAGCTTCTCATCGAACGAGCTGCAATATTTTAGACACAGTATAAACATACATGAGGAATCTTACAAATAGGTACATTAAGGGTAGACAAAATAATTTATACACCTCACAGTGACAGCAATGCATAGAAGTAAACTCTAACTCTGACTCAGAAGAGGAATGGGACTTTAAAAGTGCTGAAATTAAAAATAGTGATTTACTTTTAGAGCAGGGAAACCACATGTACCGTAAGTAAACAACATCATCTGATGCTTGATGTTGATCAGGAAGCTGAATATCTTCTGTATCTCTGGCAGAGGACCAGTATCATTTGTTTCTAAATTCAGGTAGAAATCTCACGGTGTCATCGCTCTGTTCTTGTCCAGGTACGTGAAGGTGCACTTGATTCCACTGGACGCCGGCAGGGCCTGTGCGTTTTACTGTTGTACGGCGTTGGAGCCGCAGTCCCAGATGAGTTTCAATGAAGGCTTCTGCATTCCTGTCCCTGCAAACGCCCTGGCGGTGTGCGCTCTGCAGCTGTCTGTCTGCTCGCTGGGACCTCAGGCTCAGGAGGAACTGCTGGTGCGTCTCCACGTACTATGAAGCAACTCACTGATGATGGATAATGAAAGAATGCAGCAGCACAACAACGCCAATTATCTCATATCTAAATTAAAATAATGACTTCTTCTGCAGGGCACAGCCCAGGTGAGCCTGGCTGATTGTGAGGGGAGTGCAGAGATGGTTTACCACTGGCTGCGAGTGCAGATGTTGGGCGGGACCGAGTTGCCCAGGCCTGAACAGAAGAGCCTCAGCCATCGCAGACACCACGACAACCAGGAAGACGAGCAAAGGCCCAGAGCCATGGTAAACACACACACAACCATGTGTTTGTTCTGTTAATGACGCAGTGTTGAGAAACAGCTTAGCTCAAGGTGTCTCCGGTATCGGCCTCAGGGGGACGGAGAGAAGAAGTGTTTAACGGAGACATTTCAAATACATGAAGATCATTCAAATAAAAAAGTTAGGTCACTTTAATATTCATGATTTTCAGCTCATTTTTTCGTCATATAAATGACAGCTAAAACTCGACCAGACTAACAGAGTTGTAAACATGACCCTGTCCTAATTTTTTTTTTTTTTTTAATTCAAAATGTGCATTTAATTTTCCAAACAAACAATCAGATGTCTCAGATTCAACATTTGAAAAGTTGTCTTTGTTCAGTCAAATATAGAGTTTTAATGTTTAATAGACAATATAATTTAAAATAATCGGCACAGTCATTAACACATAATTATCACAAATGACAAGTCGACCAGTCACCATGACTATTATAACCGTAAGATGACTGGCTGATCCCAGCACGGATCTAATTAACGCTGCTGTGTGACAGAACCAGTTATGACTGTTAAGATCAGACAGACTTTATTGATGCTGCACCAGGAAATTCACTTGTTACAGCAGCTCGCAAGGTGGATGAGATTAATTTGAGTCCTTCAGCCTGTCGTCCTCTGCTATGTGTCACGCTCCTTCTCGAGTTCATTCAGCCACGTCTCTGTGATGCTACTGTACACTCGATACTCCCTCTGTAGCCTGTTTAGCGACGTTAGCTCCTCCATCTTATTGGGGAGGGATCTTACATTCCCCACGATAACAGACGTAGAAACTCTCTCATCATCTTCCAGCTCTGTCAGTCCTTCATGCTGTGCGTTATGTCACAAAACTAAGTATTTTTAGAGGTCTGAAGAGGTGAGAGTAGAAAAATAAACATCATTTTGTGTTTTCTATCTCGTGACTCCTCGGTTAAGAACAAAAAAAGTGAACTAATTTGACCCTGCACCAAAACAAATAGAAATAATACAACATTTGCTTAATTAAATTAAAGTATAAACCTCGCCGTGCCTCTAGGACAAATTCTTGCCCGTCGCCTGCAGTGTTCAGGTGTGCAGCTCATTAAAATGAATAACTAACAAGAATGTGAAACCTGCCATAAAACCAGGGACAAGGAATGTTTACAGTGTTTCATAGTTTGATCTGTGGCGTTACAGGACACTGTATGCACTCTGCTGTCACGCACCACAACCACAACCACCACCACCACCCACCTGGAGGAACGGGAGGCAGAGCTGGAGCTGCAGAGGCTGGAGAAGAAGGATGAGCCCGGGGAGGTGGTGTCTGAAAGGTGTCAACTGTTTCATGCTTCGAGCAAGTTCTGTCATGCCACACACGAAGCTCGCTTACTGTCCGCCTCCAGCGCGTGCATCAAAGTGACGGTGACAGTGTTTTTTTTTGCAGGAGCTGGCAGGCGGAGTCGGTTGACAGCGGCTGCAGCAACAGCACGGCGTTCACAGCTGCCTGCTCAGAGGGGCTGTGTGCAGAGGGCATCTGCATCACCACCGGAGGGCGCTGCGACCAGACAAGCAGCAAACACTCGACAGTAAAGGTAAAGTCTGCAGCAGTGACGGTGTAGAGCTCATCCAACCTTTTAAAAGTCTGCCGCATCATAATTGATTTGTTGTTGCAGTTGGAGAAAGCCACCATGACGGAGGGCTTGTACCCAGAGCCGGTGCGAATCCGGCCCAAAGAGAGAGGAGGCCGCTGGGGTCACGCCTCGCCCTTCATGCGCGGGAGCACCATCGTTCGCTCTCAGACATTCTCTCCCGGCGCCCGCAGTCAGTATGTCTGCAGGGTGAGTTTGTGTTAACCTATGAAAAGGAACATTTTAACAATCACCTTTGTAGACAGGCTGTTATCAGTGTTGTTGACTGACGTTTACGACTTAACGGTAAAGTTTCTGGTTTCTTGTTTCTCTTCAGTTGTATCGCAGCGACAGTGACAGCTCAACTCTACCAAAGAAATCGCCCTTTGTCAGGAACACGTTGGAAAGAAGAACGTTGCGATATAAGCAGGTGCGGTCTCGTTATTTTGTCTCAAGCTTGCACATAAAAGAGTTTTCTAGTATCTGATGTGTGTGTTTGTGTGTGCGAGCAGCAGTCGTACCGCTCCTCTCTGGCCGAGCAGCCGACACGTACCTCCCTGGACCTGGAGCTGGATCTCCAGGCCTGTAGGACGCGTCAGAGGCAGCTGATGGAGGAGCTGAGCGCGCTGAGGGAGCTGAAGCTACGACTGGAGGAACCGCAAGCCAGGGAGGACGCCGAGCTGCCGCACTGGGCCCTGAGAGACGAGCGCTTCCGCTGCCTGCTCAGAGAGGCCCAGAGACAGGTGAGACCAGAGGCAGAGCGGCTACTCTTATTTTACAAAGTAAAAGTGAGACTGCAGCAGCTGACTCTTGTTTTGTTGCGCCACAGGCCAGCCAAAGCAAGCAGGAGCAGCGTCAGGAGGAGGCGGCAGAGAGGAGGCTGAGGAAGGCTTCTAAAGAGGTTCTGCAGATGAGGGGGCAGAGCCAGAAGGAGCCCCTGCCAGTGCAGACATTCAGGTTGGGATTGTGCTGAACCCACCAGGAACATCACCCTCACACTGACAGAGCGACACCAAATGAACCAGAATATGAAGTGTGCTCTCACCATTCATTCTTACATTATAGAAGACACACTTATACACGATTACTCACGGTTCAGTTCCACTGAGGTCAAACAGAGTCAGGGTGCTGCTGTGCGTGTTGACTCTGCTGTACAGAAGCCTCAAGCAGTCGTACGTTTTATTGTCTCAGTTTCCTCATGATAATTATTTCTGACATTATCTTGAAACAACAATGTTATCCTGAGATAACACGATCGTTTCCTCGAGATCTTGAGAAAACAAAAAGACAGTCGAGTATATTAAATCAACATTCTCCTTCTCCTCTGACGTTGCTACATGATGCAGTTATTTAATATACCCGATTATCCTTTTGTTTTCTCGATCTCGTATTAATTATATTTGCGTCACACTTACTATAAATATAAGGCGTATAGATATTATGTAGGATATTATATCAGAACAGTGGAAGGTAACCACAGGATCTCTGTTGCAGCAAAACATGTTACATAAGCAGAAAGTCTCAGACAGACATTAAAGAAATGCGCGCACAGTTTCAATCTTCAATTATCTGTCACCATTTATCATTATTAGGGTCACAGTGGGCTGGAGCCAATCCCAGCTGACTTTGGGCGAGAGGCGGTGTATGCCCTTAGCAAAACATCTTGTTTTTGTTATTTACATCCATATTTTGGATGTAGATGCTTGCTGACACTGAACTGTGTGTCCACAGACTGTATTTAGATTAGCCGAGAGGTGGACAGGGCGGCAACATGACATCACGGATACAGCAGCCAGTCTTTATAGATTTCATTTCACACTAAAATGAAAATCTGTGTTTACACGGTCATCAGTGAGCTGTTTAATATTTTAAATGGATTAACGTGGATTGTGAATGTTTGTCACGACGTGTGGGTGGTTCAGAGCCTCGACTCTCCTGTTTACGTTCACCTCATTTAGTAAACTGTCACTATCAAGACAGTCCTACATGTCTGCACAGAGCACATCGGACTAATCAAAGCTGTTTTAGAGTTCTCCTGTCTATCCTGCATACGTGATGTAACAAAGCATCTTTTCATTGGTCAATAAGAATCTACATGTTGAGGAGAATATGCAAACTTCATATACAGAAGACGTGGTTTTCATCGGAGAGCGACAAGATAAGATAAGATACTTTATTGAACCCACACTGGGGAAATTTACTTTACAGCAGCTCATATAAATGAGGTGGATAAGAAAAATAAATAGGGGCATCCTGGTGGCTCAGCTGGTAGATCACGCTCCCCACGTACGGCTGAGTCCTTCCTGCAGCGACCCGGTTTGACTCCGGCCTGTGTCCTTCGCCGTGTCATTGCTCCCTTCTCTGATTTCAGCTCTCCGAGGGTTGAAAGTCCAGCATGAGCAGCGAGGTCTTATATTCATATTCAGCATGTAGCAAGAGATAAATAGACAATTCACAGATTGTAACGTTTATTGATTTGTCTTTAAATCCATGAAGAGAAGCATTTTGGTCAGCAGCAGGTGGAGATCTTTGTCCTGCGTCAGTGCTCATCAACAGGCGTTTACATCATAACGAGTGTAAAAATAACTTCTGTCTTTCTTTGTCCGCAGAGAGAAGATGGCTTTTTTCACTAGACCAAGGTTCAACATACCTCCTTTGCCGGCTGACGACGTATGAGAGCTTGGCCCTCCGTGTTATGTGACTAAACATGAAGTATTTGTCAAATTATTCTGAGCTCATGAAGTACAAAGTTCTTTTCTACCGAGGACAGAGCGGGCAGAGCGACACGCAGATGATGTCGAAGATTAGAAGGTTTCGCATTTTCAGAAGTGTTTGTGCGGCTATTATAAACACACACACACACACACACACACACACACACAGAGTTATCGACAACAGCGCGGCTGTTCATTTCCTTTCTGGAGAAGACGCCTCTCTGATGAGGAAACAGTATCTCTTTACTCCTGTATGAGTTACTCCTGTTGTTTGTGCTTACAAAAGGCTGGAAGACGGGAACAACAAATTCACTGTACTGTAACTTATTTTATAGTACTTTTTTTTTTTTTTTTTCCTTGAAGGAAATTAAAAACACAAAAAAAGAAACGCTTCCTGCTTTTTAAGTGTATTTTGTAGCTTTGAACAAATAGCACTTCGATGTTTTTACATACAGTTAAATGGAACTATTGTCTGATTTTCTGTTACCTAATTCTTAAGAGTTATTTACATAAAATGTCACTTTGTAATCCACTTTTATTACAGATGTCATTGTCCTTTTTTTGTTATGTTATTAAAATTAATATTATTTCATGTACTTTTCAATATATGGATGAATATATGAAACACTGTATTCAGATTTTTTTTTTATGACGTCTGTATGAACATCTGCAGTGTTACCTCTTGTGAAGATAAAACCATTAAACCACATCGTGATGCTCCGCTTTTTAATGTTTAGGTTAATAAAACAGGATTTATTTATTATTATTTAATAGTCTGGCAGCCGCGACACAACACAATATATTCTGCGCACACACATTTTCCTTAATCGTGTCACGATGTTACACGTGATTTGTCTCTAACCACGAACAGGTTGTGATGACCCATTTGAGTCTAAAGATGCCGATTCTTGAGAAGTCGTACCACACGGCAGGCAGGCAGGCAGGCAGCTGTGTCAGCTACTCATCTTGATACGACATCCTGTGTGAGCCTCAAACAAGCCACTAGAAGAAAGAAAGAAAGTCTGCTTTCTGCCTCTCAGGCTGAATTCCTCCTGAGCGTTACACTTAGAGGTAGCGGCCACAAAAAGTTCTCATGCCTCGTTCCCAAACAGAAAAATGCAGCTCACGAAGGCCTGCAGGCAAACCGGTCCCAGGTCTGTGCTTGTCTTTGTATGAGGGCCATCTGCACAAGACAATCATGCATCTCCAAGTAGGGAGAGTAGGGACATGCTTTCACCTGCAAACATCTTTAGTAGAATTAATCAACACGTCAGTGCTTAAAACGTCTTACACGATCTGTTTTATCACAGAAACATGAACAAAAATACCAGTTTTTGCTTGTTTTAGCCCTTTTTTCTTCTTCTTCACACAACTACACTTACAGCTGTTTGGAGTATGTTCAGCTGCTCTCCTTGTAAACTGGTGGTTTGATTTGTAGTAAAAAGGGGCTAAAAAATGTGCAAAAACAGACAAATACATTTCAAATAATGCTGCGAAAATAATCAACCAAGTGGCGTTCAAAATACACAACAGTAACTCAGAGAGACGCTGCAATAAGAGAGATAAAAGGGGCTGCTGCAGCTTGTACAGTGTTTGCTTCTCATAAATTAAACCTCTACTAGCCCGCTCTGCAAATATACACACTGTTCATCATATCTGCCACTACATTTAATTATACAACGTGTGCTCATGTGAGTCCCAATACAGATATGCTAAATTAATTTTAAACCGTGCTGAACTCGTGAGGCTGTGAACTTGGGAGTAGCACCAGTAAACATTACTCATGTAACGTGCATGCAGTGTGATAAGCTGCAGGGACCTCGAGAAGCTTGTCGGTACGCCTCCCGTTTCACGTAAAGACGCTGCGTTTGAATTTAAAAGAACTACTTACAACATATCCCAAGAGAAAGGTTCACACAGCACCCTTTAACATCACAGTAACTTAAAATGAAACACGTATTCCTGTTCACCTCAACAATGTCGTCCAGAAAACAGTTTTTTTGTTTGTTTTTTTAAGTTTCAGTCCAGTCTGTGTCTTCAAGTGAGCGGTCTCTATATGGGGATGGAAACGATGGTCGGTAGCGGCCCGATAGGTGGTGGATTGTACTTCTCCACCCTCATCAGTCGACGCAGGATGTCGTCCCGGTCGCGCGGCCATCCGTAAACATGCGTGTTTTGAAGCCAGTTGGGGACGTGACACTGTGATCATAAAGCAGAGACTCATCAGGGCGTTTATGATGATGAGAACAGTGCAAAGTGTTTTGCTGATGTGGTATGTACATATGTTTGGTATGTGTTTACTACCGTCTTGAAATTATGGCTAAGAAGTGAAGTTTACATGCTTTCTCCCTTTCCACCTGTCATGGAGTATAAAACTTACTTTTTTAGCCCCAGGGAACACGATGGGAATAAACCTGAAATTCTTGCTTCCATTCTGGATGAACTCATTCTGGAGCTACGAGACACAAAAAGAAACTCACTGACATTTAAAATAAGACTTCAAAGTCAATATTTCTGTCTCCATTTGCACTCTGCGAACCTGTTTATGTATGTAGACGGTGTTGAACGTCCTCTCGTCGTTCTCCAGGCCAACAGGCGAGGCCGTCACTGTCTCATAGTACTTAGGACTGATGATGATGATGATCAGGTACTCTTTCTGGGTGAGAAGAACATAACCATGACTCAGGCTTCATAAAAACATCATGCAGAAAGAAAAACAGCCCAGGATGGTTCGTATTACGATACCAAAAGTGTTTTAAGAGGTCGCTGTCCTCTTCTTTTAGTAAGATCTGTTTGTTTTTACCTCGCTGAGGTATCGCTCCATGAAGTCTATCTTGCTTATACTCCTGAACTGCTGCTCAAAAATATCGATCTGAAACAAACAAAAGACAGAAGTCAGAAACAAAACACACAACACACGACAACAGTCAGCCAACAAAGCAGAAATATATAGTACTGACATTTATTTTGCCATAAAAACAAACAAACTGCAGTTCCTCAAACGTCCACTTGAGGCTGGCTACAGAACGAGTCAGTCTCCATAAGTCCCCATGTTAAAATGTCCAACTTCACAGCAGAAATAAACATGTTTACAGCCTGGTACAAAAAACTGTTTTCGTCTCTGTAGCTAATTTTTAGATTAGCCGGGAGGCGGAAGAATTTTGAGCTTCTAAACATCTCTTTGGAAAACTACAGCTGTCCTTTCTTTAAACTGTCTGCAGTTTTACCAGAGATGGTCAATAAAAGAGACACTTCACTTAAGAGTCACTTCCTGTATCTGTGTCACGTTGGTTTAGTCACGACCACTTCCCTTTAGGAAACTAACGGCAGCTCCTGCTTCTATTGAATCTAATGGGAGAAGTTAACGTGAGTCATCGGAGTAAATATTGGAGCCACTTCTTAAACATTCAGACACTAATTGATGTCTTTCAGATAAACATTATATACCGTTATATATCATTGGCAGTATCTCCTGTTATACAGATGATGGTGTACTCTCTCATCTCTAGTTGATACTGTGTGTACCCGTCGAGGACACCTAAAATCAATCCTCTGTTCATCTTCCTGCGACCTCTGTCTTTATTTAACAGTTCCTGTGTCAAGACATAAAAACTTTCTGTACATACGTGCGTATCAAAGCCGTTGTGTCGCAGCAGAGCGACAAAGTTGATGATCTCATTGACGTGCTTGTCGTTGTCTGCTTCATAAGTGACAAACACCTTCCCTGTATTCAAGAACAGCAAATAAATAAATAAATGAATAATGAAAGCAGCAGAATACAGCAGCTCATCTTTAATCTGCAGATCTACAGGTCGACACTTACTCTGCTCCAGAGAGAGCGGCGTGCTGCAGGGAGGGTTCTTCTCTTTAGCTGGTGCGTTGTGGCCGCTGCACGGTGTTAAAGATCACAGTTAGAAACGTGCAACACGAGTTCAGAGCTTCAGATTTGTCTTTAAAACTCACATTTGTGTGTATCCAGCTCCAGGGAGTCTGCAGTCACCTGGATCTAAAGCAGCAAAGACAGAATAAAGACAACGTCCCTTCAGGGCTCCTGATACTAATACTCCTGTGTGTGTAAACAGTGAAGCAGACTTACAAAACAGGCCGTAAGCCGGGTGGTACTGAGGCCAGGGCGGTTTGTTGGCCACAGGGCCCCTTTTGAAGGCATCCGCGGGCACTGCGCACAGCAGGCGGCTCCCTGAGGCGAGCACGAGTACGGAGGCAACGTGTGATGGCACAAGTTGGCCGAAGGCGGGTTGGAGCAGAGAGAAAACGGCTGCTCCAAGCTGCTCATGCAGGAGCTGTGTCTGCCGGGCAGCGACAGGGACTTGCACCCTGACAGGCAGCTATCTCCAGTACAGCTGGAGAAATCTTTCTGATTCAAAGACGACGGCAGGCTGGTGGGATACCCCGACCAGTTGCTGTCGAAGCTCGGGTGAAGCCAGGCACTGTTGTCCTGGCTGGGGAATGGAGTGGGCTGGCTGTACCCGGCGGGGAGGCTACGGGGAGGCTGGTACGTGAAGTAACCCGGGCTTGGATGAGGAGGAGCGTGGTTGGGTTTGTGTTCCTGCCTTTGTGTTCTAAACAGGGAGGCATCGGCGAACGTGGCGTGCTCTGGAAGGGAGAAGGGCCCGTCGGGGTTCGGGTGGAGTCCAGGTTGTGGACGACGTTGGCTACTCGCTCCTCTGTGCTCATGGTCTCATCGTCCTCTTCAGGCGTGTTGTGGTGGCTGTTAAGGAACCTGCTCAGCTGGCTGATGTGACTGCGAGTGAGACACACATTTATTAACAAGATTAATTTTGATTACGAGAAGAAGATGTAAAAATCTGAGGATCGTTTGGAGGCACGTGAGAGAGGCGTGACGTTAACTTTGTGTAAACGGCACAGATTGGGCTTACTAAAAACTTATTTACATAATTTGGGGAGGTAATCTAGTATTCCCATTTTAGGACAAAGTACTGGAACACTGGAGTAAACAGGCAGGCTCGGTGGCACCTGTATACCGGCGGACTGTGCCTGTTAGAGGACCGACAGTGTCCATCTTGGTTGTCGCTTCTTGCTAACGTGTGTTCATGTGATGTTCGAGCAGCTGTCACTACCCCGATCTCTATCACCGCCCGCTCATATCTAGATATATTTGCCACTTCTGATTGGTCCCCTAAACGACCACAGTTCTTGAAAATACAAGTACACGCTGAGAAAAACTAGTTCCTCATAAGAGATCTGAAATACTTTGAGTTTTCTGGAGAACATTTTAATTCTTAAGAAAGCTGTTTGGGTTTTTGCGGGGGAGGAAAGTTCTTGAGGTCACATCTGCTCCACTTTTTGTGCTTTAAGGGACCATTTAATCTTAAAAAAACTGTTTGTGAACTGGTTTTTGATGAAAACCAACAAAGGGACAGTTTGATCACATATTTTGTGAACCTGAAGTACGTCTAGCTTGTCGAACCTGTTGACTATGTGATATTGATGTATATAAAGTAAGACATTTCTACTCTTACATAGTTTTCTATTTCTATATTTCTTTGCACAGGTTTAATTTAAATGCAGATTTATCTCAAAGGTTAACTTTAATGTCTGTTTACTGTGTCTCGTGCTGCTACCGGATGCTTGATTACACGTTGGACCTTGAATGAGCTCAAAAACAAATACTGTTACTATTAATACGACACTATCATCTGGGAAGAGCTTGATAATAACTGATAGGTAAAAGGTTCTTCTTTTCAAAATAAAAGTTCAAGTTAAAACCTGAGGAGGTTTTTCACGGTGACACCAAAGACGATCATTTTACATATACTTTAAAAAGTAAAGTTATTAATCACTTTATATTAATTATTAACACATTAATTACTGCTCTCTATATAAAAGTAGTTGTAGAATATTATAACATTTACAACTAGAAATGACATCACAACAATAATTTCTACACACAGCCACAGTTAGTCAGTATGTTAGCAGCCATTAGTTAAAAGTTATTTGTACTTCAGGTTCAAAAAAAGGCTGTTTAACCGTGTTTTTTTAAAAATCAAAAACAGGTGATTTAAAGAACCAGTAATCAGTTCTCCAAAGAACTTTAAACAGCAAAAAAAAAAAATGTTCTTGAAAGCACCAAAAGTTTTGCAAATGAAGCTTAAAGAACTATTTTTTTTTTGCACATTCAGCTCCCCAAATAAAAATAAACAACAAAAAGGATTAAAATGTTCTACAAAGCATCAAAAGTGCTGCAAACGTGACTTAAAGAACTCTTTTCGGTTCGCCAAAGAACCTTAAAAAAGGTTCTTCAAAGTGTTGCACAACAGCACAACGGCGTTGAATGTTTATTTTGGATGACCTCTATTTATATATATATATATATATATATATATATATATATATATATATATATATATATATATATATATATATATATTGTTGTATAATATCTTTAAGTTTAAGTTTCTGTCTGTATGTAGATGGATGTCAGTCAAAACCCACAAAGATCTGCTGACGTCTGGCTGCGGATTTGCCATCACGCTCACCTATTTGGTGCTGAAGCCGAGTAGATTGAAGTGGGCATCATCATTAGGCCTCTTCCTCCTGACATCCATGTGTGTCTGATTTAAGCTCCATCAGAAGAAACTCTGCTGAACACACGAGTCGCTTTAAAACAAAACTGACGAGGCGAAATATGTGAAAGTACAGCAGTTTCAGCATTGCATGTAATTTTTTTTAGAAACTCATATATTCATTGAGGAGATTCGTAACATTAGATCAGCCCACACTCACTGGTGGTGAGGACATATTTAGTGTGTGACAAAGTGTCTTCCCACACAGGGGACTTTTTCTCAAAGTGGTTGGTGGTTAATACTCAAGGAGAGAAAAAAATGAACTCATGTAGGAATAAGGAAATGATGCTTCTTCGCAGATGGAAAAATTAAACCACAAAACTTCCAGAAGATTTAAAAGAAATCTCTCTCTGGATGTCTGAGTAATGTTTGATTCACAGCTGTCTCCACAACATCCAAACACTAAAAAAAAGAAAGAAAGAAAAGTGGACTCACTTTGGACATTAAAGTCAATTAAACTCAACAAGCCTCTCTCCACACACACACACACACAACACGAATCTGCTTAATATGAATGTAGGTCTGCAGCAGCTTTATTAGAGAGGTTTACCTCACAGTACGCCCGATTGTTCCTGTATATGTAAATACACTCATTTAAAGCACACACACACACACACACACACACACAGGTTATGTGCGCTTTTCCACTGAGGCTGACCCAGATATGTCTCCGACTACTTTCATATTTCATGCTGACTTCGTGCACTTTGATAAATAGGTTTAAAAAAAACACACTAACACCATTACAGGTGTGTAAACGCGACATTTTCACCGCTTTTCGCCTCAGTTGGAGAGTTACCCTGAAGTTTGAGGTGAGAGCTGCAATTAAGTTTTTTAATAGCTGATAAAAAAGAAAAGCGTTAAAAGTAAAAGAAAAAAAAACAAGCCTTCTGCTTTGCTCTTTACTGGTTTGTTAAGCACACAAACAGGTGACATGTCGCGTGAGAAAAGGTGCACTTACTTCAACTTACCTTACGTTCGCTGCTTCAGGTTCACGCGCCTCGGACAGGTAACTCAAAAATCCACGTTTGGCGCCAAAAAAAAATCACCTTTTTAAAAAAAAAAAAAAAAACAACTCACCGACTGTGAGCTGAATATTAAACCTTTTGTGTCGTCTCTCCTGAGACAGATGAAAAACAGTGACGCAGTGGGTGAGTTTGGTCTTTACTTTGACGCTCAGCAGCACCGCCCCTCTGACAGACTCCACCCTTTAACTGCTGAAGGTATGTTGGCGTGTGTACGTGCTACACTTCCTACCACACACACACACACACACTGAGGATTAATGATGATTTACTGTATAAACTGTGTCCCAGCACACGTGTCAACACAAACCACCAACCCAGTGCCCAGGAGACAAACTAAAATAATGTTTAATTTACATAAACTTCTTGTTTATTTTCCATGATGCTGAAAGGCACATTGAGAAGTTCACACTGAGATGTTGTTCAAGAGTTAATTACATTAAGTGGAGAAGCCAGTCAGTTTAGTTTTTGGTTGTGTGTGTGTGTGTGTCTCTCCAATGTTTGAGCAGTTTTATGATGTCGTTCATGTTCGTGCTGCAGCCTGACTTTGTTCAGCACTAAAATAAATAATAACTTTGCAATAATTGTTTGAACCATGGAGCAAAAAAGTTGCAGATAAAAAAAAAGTTCAGATTGAGGGCTGAAGATTACAGCACATACAATCATTTAAAGTGTAGTGACCTGCACTTTTATGGTTTTATAGTTCTCATTAAAAACAAACTGCCAATAAGGGATGCTTGGCTGATGATCCATCAAACACGCCTTCGTCTTGTGATGTGATAGTCAGAGGTGACAATCAAACTTGCTTAGCCGAGTTATCTCCATTATAAAGTGGCTGATGTTAGATATGCGTGAGATGAATTTATAGTAAATGATCTTGTGCAATTCATTATCATCAGTCATTCACTCAAACCGAACCCAAAACCGCCGTGACTCATGTGACTCATCTGAAACGCCATCAGTTGAATTTTCATAGAAAAATTTATATTTTTTTTTAAGAAGGAAAAACCATCAAAGAATGTCATGAAATGATCTGCATGTGCAGGGAGGAGCATCTTTAGCACCCTTAACGGGCTCCGTAACTTTTAAATAAACGTTTGGAAATGATCTGACATTTAATGTATTCATTGACACTTCATTCAACATGATCATTCATAAAAAAAAGAGGTGAAAGAAAACAGAGTTCTCAGAGCGGATGTAGGATGAACGGTGCTGTGTTGACGTTGCGTTGTTCGGAGAAGCTGGACTCGAGCCAGTCCTTATGCACGGGGACAGCCTGCGGGTACTGATGCAGCAGATCCTGGAGCTCCTGTCCATATAAATCATAACAGTAGGATTAAAGTTAAATAAATATCATCTGCTTGTGTGTTTATATAAAAGTTGACAGGTTTTAAATCTATTTTTGTTCCCACCCATGAAAAATGTACACTAACCTGTGAGTGGATGCTGTTCTCCACCTCTGCAACGATGTGGGTGACCTCCGGGCTCATGATCTCCTCCTCATCTCCATCATACGTGTGCTGCAGCTAAGGAGCTCACCAATTGGGTAACACTTTGACTGCAGCAGGTCTTCACATGCAGAAGATTGTACATAAAAAAAACCTCAGGGCGTCCAAGCGATAACCCAGGATTGCAAAAGCACTTGATAGAGCTTTTTACAGGACCCCAGAGCGTTTACTTAAATAGGCTCATTATTGGGTCACGCCTCATCTGGAAAGATGATTGATATGAAGTAATGAAGCTGCCCAAAGTCTGAAAGGATATGTGATAAGGTAGCGGGCCAGCCTCTTCCTCTCTGATGCAGGCAGGTTGTAGAAAAACACACGGACTCTGCTCATGAAGCTGGGGAGCTCCACGGGGCCGGCGCTCTCGTGCGAGGTCGAGGTGCCGGGGGTTTCTGCTTCAGTCCTGTGCGCCGACCGGTCTGACTGTGGTGGTGGTGGAGGGGAGGATGTGGATGTCTGAGGTGGAGCTGTGTTCTTTGCTGTTCTGCTGTGATAATATCTGTCAGGCAAATTAAAGGAAAATGACTCTCAGACGGAGAGATTCTGAGAAATATCACTTTTTCAGACGCTGTCTGCTGAGAACAGTCAAAGGATACATGAAGGTGGGGATGCCTCTGGAAGCCAGATGTTTCCTGATGAGCCTCTCTGTGCCGTACCAGTTGAAGCCTTTGGTGGAGTGTCCGATGCGAGGAAGATGTACACTTGCTTTGTGGGAGGGAGGAAAAAAAAGATGTAATTCAGAGCAGAATTTAGAGCAACCGCCTCATGTACAAAGGCTCAGTCCTTGCCGCTGCAGCCCAGGGTTCGAATCTGACCTGTGGCTCTTTCCTGCATGTCAGTCTCTCTCTCTCTCTCTCTCTCTCTCTCTCTCTCTCTCTCTCTCTCTCTCTCTCTCTCTCTCTCTCTCTCTCTCTCTCTCTCTCTCTCTCTCTCTCTCTCTCTCTCTCTCTCTCTCTCTCTCTCTCTCTCTCTCTCTCTCTCTCTCTCTCTCTCTCTCTCTCTCTCTCTCTCTCAAATAAAAAACAAAAAAAAAAAAAAAAAAGATGTAATTCTGTCATCGACCTACTCGAGCTGAACTGAGGGAGAGGCAGCTGTCAAAAGTTTGAAGTTTATATCACCAGTGAGTCATTTTACGACTCTCATGCTCTTTGTTGTTTCCAAGAAGTTTGTCTGTGCACACACGACGCCACACAAGATATCTCACACACACACACACACACACACACACACACACACCGTGTCCTGCATATCTCGTCAGTCCAGTCTAACAATGATCAGACGCATCACGTCCCTCACACAGGCCTGTTTTATTGACATGCAAGGTGCTTATTTAAGCATGGCTGACTTGACTTCAATGAAAACAGACACCATGAAGGCGGTGCACTTAAGTCTTTGTTAAAAAAGTGTTTGACTGTACCCTTGTTTTTTTTGGCTGCAGCATAAATCTTCTTCAGCCCCTCGTCCAGAGCGGTCAGACGGATCCCAGACAAGTTGCCGTCTTTGTCTCTTTGCTGTGCCACTATCAGGGCCAACTGAGGTAAACAGGAAGGACATGGAAACAACAGGGTTTTTTTAAAATTTCTGGCACAATCTTATCAGTTGGCACGACTTCACAATTCTGTTGCCACACCTAAACCCACAACCAGAATACGATCACCACGACTGCAAAGCGTGCATTTCTAAGCAGCAGCAGCAGCAGCAGCAGCAGCAGCTCTGCTCTGCAGGGTTTCATTTAAACAGAACCTACTTGATCCCGGCCGTCCAATCTGGACTGTTTGTCATCGATGGGGAAGAGCTGCACATTTCCGAGCTCCAAATCTGAAAGATATAACACACTTCATCCGCAACCAGACTTCTGCATGATAAGGATGTTTGTGGCATGAGTAATTATTGTTAATTGTACCTTTCATCTTGCCAGCCAACTCATACTGCTTCCGTGGTTCATCTGATCTAACCTCTAGAGCTGTGAACAAGCCTCCCCTGCCCCACCGGCCTGAATCATCTGCACATAATCAAGTGTAGAAGAAAAGCTCTTTATCGCTCTATCATGCTACGTGACATGTTGCTATGGTACCAATAAAGTGATACAGGCTTCATACCAACACAGTGGACGATGATAGCATCTCCCTGAGCGGTGTGGGGATGAGTAACATCCCCCAGAACATAGTTGATAGCCCTGCTGTCAGAGTCTGAGGAGCACATGGCGCTGTCATCCTCCTCCACCGCCTCCTCCTCCTCCTCCTCCTCCTCCTCTTCTTCCTCTCCTTCACTGTCCACAGACGGCAGGCACCGTGATCTGTAGCCGCATGACTCCCACCACGCCATCCTGTAAGATAAGGTCTGGGCTGAGTGGGTGAAGTCACCGTGAGCTAAAAAAGAAATTCACTGACGACTAAGTGTTTACTTTTTCTTGTGTTTCTGCTCTTGTTGCTTCTTTTCACGTCCTCCTGAAGTTTGGCTCTCTTGGCTGCAGCCTCCTCCCTTTTCTGGCGCCTCAGCTCCAGCTCGGCCTCGGTGAGAGGTTTCCTCTTCCTCGTGGGAATCCCAAGTGCGACTGACAGAGAAACCTGGAAGCACAAAGTTAGTCACATAGTTAAACATGTATTATCGCCATAAATGAGAGCTGAGGCTACTGAAATACTCTTAATACATTTAGTACTATAACTGTACAGTGCAGTAAAGCAACATTGCAAACTTAGATTCACTGTGATTTCCAATATTTCAATCCTAGCTCAGCGTTTCCACAAATCTGACCGCTGCTGCACTACGATCGCCTCTGACGTGGTTTGATGATGTAAATCCCTCTCTGTGTCGAGGAACAAACTCTGCTTTGATTTGTATTCGTCATCTTCTGTTACTTCTGTGAAATCGTGGTTCATTTGTAACAGCAGCTAACAGGGAAGATCATAAACTGGGATATTAAGCGCGGGCCTTTATTTGTAAAGACGGTCTGTTGATGTTCTATCGCTCTTGTGTGCACAGTTCAGCTCCATTAGCTACAGAGACAGGCACGTTTTATGATCTCCCTGAAGAGAAAAGACTTTATATTTTATGTGATTTATGTGATAGAGTCCATGTTTCACCTTTTATTGTTCAGTATGTGATGATTTAAGGGCGTCCCTTTAGAGTAAAATCCACTTCTGGTGTGTTTTTCTGGATAAACGTGTGTTTGTTTGCACTGTGATAATAAATGTCAGAAGTTCTGGGAGCGTGTGGGCCGGGCACATCCATGTGTATAACTGTAACAAGTCAGTGAACCATAGACGCAGTAGAACAAAAGCAAAACGAAGCACCGATGTGGGTACTAAGGGAGCCAAACTACAGATATGAGATGTAACCTAATTCAGTGGTTTTTACACCAACCATCATGCCCCGAATAACGACTAGTGTCTACAAGTTTGAAGGCTGAGATCAGCGAGACGAAGTCCTTTAAGTATGCGAATAAACAAAAGTGCCCTACATACAATAAGCACAATGTTGTGCACATTCAGTGTGCTTTAAATGATTTGCACTCCAGCTTTTGATAAACTGGACACGTTCCCGTCAGTCGTCTTACTCCGGCTTTGTGTCGCAGAGCTCGTCCCTCGCCTGAAGCTCGCTGGAACTCGTCCAGCTGCTCCTCCAGCAGATGGTCAAAGCTCTTCTGGTCATCAGAGCTCGGGTCCTTACTGTAGTCTCTCCCCTCAAAGTAGTACATGTGGTCTGAAGGGTGGAGGAAGGAGTAAGCAGAGTGAGTTCTGCTTGTGTTGGTAAACATGAATGTGAGCTCAACAGATGAAATCTGTGGTGTATTTTCACGTGTGGTTAAGTTTGCAGCGTGAAAACCAAAAGTAAAAAGGAGAAGTTGACATTGCCGCAAAAGACAAAACACATACTCTGCCCGTCACATTCAGAGCTGCTCTCGTCTTCCTCTTTTTCCTCCGTGAGCGAGGCGAAGTCTTCGTTGTCCACCCACTGACCGTCATGTGACGGGCCGAGGATCTTCTCCAGTTTCACATCCTGTACAGAGCTCTCCTCTGATGACAAGAGCTTATCTACGCCAAACTTCAAGATCTCGCTTAGCTGTAGAAAACAGGAAACAGAGGAGTGACAGCTGGAGGGGTTTTTTATCAGACATGAGTACTGTGGATTCAAAGAATATGCTAATGGTTTTGTGGTTTTGTTCCCTCACCTGCAGTCCTGCAGCAGCTGACTGAGCTTGATCCAGTAAAGAGAAGCGTCCTTCTTCTATGACGGTGTTGGTGAGGTGCAACTTGGACACGGCACGAGAGTACATTATCTCCTCCACGGTGTCTCTTGCCAGAAGGCGGACCACTTTCACAGGCCTGTAAAGAGTCACAGTCGATCAAAGATTATGATTCGTATCCCAGCGATTTAGTTTTAAGTTTGTGAGACAGATTTTAAAAATTGGGGTCGATATCAGCGCAGCGTAGACTCAGATATCCAAACTTTTAGTCCCTTGTATAGGTCAAGCTTCAATTCCCATAATGCAACTCATTATTCTCATTATAGACCTTTCCAGCCTACTGAGTGGCCTTTACCTCTCAAACCCCAATGCCCCCAGTTTATGACGCAGGTTTTCTGTCTATAGGTCTTTAAGGGGGAACTCCACCAATTTAACACATCAAAGTATGCTTGCAGGTCTTGGGGAGTACTACAGCATGTGAAAGAAGAAGCCTCAGAGGGAGCTGCGCAAAATCTGATAAATGTTCTCGAGTGATGACATTTGAATCAGCGTTGGTTGGGGCTGAAGACTACAAGTCTGAAAATGACAAAAATCTGGAGGTGTGTAGTTAGAAAGAAGCGAGCTTATCAGATCTTCTGTGGCCCACTCCTCACCTCGGCTGCAGGCCAGCCGCTCAGCGCTACATTAGCCGCAAGTAGCAATAACACGCGGCTGAAATGTCAACAGTTGGAGTTGCATTGTGGGCAATGTAGGCGCCAGGTTTTGATGAGGAATATTGATGATAAAATGACGATATCTCCGGTTCTGCTGCTTCAGATTTGGTCCTTTCCACCATGAGTTTATCAAGCGTAACTGCAGATAACCTCAGTGACATCAGCCGAGTATTCTCATACTGACCTGTACGAGTTAAGTCTTCTAAGTTTGTAATCAAAGCAGACAATCAGTGTGTGCAATATCACAACGCAGTGCTGTAAAGCTTGGAATAACTACTCCACACACACGTCACCTGTGCTGGCCAATCCGGTGGCAGCGTGCAGCAGCCTGCAGGTCATTCTGAGGGTTGAAGTCACTGTCCACGAAAATGACTGTGTCAGCAGCTGTAAGGTTCAAGCCCACTCCACCTGCAAAGACAGCTTGTTTAGGAAGCATAACCTGAAACCAGTGCACTCATGTTGGTACTCTATCTGCCGTATTTATTCATATAACTTGAAAAATTCTACACAAAAAGTGACATGATTTGTGACAGGAAATGATGACTAGCTTTCAGAGTGTGCATAAAACATGGTAAGAGAAGTTGCTGGCCTTATTTACAGCAGTGTGTCATCCTGCCGCAGCTCTTATCTCTGTGAAATCACTCCCCTTTCCTCTCTCAGCGACTTCTATAAACCTGACTGTAGATATGCAGGAAAGCTTGCAAGTGCAGCTCAGACTGTCGTCTTATCATACCAAATTAATCCGTATCTACGTCGTCGTTCAGGGAATAAATGAATCACCTACAGCGCTAACGATTACTTTTACCGCAGTTAAAACAGAAACTCTGCTGTGTTTACGGACAGTTCATTGCAATTCATAAAACTGTAGCAAACAATGTTACAGATTCTGCATTAAAAAACACAATGTGACCATTATTGATGCCTGATCAGGGACACGGTTTGCTCTCTATCCGCACAGAGTTCAGGGTTTCAGTCACCTGCTTTAGTGCTGAGCAGAAACACAAAGATCTGTTTCCTGCTGAAGTTCTTCACTGCTAGATTTCTTTCCTCCCCTCGGACGGATCCATCCAGACGTTCGTAGCTATAACCTGAAGAGAAACGCTCAATTTAGCTCAGACTGCTGTCGAAAAATGAAAGAAATATACAGTGAATTGTTGCAGAAACTTGCTTAGAAACTTCATTAAAAAGAGCAGCAGTAGTTCTTATTGGTGTTTTAAAAGACACGCAGTTAAAGTCAGTGAGAGTAAAGGTCTGTATAGTCACAAAGCCAACTCATCCTTCTGTTCACCTCTGTACTCCATGTAATCCTGAAGTATGTCCAGCATCCTCGTCAACTGAGAGAACAGCAGGATCCGGTGACCCCTTCAGCAACAAACATGAGAAATAAAGACACTGTTTGCAGAGGAGTGTAAACAGTGTCAGAAGGAGCATAAACTTTGGCGTGATCTCAAATCAATTCTTAATTTTCCTCTTGAAGATGCTCGAGTTCATCAACAGTACCACACAAATAAAGGAGAATACAGACGTATCATTGGAGGGAAGTTTGCAAGAAAGCACATTTCATGACCAATTCTAGTTTTAATAAGTTATAATCAGACACTTCTGGACCACATAAAATAACAGCAAAGAGGATCCAGACCGATTCAGACAAATACCGGAGAAACTGTGGACCACGAAGTGGAAACCACACGCTCATATTTTCTGGCATTAAAGATGAGATAAGGCTGCAAATAACCACATTTACAGAGACGTGGTGTCTGCTAATGCAGAAAGGGAAGCCACCCCCGACCTTATCACTGCTCGTCTTTTTCCTTAATTTGTCAGATTTCCTTTTGTGTTTGAATATTTCTTCAGATAAATGTCAGAGTGAATGGAAATCTTTAAAAGATAATGGTGGAAAGTGAAATGATGTCAAAACTGAGCCGCATGTATGGAAATAAATGAATTATCAGTTGAACGAGGCCAAGCTGCCACCAGGTGGAGCCCAATGACCGGCAGTCTGACTCACCCTTTGTGGAGGTAAGTCAGCATGCTGTCCAGAAGACAAAGTTTACCGCTGGCTTCAATGAGATGCTCCCCCATCTCAAAAGGCTCCGGCTCCACACCTACGCAAGAAACAAGGAACAACAATGAAGTGTGACAAACATTTCTTACATTTACAATTCACTCAAGTGGGTGCAGAACCAGAGACTACTTTGTAGGCGAGCATTAGAGATTTGAATTGAATGTGGGTGTATCAGGAGTTGGGTAGCATACAGTTACAATTCCTAAGATCTCACTGAGCGCAGCTCACCATCAAACAGGTAAGGGTGGTCAACACACTTTCTCAGGTTCATCAAGATGTTCATCAGCCGGTTCTTGTTGCCCTGCTCATTTCCAAAAGCCTCTGAACACATCAGGAGAGATTCATGAACAGTGAGTCAGCATTCTGCTGAAGTTTACCACAGCAGAGCTATAAAACACAGATTCATTGGTCTTTAGTAGTTTTCTCACCGCGATCCTTCATCAGGAGGGCTTTGTAGTATTTTTTCTGCAGAGCCGACATGCCGTGGTACATCACCAGCTCCGTCTTCTTCGGCAGATCTACAGCCACTTCGGACTTGACTCTACGAAGCAGGAAAGGCTCCAGGACTCTCTGCAGCTCAGCAGCTGCAAACAGAAGCACAGTATGAGGGACGCAGTGCTGATTTAATGAGCAATTACCGGGGCAGTGTATGACATGCACCCAGTTTATGTAACTAATATCATCCTTCAGAATATTGCCTTTAAAAGGAACGCATATTTAGATAAACATCACACGAAGCTTACATGATGATCATGCAATGTCTGATTGTCGTACCAAGAGCAGGTTGATTTTGCACATTGGAGTAAGAGTTGACAAAGTCGTCCGTCTCATCAGCGGTGAAGATGCTGGGATGGATGAAGCTCAGCAGGGAGTAGAGCTCCTGCAGGTTGTTCTGGATGGGAGTCCCCGTCAGCAGGACTCTGAAGCCGACTGAGAACTACACGAGACACGCAGACACGAAGGGAAAGTTTAAAAAGAAAACTATGATAAAAGAGAAGTAAATATTTGACAGCACAAACGAGAGGCAGCTCTGTACCTGAGTCAAGGTTTTGTGCAAAAGTGAGTTTTGATTCTTCAACCTGTGAGCTTCGTCGACTACAAGGACGGTCCACTTCCACCTGAGGAGCAGAGTAAACGTGAAAACAGGGAAGTCATGTATGAAATTATAGAGATTAATTCTTCTCAGCATCTCAAAAACAAACTCACCGTCTCAAGAATGAAGCGTCTTTGAGACACAGCTGTAAATGAAAGAAGAAAGAAAAACATGTTGGTTTCAACATACTGTTAATTATAATTCAGGTCATTTTGTTCTCATAAAACGGCCACAGACCTCGTACGTAGTGAGCAGAACATCAAAGTCCTGAGTGTCTGCTTCTCTCTGAAGCTCAGCTCGTCTCTCTTTGTCTCCCTTGTAACACAGCACAGTCAGAGACGGCGCAAAGCTGAAACAAAGTAAAACACAAGTTCAGGATTTTATATAAAGTTTGTTGTTTCAAGTAGACTACAGAAAATTAACGTAGGTTCACATGTGAACGTGATCGCACCCTTCCAACTCCTTCCTCCAGTTCTCCATGACAGAGAGCGGACTCAGCACCAAGAACGGACCTTTCTTCCCAAGAGCTCCTGACGCGTACACCAGCAGAGAGATCGTCTGAAGGGACAAATTATGAATTATTGACATACAATATGAAGTCTTAGTTAACAGTGCCATTTATGAGGCATCCAACATAGTACAGCTACTGTGACGAGGACAATATTTGCTTGTTGAAGTCACAGTGTGTCGGTAAGCCATACTGGGGAGCCAGCATACACCGTGCATTAAACACAGCCATTATTTCTATAATTCAAACATTTCCTCATATAAGATGTGAATAAAAGTCTACAGCATTTCTCGAGAGACGTTTTTTTCCTCGCTTTCAGTAGCAGTAAGATTGTGACAGTCAGCAGTCTGACAGGGAAACTGTCAAGGATGCAAGTGTTTAGGATAGGATTTACTATTTTTCCACAATTGTTTTAATAACTATAGTGGAAAATGTCTGCTGCATTTGTTAGTTCTGTTTTTAAAGATCATTTTTTGGCATTTAGTGACAGCTCTAACAGAAAATTCAGGGGAGAGAGAGAGAATGACGTGCAGCAAAGGACCCAGGCTGCAATCAAACCAGGTCACTGCGGTAAGGAGCCTTTAGCCTAGTACCACAGGGTGCATGCTCTATGGGGTGAGCTACCAGAGCTCCTTCTCCTTCGTTCACTTTAGCTCCAAAACAGTGTAATAACAGTAGCTAATATAAATAACTCCAGGTGCTAAAAACCCTTTTTAATGAGCCCATTTTGACATATTAGACAGTGATGGCTCAATTCCATTTAGCTGCATCAGTTTCAGGGTCCTGGTGTTGGTCATGCCGGCTATGTGCTATCTTTATTATTTAATATTATTATTATTATTAACACTTGTGCTTTTATGATAAGTCAATAAGTCTGCTGTGAAAAAGGCTGATCTGTTCAGTTAAATTAATCTGCATCAGCCACAATGAGCAGTTATTTATATATTTTAAAGAACACATCACCGTGCATCACTATTATTAGTTATAAGAGACACACACCTGGCAGGTTTTACCCAAACCCATCTCATCTCCTAAAATACATCCCTGCTGGCTCTTCAGGCTCTGAGTTAACCACCGCACACCGTCCAGCTGGTAAGGTCTGAGCTGTATCCCTGTGGAGGAGACAGCGGGACAGATTATCACGGCTGGGACTCGGTTTGTACCAAGAGAGGAACAAAAACAAAACAGAGACTGGCTGTTAAACTCTGTATAAAAGTTGTTGTCCGGTGTTATGATTCATGGAGCGACCCTGTTAACTGGCGACCGTTAGCTGAATGTATCTGTGGTTGTCGTAGCAACGACAGCCGTTGAAACAGGAAGATATACGTAGCTGTCAAACAGGACACCAAAGATGAATAATTATTTTTTTTGGCATTGTACAATTAATGAATAGATTAATAAATTAATAAAATATTTTTTTAAAGGGCATTCACAGGGACAGCTAAATCTTCCTGTTTTCAACGGCTGTTATCGACTAAACATTCGGCTAACGGTCACGGTTAACACGGTCGCTCTTTAAACCGAAACACCTGTGGCTGCTTCACGCTACCCCGTTAAAAAAACGAGCCTCCGTACCTGTTAAACCGCACTTCTGTAAGTCGCTCTGGGTAACAGCCGTCTTCTTTTTCTCCGCCACGGTGTTTTTTATTCTCGACAAGATGTCTGTCATGTTTGCAGACCGACAGGACTAACACACACAATGAAGTTACTTATGCGCGGACATGACCAGACAAGAGTTCAACTTCACTTCCTTGTTTGATCACGTGATGTAGGGGGGAAAAAGGCGCGTCACAGAGCGGCTGTTATAAATCTGACTCAGGTATAACCTTTATGAATTTATGTTGGCAGAGCTGGTTTAACTGATAACACCATTTATCTTTAACATGTTCAGTTCAACTTAGTTACATTTTTTATTTAATTTCATGTTTTGAGTTTTACTGAAGCACCAGCATTCATTTAAAAGCCATAAGCCACTTCTTTTTGATCAACTTTTCAATCAGTTAGGCTTTATTTGTATAACACTTTTCATACAAATAAAATGCAACAAAGGTAAACAAATAAAAGCCATTAAAATGTATATATATAATTTGATAAAATAGTAAAGTATTATAAAATATATAGATAGCCAAAAATAAAGGTTAAGATACATAAATAGACAGATTCAAATATATAAACAGAAACATTTATAAATGTATTTCAAGACTTTAAAAAAGTCTTGTTGAGTTTGTCCAATTAAAGAGCATATTGTCTGGATTTATTTAATTTTTTGTTTTATTTTCTAAAAGGTTATTATGGCATTTTACTTTTATTTCACCAACGACTAAAAGTCTGTCCCAGATTTACTCTAGTCTCTCCTTTTCTCTTCTTAGCTTCCTCTATCAATGTTCTTTTTGCTCCTCTTCACCTCTGTCATTATGTCCCTAGATTCTGGTTACATTCCCAGCTTGCCCAGCTCCTGTTCTGGCACTACACTGGCTCTGCTCCCTGTTGGCATTCGCCCTGGGCCTGTAAACCTCCTCTTGTTCCTGGTGGTCCAAAACACCTGTGGTACAAACACTAACACTCCCCTGATTATATGTCAGTGGAGCATCAAAATAATTTAAAATGTTATTTTATGGTTAAAAAAGTTACATAATATCTCTTTAAACTTTTAGTGAAGAATTTTTCACATTAACACATTTTGTTACTTGTTTTAAAAACACTTATTTGGCTTTCAGCGGAGTTGTGTCATAAAGTTTTTTGTTTTTTTTATCACTGTGGGTACTGCCTCTCATACATCACAGGTGGGTGTGTGACCTAAGAAGTCAAACAGGTTTGACCAATCTTGTTTAATATGGCTCCCAACATGCGGTAAGCTGATGCCACCTCATAGCTTTGAACTTGTTAACTTATTTCTGCGTGTGTACCAAAATATTCGGCCGTACTGTTGATCATTTAAACCAGAAAAGACGAGACAGAGAGCGAGAGGAAGCAGGTATGCCACAACAAGCCGCGACATGACCGACGTTCATGACTTCATTCGGTGAGGAAAGGTGTGTGTGTGTGACTGAGCGTTGTGAAAGGAAACGATCATAAGACAGAGGCGTAATGGTACAAAGGCATGTGAGTTAGTAATGGACTTGTCTTTGTTAAAGAGGATTTTATTTTTGGATTGTTTTTGCGTCTTGCGTGCGCAAAAGTGTCCTTCTCCGGGGGCGATGCCGGTGGCGCTGTGGCGCGCAGGACTGCTGCTCTGCTTCCTCAGTTTCTGCGCCGGTCTGGGTGAGATGACTCCCTGTCTGGTCATGCATGTTACACACACAAAGATATCCATCTGTCCTCTAACTCACTGATGTTGTTTCACTTCTTTGTCTCCAGAGGAAGAGTGCGTCCTTGGTGTACTTGAACGGCCGGTCATCCTGCCCTGCTTGTACCCTAAATTATTAAGCTTTGTGAATTTTACCATTGAGTGGAGGAGAGGCGATGAAGTGGTGCTCAGATCAGTGTGGGAGCTGAGTAAAAATATGGAGGAGCTGAGCGTTAACAGTGCCACAATCTCATCTGATGCCGCAATGACTGGAAACTTCTCTCTGGAGCTGCCCACAGTTGATCTTCAAGAGCACAAAATGAATTACAGTCTGTTCATCATTTCAGAAGAGGACCACAATGCTGCGCTGTGCACAGTGTGCCTCATGTTAGCAGGTCAGTGTCAAACACACAGGAAGTAACCAGAAGATTATTTTAAAGGAACTAACTACCTGTCTCTGATGGATGTTTGCAGCCAGTTTCAGCTCCCCGCTGCTGCGGAGGGAAGAAGCAGCTCATGGAGGTGAGACGGCCTTCCTCTGTCACTCTAGTGGTGGTTTTCCTGTACCGGCTGTCCACTGGCTCATCAACCACACCGAGGAACCTCCAGAAGGCTCGGTGAGAACGCAGGCAGCATCGCTTCCAGACTCCCATCTGTACAACATCACCAGCCACCTGATGGTCAACATTTCCAAAGACTCCATCGTGTCGTGCACCATCGAGAACCTGCCCATGAACGAAACCATGACATCCACAAGCTGTGAGTGATCCATCATTCACTTATCATAAGCTTCACCTCACATACACCTGTAGGCCACTACCTGTTCATTAATTTTTTGGTTCCTGTTGGTGCTAAGATGGAACACAGGGCAGCCCGGTGGTGGGTCGAGCATCAGAGGCCATGTGGATCTTCAGCACGGCTCTCAGTGCGGTGGTTGGCATCATGGTGGTGGCAGGAGTCGCGTATCAGATTCACCTGGACAGGATAAGTAAGAGGAAGAAGAAAGAATTCCAGAAATTCACCAGAGGTAAGGTGGTGACACCTCACCACTGCTGTTAGATTCAGATAAAACACGTCACAGAGGCCACTTTTCTAAAGTCTGTAAAGGTTCTCAGTCGTCCAGGTCATCTTTCTTTGAGAAGACTTAAATCGGGGGCAGCCGGACTTGGTTGTAGATCCATGAAGATGTTTCACCTTTCGTCCAAGAGGCTTGTTCAGTTACATGTCTGAAAGTTTCACCCAGAAGCTTCAAAGCCATTGATTTCTTTATGTGTCCTAAAGCCCTGTCAGACAGCAGCTTGTATACGCGAGGTTGATAAGAAATTACTCATAAATAAGAAATATAGAGAAGAAAGTCATGAAGTCATGCTGGTGTTAAAGAGTCTGACAGCTGTTGGAACCTGTGGTAGAGCTCCTTCTTACACGGTGGGAGCAGCAGTCTGTTGCTGATGGAGCTGTTTAAGGTCGTAGAATAAAGCAGATGCCACCATAGAAAGGTTTTAACAGAGTTCTGCACACTCCAAAGGAATTTAATCTCCTCAGCAAGTGGAGACGACTTTGACCTTTCGTGAACAGGATGTCTGTGTCCAACATTTCACAAGAGTTAGTTTGTATTAGTATTAATATTTCCCATCCTTAAACCTGCTTTAAGAGGGAAGATTTTATCTTATCTCGGTCTAGATTTACAATCATGCTATCTGAAGCACAATTTAAACAAGCCATACAAAATGAGATGAAAGGTTAAGTCCTCCCCGGCCTGTGGTTCTTTTGCTGCTCTGCTCTCTGTCTTCAGTTGTTGTGTCAAATATAGGCAAAAAAAAAAATCAATATATAATTGTTCCTAACATGATGTGTCAGGTTTGTGTACAGCTAAGATATGATCTGTTGATCCTGACCCTGAGAAGCCACGAGCCAGTCAGACTCATGAATAATGTTAATGACCCCAAATAACCCATTTTCTTGCAAATGTAAATGTAATTTGGGAAAATTTTTTAAACATTTATTCATTTTGAACTCATATAATACAGGCTGAAAACATGTTTGCTCTTATTGAAATGATTGTTTGCTGTCTTCAGGATACAAGAGGAGACATTTGAACACGGAGGAGGGCGAGGCGATGACGACGCAATCGAAGGAGACTGACGTGTAAAAACTGCTAAATTTCCACTTTTGTTGACTTGAGACAACCCGAGCACTGATTTGTAAATATGTATTTGTTGTGACCACTTCAATATTCAACAGTTACCGTAACATGTGACCAGTATGTGTATGTTGTGTATACTTGACTTCTGTTTGTCACAGGGTAGAATTGTTTTAAGCTTTAATAAAGATGTCCGAACCCATTCATGAAGATGTTTTTTATTTCAATTTATTACAGATCTGTTCATGATTTTCATCATGACAGAAAATATGACAATGAATGTTTACATTTGAAATCCATGGAGCCACAATTAATACATTTCAAGAGCTGAAAATTTAAGATGAGTTTCTTTTTTTTTAGGAACTTTTTATCAAGATGGTTAAATTTCCAAAATAATATGTAACAGATTAAAGGATGTAGATCATCATATTTGAGAGGCTGTAGCCAGAAAATGTTGATTTTTATTTTAATAAATGATGTAAAAAATATATTTTCTATTGATCAGTTACTTCGGATATACACAAAATAAATCACAGTTCAATCCTGAAGAAGTGTGCAGTGTTGTGGTTCCCCAAACATGTCGGCATCTCTTGTTTCCACATGAATTAAGTCCTGTGCTTCAGGGAGAAGACGACTCAGAGGAGCAGTGATCTGCTGCACAGTTTGTGTTTTGCACCTTTTCTCTCAAAGTCTCAGCGCTCAGCTCGATCCTTCCTGCGGAGACGTCACTGCGTAGATGTCGTTGCGACGCTGAGCTGTGATCGGGATCTGCTGCCGGATGTCGGCTAAGTACTGCAGGTCTGGGAACAGGTCACGTGAGGACACAGAGAGGTTTAACACAGACCGCTCATCATACACAGAAAGAATGACAACACCTTTGCAGGCCCTTAGACCTTTAGTTACAACCCCCTGATCAACACCGTCTGCAGAAACTTGTCACTCACCGATATCGGCATAAATTACAGCCTCCTCTGGTCCGGCCTTTGAGATGACTTCTCCCCTGCAAACACAGATCGCAAAACAATCACAAATCTGCAACACTTAACACCTGAAAACCTTCAGACAAAACAAAATATGACATATATGACTCAATGTGACACCAATGCCCAAGGAGAAACACCACAGTAGTTGGTAATATTGTCGGTGAACAGAAAACAGGTGTATCAGGTCTAACTGGCTTTACAGCTGCCTCCTCTCGTAAATAAAGTCTTTGTCTGGTCAGGTAAAGTTAACAGTCTGTGACCACAGACGCAGTGTGTTCCTGCTGCTCCCTACTGTCCTGGATGTTACTGTTTGTTTGTTTATTACTGGAAATGTGTTCAGAAGAAGATGTTTTTCAAGAAAAATAAACTGACTGAGTGTTCAGCTGGTTTGTCAGACGGTAATCTGAGCGGCATTTAGGTTAGTGGTTGCCAAACTTTGGATCCTTTTTTATTATCACTGAGTAAACTGATATTTTATTTTATGGACGTTATATTGCATAAGAATAACTGCACAGTACAACTGACAACTTTTTATACAATTCTGTCTGTATTATGTGCTTTCTTTCGATTTAAACAGTCTTAATGGGCTTCTTTTTAATTAATTTTATTCTCCCCGACGTTTGACCATTGTTCTACGAGCTCTTTGGTTATCTTAACTGTGTGCTTTTCTAACTCAGGACGAGGTTGTTCATCAGAGAATGAAGGCTCTTTCAGACCTTAGTTTTCTACATATAAACGCATCAAAAGTTTGCTCTGTCTGGCTCACTCTCGTACTCCCACATTTAACAGTCGTCCAGAGGCAACATGTTCTTACTGTACCATGGGTTAACAACAGTGCTGTGACCCCAGGCGACGTATGAAGCAGTTTCATCTCTGGCAGGAGACGCTGTGGCCACGTACACTTGGTTATCGAGCGCCCTGCGAAGGAGACAACCACATGATGTATGTCAAATTATAAATGCTTATACATCCATGCACTGTAATGTCTGTAATTGTGTAATTAGATCACTCTCCTTCATGTTTTATTAAGATAATTATAAAGTCTGCAGTTTAGAGCAGATCAGTTTCATTTAGGATGAATCCAAAAGGAATATAAACTTTATGTTAAGTTAAAATGCAACATTTTACAGCAGATTTATGATATATTGGTCAAACTTTAGACAACTGCTGCAGGCTCTTCCTGTTCCTCTTCCTCCCACCATGCCACCTGAATCATATCACATGATTTAAGATGTATTCATGTTTCAGTTTCCAAAATGTCTCTCCTCAGTCTGACCTCCCTCTCTGCAGAAGCTCCCAGTGGGCTGGACCGGTCGTCATGTTGAAGGCTCCGGGGTAAACCAGCAGCTGACAGCCTGAGTGCAAAGAGAACGACCTGATCAACTGTCCTGCACATCATCAAAAACAACTGATGCCACGTAAAACAATCTCATCAGCCACTGACCTTTCCTGCTGTAGAGCTGCGCGAGCTCGGCAAACCTCATGTCGTAGCAAATCCCCACGCCGACTTTACAGAACGCTGTGAGAGGAATTACAGAGAGGACGCTTTAAATGATCATCCAGCTGCAGGGAAGAAGAAGAAGAAGAAGACAGGAGTCGGAGACTTACGTGTCTCAAACACTGACAAACTGCTGCCCGGGCTCAGCGTCTCAGACTCCTGGAATCGGATTTTCCCAGGAACGTCGATGTCAAAGAGGTGAATCTTGAAGGGAAACGGTGAAAGATGAAGAGCGAGGTGGCAAATGTCCTGCTATAACTTTAATAAACAGCTGTAATTGATGCATACATACCTTCCTGTGTTTCAGAATCAGTTGTCCATCGGGCCCAAACACTGTACAGCTGTTATACAACTTGCCACCATCCTCTTCAGGGATGGATCCTGGAGAACAAGACGTGTCACTGTTCAGAGTTTTCCTAAAGTTTACATCAACACCTCTCGTCTCTGATCCAGCAATCACTCCTGCCATAAAAGCCTGGTCAAGACACCCGTCCGCATTGGTATCAACCGAAAACATAACAGGTGAATCTAACTAGCTGACAGGTAAAAAACTATTTTGTAATGAGGGTGAGAGGAGGAACTGTACCCCTCTGAAGAACTTTGACATGTCTTGACAGGAAAAGCACAGCTGCAGTTAATAACATCACTGATGTCTGCATAACAAGAAAAAGTGACATGCCAGCATCACCAGTTGCCGTTCCCATTGTTTTAAAGCTGTTACTGCCAGAGAAGGTAAAGTGAGAGTGACTCCCTTCACTAAAAACAATATTTTACATGGCTTAACTGATATCATTTATTAACTCTGTTAGACTTTAACTCAGTGGCACCAATACCAAAACCTACAGTACTGATATTCAAGATGTAGAGTGAATGAAAAATAAATAAAACAAGAGAAACTTCTTTTTAGAGCTATTTGACATATCAAAATAAATGAAGGGAGTTGATTATCATGGAAGAGTAAACATTCAGATTACAGTGGAGGAAAATACTTACAGTACTCTATAGTACACCAGTCACAGAAGCTTCCTTACCTCCCACTAGATACACCTTATTCTCCTTCGCTGCCTCTGACAGCATCTGTGAGGACTCTCCTGGGATCCTCTCAGCATATGAGGGGAAGAAGCTAGTTCCATACGGAGAATTGAAGCATTCCTGTATTGATGAAAGGTGAGAGAGCATCAGGTTTACAGCAGGAAGTGCACAGTGCTGGTCAATCTTAAGACTTTCATTAGCTGCTGTTGACTGTGAGCTCGGAGCACTGGGGCAGTGTTAGTGTTTGTACCACCAGGTAGAGGTTAAACAGCTATGTATTCCCCTCCTGTTCACTAACTATCACAACCACAGATGCATTTGGCTGATGGTCGCCAGTTAACTGGGTCGCTGTTTAAACGGAAACACCGGGGCGAATGTTGATGGAGAGCAAAGCTGGTGTCGTTCTAGAACCGGAGCCGGGTGAGCCGGCAATGTAACCGGGCTCAGCCGCTTCTGTGGACATAACGACAGAGGAGAAAGGCAGACATCTTCCTCTTTACAACGGCTGTCGTAACTATGGCAACCAGACATTCGGCGACCAGACGGTCGCTAGCTAACACGGTCGCTCGTTACACCGAAACACCGGCCCCACATCAGAGAGCCTCCTCACCGGCAGCAGCACCACTTGGCCGCCTTGTCCCGCAGCCTCCTTCACCAGCCTCCGGGCTCTGCTCAGGTTGTCCGCCTTGACGCTGGTCACCTGCAGCTGGACCACAGCCAGACGAAACTCTGAGGAGACAAGAGACGGTCACTGTGTTTGTGTACAACTCCATAACTGAGCAGTGAGAACACTCAGAGGAGGCGTTAACGAGCTGCAGTCGCTGTATTAATAATATATGTATATGTACTCAGGTAGCTTCTGCTTCAGTGAAACAAACTTTGCACTTACTGGACATCGCTTTAGCTAAAGTGGACATGAATGCAGAGGTCCTGTTTGGGCTCACAGTCCACAGCTGACAGGTGGGTCATGTGATTCCGGGTGCTTTTCAAAATAAGAGTCGTGGCATGGTTTAACAATCACGAGGAGGAGGTTAGATAAAACAACATACATACAAGTATACAAAACAATAATAACGATGCCTGCAGATGTAAAGTGGCTGTTCTTTTAAATTAAAGTCACTCTACGACACGCGCCAGAGTTTATGTAAAGTTAGGGACTTTTATTGTGAAATTTAAAGAAGAAGTGACGTCAGCAGGGGGGTGGGGTGTCTGCTGCCAATACAGTGTCAGTGTTCCCTGATTGGTTCATTCAATCAGCAGCTAATTATCGATCAAATAGTTACAGGCTTTAGTTATTATAACCAGGCATTAATTATTATAATCTATTATTATTGTATATTTAAATAAAATCTGAATTAACAGTGAATATTTGGACATTTAATTCATTCTTATTCTTATCTTAGACTCGTTATTTTTAACATTGACTTTAATGATAATACAATAACAATTATATAAAGCAAGCATGTCTGACTCACACTGACTGTTACGTTCAATATGTGTGTTAATATAAAAAGAGTACTATGTTGTGATCCTGTCTCCATAAAGGTTATAAAACAAATCTCAAATCTTTTTTTCACTGACAAAAACACCAGCATGGTTACAGATTTAGATTTATACAGGTTTATTGTATATTGTGGATGAAGGTGAACCGAGATGATGAACTGTAGGAGGGATGAGGGATGGAAGGAAGGGGACGCGGGGTAAAGGTCGAGGGTTAAGGCATGAAGGGACGAGGGATGAGAGATAAAGGGATAAAGGGATAAAGGGTAGGTGGATGGAGGGTAGGGCATGAGGGGAGAAATCAGCATTGTAGATGGATGGAGGAGGTTGGAGATGGACCAGTGTTGACTGGTGGTGAGAAGATAGGAGGATCTCTCTCTTGGTCATCCTACGAATTAGAGCATCAGTGAGGGACGTGAAAACCGAGTCAGGAAGGCTCTGCGGTGAGGTTAGGTTCCTCTAATGTTCTACTGCTAGATTTGTTTACAATAGTCGAATCAGACACCAGTGTAAAGCCTCCCTTTTCTCTCATACAGACACTGTGAAAATAATGTCTGACTGTACAAACACAGGTGCAGTTGAATAATCTCCATTTATTAAAAACAGAAATGCTTAGAAAATAATAGCAGTACAGTAAGGTGCAAATTACACTTGAGACATGTTGCATTTCAACTAGTGGTGACATCCTTTTGTAATGTTAAGACTCCCCCGATCAAGGATGTTCCAGTCAATACTGAAGAAGATCACAAAATTACAATAACACAATGAGTGGATTACACAGGAATGCTTTGAAAGAGCGGAGTGAAGAAACATCGGATTCGTCTATAAGTCTTTAATTCAAGTTTTGGTTTTCGTTGTCCATATTTTTAGATGTGCCGTATGTTTTTAATTTTAGGAGACAAAAAGGGGGATGAACCATCTCAGGAAGGTGCTGCATCACTTCAGAGGCTCTGACACTTTAAACCCAAGGCTGCCTACACGACTAGACTTCAATGCAAAAATGAATAAGTAAGCGAGAACAAAGCGACAAACAGAAGTTTGAAAACAGAGTTTAAGATTAGAGGAGAAGCAGCAATATACTGTGATATGTTGCCACTGCTGGTGCCAATAATCACACATCACAGGCATGAGGCCAAAGGCAACAGTGGCAAGCAAACTGAAACTGCCTAGTTTCCACTAATACGATGGAGAAGATTTGAAAACATAGATATATGACTTTTTTTTTTTTTTTACAAATTATCTTTTCATTCCTCTCAGAGCTGCGCCTAAAAGTGCAAAGCGCAGTCCTCGTCACGGCGATCGTTTCTTTCTAAATATGTCGGAGTCAGCATGCCTTCCAGATGCCAACGCAATCAGCGATTTGTTTTATTATGAGGTTAATTGAAATAATTCACATACTGAAGAGGATGGAAAAAATACAGAGGTGCTCAGGCTCTTAATAACTACAATCACCATACCTCCTGCTGTTGTAATACTAATGTAGTCCAGAGGGGCTGTGAACAGTGCTTTCAGAGAGCTACATCACACTGCTAATGAGATGAGGTTAATTAATTATTATATGTAAAAGCAGAGAATAAATTATCTCTCGTAAACTCGAAAGAAACAAAGAAAGAAAGAAAGAAAGAGAGGGAGCCATTCAAAGTTTCACTGCATATTCTAACTATCAGGATATGCTTTTCAAAAAGGACATTGCAAAGGTCTGTGCAGCTTACACAATATATACATCAAATATTTATAAACGTCCTCAAATAAGTTTTATTATTTAAGGCTGCCTGCTGGAAAAGAAAAAGTTATCAAAAACAGTTGTGGTAGGAAACCTGCCTCGTGCCAGCACTGCTTTCTTTTCTTTAGTTTTTTTTTGGGATGTGCGTTTTAAAGTTTGAGCTGGCTTGCCTCATGCTCGCTTCCTGACCAGAACTATGATTAAATCCACTCTCAACGCATCTGAAAATCAAAGAGACATGACTGAGCTTCAGTACTGTTCACTGCAAAACAAATGAGTCAAAAGGAACAGGTCAGTGAGTGCGCTACGTTAAGGCCAGAGGGAAGTTGCCAAAAGTGGAAATTGCACTGTAATAATAAAGAAAAACATACAGTAAAACCAATATTGTTTAAATTAGTGTAAGAGAATGGTTGGATGACTGCGGAGCACCTAAGTATTTCATCACACACAGCCTGTCCTACAGGCCTGCAGTCAGCAGTGTGTGTCCCCCCCCATCCCCATGTCCCAAACACAGACAACACAGGGCTTCACAGTCAACACTGCACTGGATCTGTCCAAGGAGGGAGAGCGGGAGAAGGTTTCACTCTTGGCAGACAGAGACTCTTCTTACGCTTTGTGTCACGGCTGGCCGTCATGAGCCCGTCGTCTCCCTTTTTACGAGCTCTCCAGAGCATCGAGGACTTTCATGATCTGCTGCTTAATGACCTTGGTGGCATCGCCTGCGTTGGGTATCAAATATCTGTGAGGAGGAAACAAGAAATTAACAAATAACTACCAACAAACAAAATAATCTTTCATCTTCAATCTTCAATTAATCTTTCAAAATGGGCCCTTTTGGATCATCTGAAAGGGTTTCAATGTGCAGGTGAAAAAATGTTCACTATAGAATGAAACTTGGGAACAATAAATGTAGTTTGAAAACACTCCCCAAAAATAATAACGGTGTCAGAGGAATGAAAACCCTCAAAAAGATCCGCTGAGAGTCGCTTTGCCTTCCAAACTCTAAATCTTCTATGGGACCTTTCGAAACTCTTCATCATTACTGCAGCTATGGACTGTCATCTTGGACCCTTCAGTGGAACTAAATAAGATTGACTGAATAAGATTTACAATTCTGGCATTCACACCAACTTCTAATCTCCAAAAATACACCGTTTTAATATCCTAAGATAATTAACGTTGGTCTAATTAAGAATGCTGTGCTTCATCTCCCAGGATAATCTGCTAAATCAGACAACATTTCGAGTGTGTTTAAGAAATATTTTGACATTTTGGGAAGTATGCATTTATTTATTTATTTATGCTAAGATAAGATAATTTCCTGCTGGCTCTAGTTTCTTCCTTGACGTACTCACTCTGATAACATGCTGTGAAGTTGTCAAATTTTGTCTGTTCATTTTCAAATGAATCACTGATAAACTCACAAATAACACCAAACTAGCTTAAAATGACCGATGTCTGCATTTGTAATCAAGCACCTCTCAACTGCTGATATCTCCACTCCAGCTGAGTTGTTGGTGCCGAACTTGAACGTGATCAGTTCTGGGTGCTTCTTTTTGGATGTGATCTTCACCACGGAGTTTAGAGCTTGTCTCGACTGGATGTAGGCGAAACCTTTCCTCGAGGCGATCTCCCGCAGACAGTACATGTGAGTCGCTGTGATCAACAAGTGGCTGCAGAATATAATAGATTACCAGAGTCAGTGTTAATAAATCATAGATTCCTGAATTATTACACTGCCTCTCGTTCATTCATGTTTGAGGAAGTGGAGATTAGTCATCCCAGCCTTCCACACCCATGACAGCTGAGGAAGTAGGGTTCATTCAGACAAGCCGGGTACATGGAATAAACAAAGTCAGAACACAACAGGCAGTATCAGAGTTTAGTCCATGAATCCACTTGGATAGTTTCAGAGACATTTCAGGCTGACTAATTCAACTTCTCGGCCACCTCTGCAGTCAAAACTCACTACCCTCCAGTCAAATCAGTGGAAAAAAAATGCGCCTGTAGGGTGTCAGGGTGAGTTCATTCAGTCAGCGACTCACCTGGGGAACATGTGACCGGTTTCTTTCACCTCGTTACATGGAATGTGATGCTTTACATCCGGTTTGTGTATCCACGTCTGAATGTTGACAATCTCCTTCCTGTCGTCATCTGACATGGATGAGCTGTCGATCTCATCTGTTGCGAGGGGAGGCCATTAGATACAGGTCACCTTATTTAAATACTTTTAATCTCCACTGCAGCTACATTCAGAGAGAGTTTACCTGTATCATACTCCTCTTCATCACCAATACTGAAAACAGGCTTCACCCCGCGGTAAGGTTTGCCGACGCGGTCGCTGCTGCTCACGTGCCTACAGACGGACAGCAACAGGGCAACGTCAGCAACAAACACACTGATGACTGTGATCAAAAGTCATATTTAATAGACACAACAGCGAAGGCTGCACACAAATAGAAATGGCATGAAGAGCTCCAGGCTGCAGTAAAAAGTTCTTAGCCCACTACTACCAGGTTATGCTGTTAAACATTAAGAAAGAGGTTAAATGAGACATTTATACTCCAAAGAGCTACAGATTAGTTAGTGTATGATATTCAGGGCTATTTGCAGCAAACCGTAGCGTTGCTTTTATCTTTTAAAGTGGATTCATGGTTCTGCATAGCCCTGGTTATCATCTAAAGGAACAACAATGAAATGGACAGACAGACTGTTAAGAGCATCTCTAAGCAAACAGCAGTGAAGCTGAGGTTCTCCCTAAAAACACCTCACTTATTCACACAGGGAAGAGATGACGGCCTCAGTGAGTTGTGGATGTAAAGATGACTCAATGCTCCCTGAAAGGCCGCAGCAGCTTCAGTGGTGCGAAACTAAAAAAACAGCAGTGCTGAATGTTGTTAGTGAAAGCATGAAGACAGACCCTGAACATCTCGTCCACAGCCTGCCTCTACACACTCTATGGGGGGGGGAAACGTGTGGCGTCGTTACATGAGTGAGCGGTGTGGGCTGAGGGGCCGACACCAAGCATGCGTTAATGTGACACAGGCTAACTCTCCTACAACCCGGCGGACCGGTGCGGGGGTCTACAGTCGGTGAGCATGCTGGTGACAAACAGCTCAACGTCGGGGGAGCTCTTACCGATCCGGAGTCACCTTCTCTGGCCAGGGCAGATTGAAAGATATTCTAGCATGGGATAAGGCACAAGGTTTGGTGAACTTAAAAAGACAAAAAAATAAATAAACTGAAACTCTAAATGTCAGTTACAGTCATCGGCCACTCGCTGTTCATGTCAGTAGCAGCAGTAGCACCTGATAAATGTTTGCTATTAACCTTAATTTTAGTGTGAAAAAAGAAAAGTAACAGTTGCAGAACTTTGAGTGATTTCTTGAGATTGTAACAAAACTTTTAAGAATTTCACCCCCAAAAATCAGGAAGCAGAGGTGTGTTGTAGTTTAGAGTTTCAGGGGTTTGACCTCACCTTTCTACAGGGGTGGAGGTATTCTCGATGAAGCTGATCATCTTCTCTTTCACGTTTACAGACTTGGACTTGAGAGCAAACGTCATTTTGTTGACCAAAGACTTGACGCCTTTGCTGTCTCCAGGGACTGAATCCCCCTGAAAAGACAGGTAATCTGTTTATTCATTGTACTTCTTTAAAGTCAAGCTGCTGATGCGTGCGTTCGCGAATGTTTGCGGCCACTTACATCAGCAGAGCTGAGGCTGCTGTGAGATCCTGACGTGCTGACGATCCAGTGGACGTACGACGAGTCGAGACCCTCCACGTTCATGTCTACCAGATGCTTTTGGAGGGCTGGAAACGCACAAACCTCAGTGAGTTCTCACTTCTCACAACTGCATTTGCGAGCAGATATAGAAACCATGCATACGCCACTTCCCCACATATGAATGTGTGGTGCAAATGTGTGCACAATACGCATCTCTCGTGTCTACTTACCCATGAAACCTCCTTTAGCGATGCTGACATATTCTTTGTTTTTCTGTAACAGAAAATCTTTAATTAGCAAAGATGTTAGTGAAGAACTGGGATATTCATGTCGCCCTCCAGCTGCCTGCTCGTCCCTCACCTGCAGGAAATGTGCCAGCACCATGTTCATGTACATGTCCTCCTCCTCCCTCCCACTGCCCATGAAACACAGGTGCTCTCCGCTGGCGATGGAGCCGGACTCCAAAGATTGCTTCTGAGCCTCCAGGAGGGACTTGACAGAGAGAGCGAACTCAGAGGGGTTCTGGAGCATCTGTGAGAAGAAAGGAAAACACATTTAGGACTCCGTATATGTTCATATAATTCATATGTTTGACCATGAAATCAATGTTCTCACCAGGTCAGAGTCCAGGTGGAAGGCCGTGGACAGGTGCCCGGAGTTGTACTGCTCTGCAGGCCGACAATCCACCACAAAGAATCGGACCCCATCCTGGAAAAAAAACATCACATTAAACATTCTCCTTTCGTTCTTTCTACTCACATGGCTAACCTGCGAAAAGGTTAATAATTGATTCCTTGGTTGAGTTTAGTTGGGAGTAACCTGAGTGTTACTGACCTGCTGCAGCTGGTTGGCCTGCAGGATCTCGGGGACAGACACGGGGAGGCACAGCGCCTGACTCAGGTCAGTGTCCTCCTCTTTCAGAGCCACGAGGCTGCTACCGAACAGATTCTGGTTCATCTATCGGGGGCAGAAAAAACAAATAACAGTTTAGAAACAATGAGTTCTTTTGTGCCGCTGCCTTTATCTCTTTGTTAGCTTTGCGATCACAAAGCTTGTGGTTATGCTCAGCACTGCTCCGTGTGTCTCAAACACATTGTTTATCCGTTCATAGCGCCTTACCTTTCTGAGCGACAAAGGCGTCTTGCTCTGGTAATATTGAGCCAGAGAAAACAAATCTTCAATGTCTTCAGACTCCAGGAGAGACGGTGACACTTCCAGCATTTCTGTGACAGAGAAAGTTTCAGTCCGGCTGTTAACACGATATCAAACAAACCCACAAAAATAAAATAACAGCACGCCAAACTTACTGATGATGTCCTCTTTGCTGTCTCCTTCTTGTGTAAGGATGCTCTCTCTAAAGGCAAACAGAGACAAATCAAATTTAGATTTAAGATCAGCGTGACCGTGTTTCTGTAGAGCTTCTGATATCGGCTGCCTACTTGGCATTGACGAGGATGATGAGCATGAGGAAGAAGATGAGGAAGGGGTCAGCCTGCTGGAGGTAAAAGTCCCACAAGACCTTGGTGACTTCAGGAAGGCAGTGGCTGGAAAACAGACTGCCCATCTATGAAGGAGATACGAACACACACAGCAGTTAAGACATGGCTAACTGACTAACTAATGACAAGCTGTGACTGAACAAAAAGAAATACAAACCCAGTTAATGGCGTAGGAGTCGGGTGTGATCTTTTTGGTGTCCAGGAAGGAGCAGAGCTCCGGCTCGTGGTACTGCAGCAGTAGTCTGTACAGGTGGAAGGGTCGGCCGCTTTGCACACAGTCCCTGAAACGGACGTGTGCAACACACATTACAATTCAAGCCTCCACTTCCTGTCTGTTCATGAGTAGAATATGAAGGACGGTTAAAAAAAACAGCGCTCAAACCTGGGGATGTATTTGTTCATGATAGCATAGAAGCAGTTGTAGAGGTCGCTGCGGGGAAGCTGAAGCCCCAGTAGTGGTTTGAGGAGATGCGGCCAGCTCAGCTCCGGGGTGAATGAGATGTTGCGGGACTTGCAGTAGAAAGTGATGACCGACTCAATGTCAGACACCATGTCGTTCCTCTCCTCCTCGGACACTCCCAGCTGGTCTGAACATGGGAACAAAAACAGGAAGTCGCCTTTTTGTAGGAACATGAAGAGCACTCGTTCCTGTATTTATAGTTTTTCTGGGCATCGTTCTCATACGAGGCTTTGTATTTTGAGCTGCGCCAGATCTTGCTGTCAACTTGTCAGAGACGCTCCTCTGTACTGGCAGACTGTGAGTGAAACCCAAAATTAACATGACCCGTCTTTCTTCTCTCCCCAGAAGGTACTAGAAAGTTTGTCCTAGAGATGTTTTGGTATCTAAGTTACATGCATCCATGAAAAGCTACTTTTTGTTGCTGCATGTTTTACGTTTTCTGCTCAGAAAGACTTTCAGTTTGTCAGGTTGCACAGAATATGTTAATCACAGTACATGTAGCAGTAAAAGCACACTGCACTGATTCTCTTGTAACCTCGTGGGACAGTTAGGATCAAAATCTATGCAGTAGATACTGCACACATTCTTCTTCCTCATCAAAACCTGGTGCCTACATTACCCACAATGCAACTCAACTACTGTTGAGTCAGAGATAAAGGTGTGTTTGCACCAACCTAAGCTGACAAATGATTTTTCACATGCTTGACCTGCACAAACAGCCGGCGACTAAATTCATGCGGTTCATGTTTTTTTTGGTGCTGACTAAACACTTTCACTGCTGTAATTCTAAAATCCAGGACTGCATAGAGGGATTTACTCACCGATCAGCTGTTGACTGCGGTTGTGAATGAGGGTCTGTTCTGGTAAATCGAGCACGCCGTCCCACGGAGACAGGCTGTCTCCTTTTCCAGAAACATTGAGAGCGATCTGCCAAAACACAAAAACAAGGAATGACCACGAAACGTCATGCGGCTTCTGAGTCATGAAGGGACACTTGATAATCACATGTTGAAGGCCGAGACTGATCTGTTATCAGTGACTCAAATCACTTAGCTTGCTGCGGTTCCATGACTGCTTTGTTTGTCTAAAAAGGGACAAAGATGATCTACAGCGATGGTTAAACCTTTTTTGGATGGATACAAACATCTTGTGCAGGCATGACACCAAACAACGTTCCAAACTATTTCTCTGTCGCAATCAATGTTTCCAATCTTGGTATAAAATCCTGAAAGTTTTGCTCAGATTGTGGTGCACTCCCCTGGTCGTGAAACTGAGCTGTCTTGAGGTTTTTAGTCTCAGCTCATGCAAATAGAGACGTTCGATCATGTGAACTGTGTCAACAATTAACAGGAGCGCTCTCACTAGCACCAACAGGAACAACTGGCTACGCAGTAGTAAACATGGAGGTTCTCGGTTCTCTTGGTTCGAAGAAAAGGAATAGAAATTGGTGGAGTAATGGAGTGACGTGTTTTCACATTTCTACCACAACCGAGTGGAGAAGGAGAAAAAGTGGACAACAATTGCTGCACCCATAGAAAATGCACACACAACAACAACTGTGGACAAAAGCTGCCTTTGTTTGTGTCATTGTTCAACAGATTTTCTAGATCTAGTTGTTGGTCTTGTAAATAGAGACCCTGCAAGATCGCGCGACATTTGAGACGGTGTATGTATGTTAGACATTATTCAAAGCAGCTTAACAGTGCAGTGAATATTGTCTCATTTTATAGAATGACATTTTGTGTATACAGTCAACATCAGTGAGGTTTATGAATACAGGTGTCCAAAATAAAACCTCCCAGAGGTCACACATGAAAATATGCTGCAGGTATGTGGTTTCAAATACAGCTGAAGCCTCGACTATGGGTGTGTCCGAAGCAGATGATAGCTTTACATCACTGTGCCTGTGACGCTGGTCTTTCCAGTCTGTTGACTTGTGCCTGACTTTACAATACTCTAAAATTAGAAACAATACTGGCCTCAATCTATACACATTATCTTCTAATACTCTTACAATTAGTCAGGTTCTAAGTGAAACTGCTTGTTGTCATTTTCAGCTTCTCACCTTCCACATCTTGGCTCTGTGTTGAGCTGAACTCTCCTGGACCTGGATGATGCCTCTCTCCATCTCCATGTCAGAGCCACCAGAGTCCAGAGCCTCAGCGAGATCCTGGTCCCTGAAGGAGCATGAACAGTAACTAAGCGTGAATAAAGTTCAACTTCACCATAAAACAAAGATCTCTTATATGAATAGTTCCCACAACATGTGTTAATATTTATAAATCATCAGCCCTCTTTTGTAAAAACTTTGTAGTCAGGCCTATTTATACTGTGAATCATGATATAACACTTTGATTAGCAGCTTAAAGGTCCATTGTGTAAGATTTGATGGTATCAAGCGGTGTAGCTGCTGATTGTAACCCTCTCTTCTCACCCTTTCCTTCCTAGCTACTGTAGAAACATGGCAGACTTACAGGTTAACTAATCAAACTTACAGGTTTGACATCTTATAATGAAGCTTTAACCACAAAATAACCAGTTAGGTCCTGTTTAAATATTGTTTTTTACCACTACAGAGACAATACTTAGTTCATTACCTTGGTAGCTGATAAATTAAACTTGTCTTTTAATTATAAAGCAGTTAAACGTGTTTGAACATCAGCTCCAAAAATGTCTGACAGGTGATTTTCCATTACAGTCACATATCAGGACACATAAAGATAACGGGAAGGAGATAAATCTCTATTATCTCCAGCTCTTCAACTAGTTCCCTGGCTTCACTGAGAGCTTCAAAAATATTTGAATATATTATACACACATAATGTGATTATATTAAGAGGTTTAAAGGGGAGCTAGGTTCAAAGCTAAGGCTGGTTCTAGTTTAAAGGGAAGTACAACACCGGCTATCCGGCTAGTTATTGTTAGCACGCTGGCTAACAAGCTTTACCTAAAAACTTACTAACGCGACAAGCTATAAACATTTTTATGAGTCTTTCTCACGAGTTTTTGCATAATTTAATCCCGTCTTAATGACTCGGTTGTTAATTTATCAGAACCAACTTGTCTGGCCGGCTAACTGACGTTAGCTTGGCTAACTGCCGAGCTGGCTTCAGGACTAGCATCCACCGTCAGCAGCGCAGACCTGACCGCACAAACTCGTCTTTATTAGTCGACAAACATCAAATTCAGTCAGACGAAACACACGCAAATGTTTGATAAACGTTTGTTGAATGTTAGTTACGTTAACAAATTGTCTCACCAGCTGCCCTGAAGAGCTTCCTCCACGGCATCCGCCATTGTTATATGTTGACGGAGACACGTCAAATGCCGTCAACACGGCCCAAGTGTCGCGCGCCGCTGTCACTTGATTAATGAGCTAATTGTCTCTAATTGTCTCTAATTGTCTCTAATTGTCTGTGTGTTCATCAGTGTAACCGAGCCGAGAGTGATTATGTGTTTCATGTTTGTCGATTTTAATCGTAGCAGAAAGTATCTCCTGGTGTTATGGTCTAAAATGCTACCTGTGATCTTTTAGCATCAAATCATCCTTTAACTGTGTAAAAGTGTTGTCAGGATTAAGACTGACACTAAATAACCATTGTTCCTTATCATACTGTATATATCCTTATCACCACCAGTGTTTTGATACTTCAGGAAGCTCTTACTTTGATACTTAAAGGTCCAGTGTGTAACATTTAAGGAGAACTCTTGGCAGAAATTTAATATTTAATATGCATAACTCTGTTGTTATTTGTGTATATTAACCTGAAAATTAGAATTTATGACTTTAGAATGAGCCTTTTATATGGACCAAACGAAATATTCGTTCTAGATAGGACCTTTTCTGGGTTTTTGCAAGTTTCACAGCCACTGTAATTTACGCTTCATGCTTAAATTGGGAGGACGAGGCAAGCTGTGTTCAGTTGGTTGCAATCTACAACTTCAAAATGACAGTGGCTTGACAGTTTTTGCTACCAGACCATCAGGAATGCTGTCTGCCTAATACGCACTACCAACCATGACTGCTGTTACTGTACCAGGACTGATACACTTGCTACTCTTACTCACAATCCTTCATTTTCATATATTTAAATAGTGTGGTATATCTTATTTATATATCAGTTTGTCCGGACTGTGAGCTCAGAGCACCGGGGGAGTGTTAGTGTTTGTACCACAGGTGTTTTGGTAACATCAGGAAAAGGAGATTTTCAGGTAAATGCTGACAGGGAGTTGAGCCGGTGTTGTGCCAGAACCAGAGCTGGACAAGCGAACAATGTAATCGGGCTGAGCAGCCTCTATTGGACATAATGACAGAGGCTAAAAGACCAAAGAGAATGTTGATGGAAGAAGCTAAGAAGAGAAAAGAAGAAGCCACCGGTGAAGAGTAAATCCGGGACTGACTTTTGGTCATTGGTGAGAGCTTGGTGAAATGGTGTTCATATTTACAACAGTGGTATTGCACATGGAAACTGGAGGCACTGAATTATAAAAATAATTACTAGGCAATGTTGCTTTAAGATGTGAATTACAAGCAGGTTTCATGAGCTGCTTCACTTTTAATGTAAACAAGTGAAACATGGATTCATCTGTCTACAGCAGTATCAACGTTACAGATCAGCAGGATGAAACTCAACAACAGAGAGAAGTTTCTAACTTTAACAAAGTCACAGCGGACAAAGAGTCGCTGCAGAATGTAGAGAAAACTTGCAAAGTTTGAAATTCATTTCAGGAATTATAATTTTATTATGATTCATATTCTCTTTCACTTTGGTCACCATACATGTCGATGAAGAATGTCAATGTAAAACAGCCAAAGTTTCTGCTGACGGTAACATCAATTTCTCAAATAACTCTTTAATTCTGTATTTTCAGAACGAGGACTTTTGTAGAGAAGTCGTCCTCACCAGCTGCAGCTTGGAGTGCGTGACTTTGTTTCCTCGGCATCACCAAAGATTCAAAATGTTCCAAACATTCAACAGTGGTGACTAATTTTATTTCTTATCAAATCATACACTGTACCAGGAGATTCTCAGTGCTGCATGCTGGTTGGAAACAATAAGGCCCGGGTTTGTGAGAATATAATTTGAAAAGGAGAGAAAAACCAGTCTTAAGGTTACTCTTGTCAAAATATTGAATCAAATGTAGCATGAAAAATAACCATTTTACAATAGAAAATAAATCACATTTCTCAATTAAAGTGAGCTAGGAAAAAAAAAACAAAAAAAACACTGAATATTCAATCCTTTGTGACATCTGACACTAGAGGCAATTCAAAAAAAGACATATTTCCAAAAAAAACAAAACAAAAACAACTAAAAGACATTAAGTTGGTTAAGTTTCTCTAATCAAAAGTGTTTTGCCCAAAGTCTCTTGTAGTCAGGGTTTTCCTAGTGTTCAAGACAGCACGAGCATTGCATTTACATTTACTTATAAAGTGAACATGCTGCACAAAGTATGTAAAAAAAAAGAAGAAAGAAAAACACAAACAGGCAATCCCGCAATTAAAAAAAACAAACAGAAAAAAAAAACACTTTAGGATGCTAACCTAAGCTCTCTGTCGACGCGCCGTGTCCGTGAGATCAATTCCAGCGTCACATAACACAGGCGTTACACATTGGACTACAATTTTGAATTTGCATTCAGAAGTGATAATGTATGTTACAATACGAAAGGAGCTGGACAAAACCACTTTAGATCAGCATAAATTAACAAGGTGAACAGTCCATTAGAACTACATAAAGCTCTCACAGTATTTTCTGTAGATTTAAAGTCAGTAATTGGTTCAACAGACTGCGCACGCTTCGACTCTCTTACATTTTAACATAGTTATGGTTGATTTAGACAAGTATACATGACAATTCATGTATTTTTTTTTCCTTTCTTTCTAGACGACACAATCCTTCTCTTTATTCTGAGCAATAAAAGAGTTTGATGATGGTTGATTTAAATGTGAGAACCCCCCTTTTCCTCCCCCAATCCCACCCTGATGACCTCTACAGGTCAGCCAGAGACCCGGATCACAACCCGGCATGATAGTGACTAGAAATCCTTCTTTCCGTGACAACAAACCCCTTTCATATGATGTAAACACGGTCTATATTCAGGCCTTTTCCTTTTTTCCCCCCTCCTCTCTCATATAATCCAGTAATATTTTCTGTTATAAATCAAAGTTAAGTCAAACAGTTGCACTTTTAACACAGTTGGGTTGAGCAATGAAGAGATTGGCGATCAGTTGGCGGAGGAGTTACAGTGTCGGGGGTTTCAGCCCGTACTTCCTTGCCACTTCTGTCTGGGCGTACGCTGCGTCACATAACGAGTACAAGTGGGCCATCTCCATCTCTGACTTGGCTAGGTTTATCGCCTTGTTGAACATGTCTATCGCCTTGTCCAGATTGCCCCTGAAAGGAGAAGTTCTCTGGTTATTTCAAGCACTTCAAGAAGTCGGCAGTCTAACGTGTAGATGTGGATGTTAATCTCACCTTTGGACTTCAATGGTTCCCATAGTTTCATAGGCAAAGTCACATTTGTTATCAATTTCAATGGCCTTACTGATGAGCTCTAGACCCAGGTCAAGGTCTTGTTTCCATTGAAGCTGCAACAAACTGGACATATATTGAACATTTAATAACTGATTAACACATTAATCACATTACTTTAACAGTATGTCTGCATAAAGAGAAAAACATGCTGACCCCTTGTGGACATATGTAGTTGCATTGTCTGGTTCCAGTTCAATACACTTGTCGTACATCTCGTCTGCTTTCCCAAACTGCTGCTGATCAGTCAAAGCCTGAAAAATACACATTTACATTCACACTTAGTCATTTAGCGGACGCTTTTATCCAAGCGACCTACAGATAGAGTGCGACAAGGATATATTTTAGTGCAGCAATGAGTGCTACTTGTGTAGAATCAAGTTTTAGAGGGGGACAGATTTAGCATGTGCAGTTGTTAGTAGTGTTGGAGAGGAGGTCCTCTCTGAAGAGCTGGAGGTCTTCAGGAGGTTTTTGAAGGTCGAGAGGGACGCCCCTGATCTGGGTAGGATGTTGTATAGGGGATTCAAGTAGGTGGGCGTATACACAAATAGTAAGGGGTTATAGCTGCTGTTTTGATTCTGTACCTGAGCATAAAGAGCGTAGCCCTCGGCACACTTGGGGAACCTTCTGATCACGTCCTCAAAGCCATCCATGGCTATCTGTACTTGTGATGGGTTGTTTCCAGTATATGCTTGTCTGTACTGAAGAAAAAGAAACAAAACTCAGCAACAAATCTCGAGTTGTGGGAGCCTTAAATGCTACAGGCAGCAGGACAGATGATGATGACGACTTCTTCAAGTCTTTAGTTGATTACTTACAAGAGCAAAGCATTTCTGTGCCTGGGCGAGAGCAGAGTCGGGCCTGAGCAGGATGCACTCATCAAAGTCTACCACCGCCTCGTCCACCTGGTCCAGCAGGATTTTCAGCTGAGAGGGAATAGAAACTTTAGAGAGGGCACTGAAACAGGATATAAGTGACATCCAATCAGTTAGCAAACTTTAAGGAATTCAGCCGCACTCCTACCTGACCCCTGTGGTGATAAACATCAGGGTTGCGCGTGTCGATCTCGGCTGCCATGTTGAAGTCTTGTGTGGAGAGCAGAGGCTGCTGCTGCTGCATGTACATGCTTCCTCGCTTGATCAAAGCGTTGGCTCGTAGCTGAAAAGGTAGACAACGGTGCAAAGAGAGTTTCTTATAGTCTACTACTATCTCAGTAGCTGGATTGTCCTGGTATTCTTGACCAAGAACAGGCCGTAGTCCGTACCTTCACATTGGCGTCGTGCATGTTGATTACCCGGTCCAAGTCAGGCTGAGCAGCAGTAGCGTTACCAATCAGCAGGTAGAAAGTGGCACGCAGCAGGAGGGCCTCGGCAGTGTATCGACCACCTGACTCGATCTCCTTGGTGCATTCACTGATGATTTTGTCATAGTTCTCCTCCTCCATGTACTGTTTTGCTTTCAGGTAGCCAGAGCTGAAGAGGTGGAAAAAAAAGAAAAGCAAACGTGTGAATCTTCAAGGTGATAATTCACAGTGTGAGGAATAAGTCCTTTTATGTGTACACACTTGGCCAGTTCTGATTCTGATCTGATCACCTGGGTGTGTCTGTGTAAATTTGATGGATGTATCCTAAATCACTTTGTTGATGACCCGACTTTCGTTTTACTGCTGTCAAACTAATCGGTCACAAACCAAATTAAACTTCTTTGTGTGACCATTTTGCAGCATAAATTGTGAACCAGGCTCAGATTTAGAAGCTGGTACATGAAATAAACAAAGCGAGAACACAACAGGTTGAGTATCAGAGTTTAGTCCATGAATCCACCTGGATAGTCTCAGTTTCAGAGACATTTCAGGCTGACTGTGGAGCTTTGACAACTCTGATCAATGAATGAACTCTGATTGGCATCCGCAGCATGATGTTGGGCTGCATTTTTTTGGCAGACACCCTGCAGCCTGCCTGCGAAAACCTGCATTTTCTCCGCAGGGGTGGATCCTGTCTCACTGTACCGTTAGTGCCCTGTCCTCTAGTACCGACTATACTACAAATATGTATATCTTCAATTTCAGTTCAGCTTTTTACACCCGCTGTCCTGCTGATCATATAACTTTGTGGTCAGAGTCAGACACCAAAATGAAAATGAAGTGAAAGTTGAAACGAAAAACAAAGATGAAGACTTTTGTTGGTCATACTGCCAAGTAAAATAAACCCTACAGTGTGCCTTTGATTGTTTTTATTACTGGGACCATGTTTTACCAATGCAATGAGCCCTTCACAAGACAGAATAAGCACAGTATACCTGAAGCATCCAAAGAACACCTGTATGATTACTATTAAGACCCAGCAGGTTTTTCCTCTCTCTATCAAGTCAACACAAGGACAAAAACCTGTGGAACATTTCCAACATTTCAGTCAATGCCCCGAGCTCCTCCGCCTCTCCGGCTACAACCTAAGTGTACGAGTTAAGTGAATACCAAGTAAATATTCTCTCACCTGCCAGTCACCTCAGCTGCCTCGCCCTCCTTGTCCTTGTCTTCGTCTTTCTTTTCTCCTTTCTGCAGCGGCTGCGAGATGATGTCATCCGTGAACGAGCTAAAGTAGGATTTGATGAACTGAGGAGAGGGCATCATCGGCTCGCGGTTCTACAGAGGAAGATAAATAAATAAGTTCACTGCGATAATTTAGAGAAATGCGATGTCTCTAAAAGTGGACACAGACCTTGTATTTATCTTTGGCCTTCTCTTTTCCCAGCTGTTTCAGCACTTTGTCTGCTAGCAGCATGCTCTGTTGGTTCTGGAAGGCCTCAAGAATACACACCGCTGTGACATCTAGAGGAAGCAAAACAGACTTAAATAAAAGTCACATTTCAAGTTTAACTTGTAAAATATATTTTTTTGATAGCAAGAAAAAGGGTCTCACCCTCTAGGCACTCCTTCTTGTTGTCTAGTTTTTCCAGAGCTTTAGCCCTCCTGAACAGAGCCTTGACATAACGTGGATTCATCTCCACGGCCTGAGAGCAGTCCTGGACCACTTCTGTCCACTTCATCTGAAATAACAGTCATAAGATGGTTATCGTCCAAAACATATCTGACTATGAAGTGATCCAGAGGACTGTTGACTAGAGGTGCAGGTTCAGAGGAGACACAGAGCAGTATGTTTTGACCAACAGACCTATAGTAGTATCATAGTATAGTACACAGGCCTGGCACACTGCAGCCTAAAATGGAGATGAACTAAAACAAAGTCTAAATGAGCCGCAACAGCACCTGGGATGAATTTTTCTGCCAATTAATCAAAGTTTCAACATTAAACATTTATCTGGAGAGCTGGATAAAGCTCCGTGAGGTAAACCTTCAGTCAAACATGAGGGTGGAAAGATTTGGTAATGTTGATCATTTGCAGGATTTACTACACATTGACTAAAGACAAGCAACTGATGTTTTCTGCAGAGGTGTGCAATTTTTTTATGGCCTTAAGCTGCGAGAAGAAAATCAGGACCCTTTAAGGCCGCAATCGTAGCAGCAAATCGCAGCAGAGCTGTGGGATGGTGAGTGGGGGTCTGTCTATTTGTGCTGGACGTAACCGCTGTAAAATCAGGAAATCACTTTTAATTTCGCTGACTAACTGGCTTTATCGATGCCAGCGTCGCTCACCACTGTATGTCTCGACCTGATTGTTTCACAGCTGTCTGAATGTACCGTAACTTTGCTTAGTTGCACCTTTTTAAGTTGGTGCAAGTTGTTTTTTTGTTCTGCCTGGACATCATTTGTTTACATTTGTTTAATTTTTCTCACTGTACCTTTCTTCGCAGAAAAAAAGTGTTCCTGAATCTTTACGGTTACAAAGCTGTGATGTTTTAAAGCACAAGTAATAGTGAAAATGTTTAATTGTTGCATCCCTAATTTAAAATTAAATTAAATTTCCATCTACAATATCTCTGAGGATGTTTAGAAAGAGATAAAAGACACTCGCAGAGATAATCTACAATATAGTTCTGTAGTTATCTTCTGTAAAAGAACGACACCACACCATCATTACAGCATAACATTGAGAAATAAAGTTTACCTTGGACATTTTTCATCACTCATAATAAAGAGATAAAAATTATCTGGTGTTGCTCACCTGCTGTTCATAGGCTGCTGCTCTGTTCTGGTAAAACGTCGATAAATCAGTCTTCTGCTCTGTGGGGCAGAGACCAATGGCCTCTGTGTAGCATTGGATGGCATTCTCGTACTTGCCAGCCTTGAAGTACTTGTTGCCCTTGTTCTTTGCTGCTTGGGCCCGATCCAAAGGGCTCTAAATGGGAGAGGGAGAGAAACAACTATTGATTAAATGGCCTCCCCTGTGACTCAGTGGACTGGCTTATGGACTGAAAAGACTGTTTTAAGAATCTCTTATCATCTTATAGGCAGCGTAAGTGTGTGCTAAGGATTGAATGCCATCAAACTGACACAACAAAACAGCTAAGGAACCATTTATAACAACACTGCTGTGAGGAAAACAACTGTGGGGGCTTAGGCAGCTCCTTCAGCAACAGACTGCTACAACCACAGAGTAAGAAGGAGTGCTGCTGCGGGTCCTTCAGTCCGACAGCTGCCAGACTCTTTTAACACCAGCATGTAGCACTGTCTCACTGTTACAGATCACTCTATACGTTCACACACACAGACATTCATACACGGATGGCATTGGCTGCCATGCAAGGTGCCAACATCACATTTTGTGAACTAACCATTCAAACACATTCACACACCGACGGTGCAGTTAATTTGAGGTTCAGTGTCTTGCTTCACACGTACACATGCAGACCGGAGGAGCCGGGGATCGAACCACTAATATAGTAGTCATACTATCTACACGTCTAGTGGTGACGATGTGATTGCAGCCAGCTGAATACCACTCGCCTAACCCTCCCGTTCAAAGCATGAAGGATAAACATTTTCTGTCCAGAGCAAATGTTTGCTTTGTCTGCTCTGGGCTACTGTAGAAACATGGTGGACTCAGTGGAAGTGGGCCAGTTCCCTCTGTAGATAGAAAAGTCTCATTCTGAGGTGAAAAACACAAACTGGTTCTTGTTTTCAGGTTGATACACACACATGAAAACACCTTGGCTGGTCAGTGGGTTGTGTATGAACTATTATTAACTAGGTTACATAAGTCAGACTGCGTTACCGCACAGTATCCATACGTGATACACAATGAGAGTATAAAGAATGGACAGAGCCTGAATGAAGGTTTCCAAAGTGCCGTTTTGAAGCCCAAAATATGTGACACTAGCCATGTACAGCTTCATCTACCTACCAGCAAATGTAAAAATCTGCAAAGACATGGTTCATCGGCCGATCTAAGGCAAACCGAATGACTCCTGTGCCATCTGTAACAGCACCTACCTGTCAATCAAGCGGCAATGCTGTTAACTATGAGCAACTTTAAGCCTTAGTATCATCTGAACGAGTGAGTTATAGATACCAAAAACCATCGCCTGAACCAGGCTGTAAACATGTTTATTTCTGCTGTGAAGTTGGACATGTCAACATGGGGACTTATGGAGACATTTCTGCAGCCAGCCTCAAGTGGTTGTTTGAAGAATTACAGGTTTTTTTGCCACTTCCACATTGGCTTCATTTCGCAACACTGGAGATTTCCAGTTTGTGATACAGCAAACTGACATTCTGTTATACTATCTACCAAGACATGCCTTATCTACCTCATGGCTTTTGTATATATATCGTGTGCCTGTTTTGCAGCTGTGATAGATGACTTTATTAATCCCTGAAGGGAAATTAGGTCATCGTAGCAGTCCGGTATATTTGAATACAATAAAAACACAATAGAATAAAATACTGAGGTAGGAAAAATAAAAATAAAAACACAGAATGGGACAAGGACACTTAAAAAACACAAGATAAACAGGTAGATAAGGTGCAGTGGCAAGATGATGACAGTATATAATAAAAAGAACAAAAATAACAGTATATAGTAATATAACAACAGTATAATAATAATAATAATAATAATAATAATAATAATAATAATATATAGATACACATAGAAATGTGTCATATATTTAGCCTGTGCAAGGTGTGCATACATGGATCTATCTATCTATCTATCTATCTATCTATCTATCTATCTATCTATCTATCTATCTATCTATCTATCTATCTATCGTGAGCTGCTGTAATAAGTGAACATCCTCAGTGTGGGATCAGTAATGTTTATGTTATCTCAAAACCAAAGTTTTTAGCTCCTTATGCCTGTACAATGCTTGCATATTACTGATAGTACCTCCATCTAAATGATTGCACAATAATATAATTGCACAATAATATTTCATGTGACATACACACTGTTTTTTTGTGTCTTTAGCTCATGCAAAACATTCACACACCAACATACATAAACAGACTTCTGTTAGAAGAAGACACCTCTCACTGACTATAGTACAGTATACAGCCATGCTGTAGCTTGATTTGGCTCATGTAGGTTTTTCAGTGTGCTGCGTATGAACTATTAACTAGCTATCTAAGGTTACATAAGTCAGATACATACATACAGCAGACTGACAGCCTGTCATTATCTAACAAGCTTCAAACTCTCATTCAAATGACAGCCGTCTCCGCCCCTCTGGTGTCTCTGAGGAGATAACGTTAGCTTCTCATGCTCTGAAAAACGAAACTAAAAGCTAACGTCGTGCTCTCGGTTTAAAGCACGGGGTTGACACACACACACACACACACACACTTTCACATCCATGCCGCCCAATGCGTGACATTTGCAACCGTGCTTGTTAACCTGGTTAACTAACTGCCGTGACAACCTATGCTAACTTAGCGAGCTAGCAATTAACGGTCGGCTAATCCAGCGCAGATGAACCGCTGGTGGCTGTCGGCCTTGTTGGAGGTAGCTGTCACTGTCAGCTACGTTAGGTGTCCTTGACTGTACTTTAACGGTAACGACACGTTCAGCCGTGATATAATGTTACGACAACGTGCTAATGTGAGGGGTGTTGTCGTGCATTAACAGCGGGAGTATAGAGGAGTGTAGGCGGGTAACAGTACCATGTTCTCCTGCTCCCGGTTGGCTCGCACTACGCCGTCTTGGCCCTGCACTGGACTGGCGCTGCCTTCTGGTGTTTTCCGCTCCCCGGTGCCTTTCCTCTCCTTCGTCCTGCTGCGGTTCCAGAGATAAACCGCCCCCACTCCCAGCACTATGGGTGCCCCGACTAACAGTGCCAGCTGCCAGCGGGGGAGTCCAGTCCCGGACTGCGGCTCGACTGGCTTAGAAGCAGCCATGATCTACAGACGGAGCGATAGTTAGCCAGCCAGTAGCACCGCCAAGGAGCAGCGAACAGCGTGAGCGAGCGACGCTACTTCTTCCCGTGCTCCGCGAGGTCACAGACGCACCGAGGAATCATGGGATACTGGCGGACAAGCCGCGGGGCTGTGTGTAGTTGTAGTTCAGCAGGGGGGGATTTTGTAGTCCAAACATTATTTTTGAGCAGCTGAGAGAGAAAGGTGATGAAAAACAGTTAGAAATGTGCACCAGTGTATGTATATCAGCACGTATACACAATAAACAAACGGTGTTAATTCATGTTTTATAGTAGTAGTAGTCATTTCTTATAGTTAGTTAGTTAGTTAGTTAGTTAGTTAGTTAGTTAGTTAGGTACAGGCTGTTGACTACAAGGGGTCTAGTTAGAAAAAAAAAACAAAATACATAACAAAAACAAAAACAAAACAGGTCCACATCAGGGGTGTCAAACATACGGCCCGTGGGCCAAAACCGGCCCACCAGAGGTTCCAATTCGGCCCGTGGAATGACTTTGCAAAGTGTAAAAATCACAGAGAAGACATTGACTGCAAATTTCCAATAAAAGTAACAAAAGTAACACAACACTATCAAGCAAGCAAACTGTTCATGCTGCCAGTTAAAAAAAAAACGTGTTTTTTTTGCTGTTTTGGTTTCACGTCTTTGGTGAACTTCTAATCTTCCCGTTGACATCCAACTTAAAATAAATGACCTGCAGTGTGGCCAGCTGGGATCACCTCCAGCCACCAACGACCCTGATGAGGATAAAAGGTTACAAATATGAATGGATGGACTTTTTCTTGGGTAAACATTTGTCTGTACGTGGGTTGACTGCAGCCACCAGGAGGCAGTGCTGCTGAGTCCCTCCATAAATCCTCTTACTGAACAGAAACAACCACCTGAATCAAAAATGTTGCAGTGCGTACACCTCTGCATTTTTCTTTGTTAAAGATTTTCATCAACAACATTACATTTTATTCTGATCAATGTGCATGTATTATATGAGTTTGCTGTGCGTGTTTGCCAAGTTCAGTCTCTTCCCATTTCGTGCTGGTCTGTCTGGACCCTGACTACTCAATTTGTGCCTGAGGCCATCTGTCCTCAAATAGTGACCAGCACTGTTTTCAAAGTCAACTGTATTCAGCTGGTTATAGAGAGAAGCCTGTGTGATGAAGAGCCCTGTGATAGGACAACAATTCCCTAATGAGGTGTCCTATAATTCAAGGACTGACTCATAACTCATTCACACAGTCTGCTACATGTAGTTTGTCTGTTTTTGGAGTCAAATTAAAAAGAAACATTTTTGCACTTAATGCACAATGTTTTAAAATTTATGATAATTGTGTAATTATGTTTAATCTATGCTGGTTAAGCAGCTCAAAATAATTGATTCTACACTGACGCAGTGACTTGTTTTGAAATGCCATGAAATCAGTTTTGCAACATGTGATGTAACCATGTACTGTATGTTGTGTGTGTGTGTGTGTGTGTGTGTGTGTTTCTCTTCAATGACCCAGCAGATACTGTTACTTCAGAAAGCTACAGACAGAGGTTACAATAAGGATGTCTGATCTTTCAGCTATTTCTGACTCTTGTTGTTAAATGCGTCTGCTATTGTTAGAGCAGCCGGGCTTAGTTTTAGTCTCTGCCAGGAGATGTTTGGAAGCTGTGACCGCTGAGAAGAGTTTTTAGATAATATAATATATGATATAACTTTAGTAAGCAGGTAAATGTGTTTCTACAGCAAAGAAGTCATATTAGAAGTACTGATCACCCAATTCAACTATGTATATACACAATTTAATCAGATTAACTGTTTGTTGTTGATGTCTTTGTTTTCCAAGAAGGCTTTTATAAATCTATTTGGCAGAACTATGACACACACACACACACACACACACACACGGTTTGATGGCAGCTATCTGTCTCTTCAAGTTTGATCCTCTAGTCCTCCAAACTAGATTACTGTTAGCCTCCATTTTTTTGTACATCTGATTTTTTTTATAGAACTCACATGTTCAAATTGTATTAAGACTTAAATTTCTGCAGAATTAACAGAGTCTCCGCTTGATTGACAGGTAAGTACCGTTACAGATGACTTATTAGAGCACTCAGGCATCATTCGGCACAACCTCAGGTCCACCAACGATCAACATCTTTGCCAATTAGGAGGTTAGAGATTGGATTATTTTCGGCTTCAAAACAGAGCTTCTGTGGGTGACTCAGGCTTTGCCCATTCTTTATACTGTCATTGGTTCAAACAAGCCACTTGTAATGGCACCCACCTGTCAATCAAAGCAGCAATGCTGTTAATCCTGCATAACTTTAAGCCTTAATATAATTTGAACAGGTGAGTTCTATAAAAATTCACCCTCAGTACAGTTGTCATGAAAGGGGAAATTATAGAGACCAAAACTGTTTTTATACGTCTTTATTTCTGCTGTGAAGTTGGACATTTTAACATGGGGACTTATGGAGACTGACTTCACAGCCACAGAGGTTGTTGGTTGGCTGCAATTTGTTCTCCAACCACTATAAAGAATTTAAGCATATCTTAAAAGATGTTAGTTTAACAAATCCTTCTGGAAGTGTAATCTCATTAATGAATTGTGTTGTGTTGTTTGCATGGAGGATTTGTGTATTTACTATCATGCTGGATTATATAAAGAGTACTTCAACATTTGTGTTCAGGTGTGACCTTAACTGACTCCCATCTTTGGAGAAACAACAGATTACTGTAATCTTGTCCTCAGTCGTGATCAGAGGTTACATGACAAAGCAGCGTTTTACAGCAGAGCTTGTCCAGTTTAATCCTCCTTTTGGACACTAATATCTCTGAGATGATTAGCAGCATTTTGATCCTTTCAGCTTCTGAAGGAAGATTTTGTTCATGCTGAAGTGTAAATTTCATCTTAAGTACATTCATCTATGGCTTTATTGGACATCCCTGCAGTCAGCATGTCTATTGTTTACACTCCCTTGTACCCCATTATATAATAATAACTAAAGATATAGAAATAATAATATAATATAAAATAACATGCAGAGGCTAAATGTGGCCGATAACGATTGTATGAGGACGCTCCTTAAACTTCTAGGATGGTGTAATGTGTCAAAGTCAGAATGAAAACCCACGGTGAGGCATCATTTTCTCAAAGTGGTCCACATCTGTGGAAAACCTGAAGGCAGCATGAAGGCAATATGTTCATATCTTTAAGAGCAAACTTGAGACTTTTCTTTTTAATCTGTCTTTTACTTGAACTATATTCATAAATATGTCTGTTTATATATTTTAATCTGTTTTACCATTTTCACTTTTATTTATTTATTTAGTTAGTTAGTTGTCCGCCTGCTTTACTTCTATTTTATCCAACTATTTATACATTTTAATAGGTTTTATTTTTATTTTTGCTTTCTTTCCTTATTTCTTTATTTTTCTTTATTTAATTTCATTTTAATATTTATTAAAAATGGGTGGGGTGAGGGTTACTGTGTACAACACTTTGATAAGATTTAAATAAGATTTCTTTATTGTCATTGTACAAACATACAACGAAATTCAGGTGCACTCAAGAAACCGGGCTCAGTACTGAAACTTGTTGTGCTGAGCCGCTGTATGTGAGTGTAAAAGTGAAAAAGTATGTCTGAAAAGTGCTCTAGAAATAAAGTCTGATTGATTGATTGAATGTGCCAACCTGCTCTACATTAATATGAAATCTTATGTAAAGATGTCCAGATGATGTCCAGACTGGCACTCACAGTTTGTATGTGGTTATTTCTGTCTTTTCTCTCTTTAAGCTGCATGTGTGCTGCTATCTATTTACTGTTATTTATATTTTAAGCCTTAAAAAGTAATAATAATAATTATTAAACTCCTGGTCTTCATACAATATGTGGTCAGGAATATTTTGGCTCCTACTGATGTTGTTGCTTTTCTCTCATATCATGCGACTGTACAGAACACAAAATATGAATCAGTAGTACCCAGTGCAAAAAGATATGCTCCCTCTTTGTCCTGTATTAAACAAGCCGCAGGCTCTCAACGCACAGCAGCAGCCTGCACTCCATAATTATTGACAGGTTTGATGTACTCAGCGAGTGGAAAGTATGGGGAAATTGGAGTTTCTGTTGTCTGCCCCCCAGGCCCATGACTGTAATGGAAAGATTAAAAGCAGTGGTCACATCGCTCACCCAGTGCCAAAATACTATCCGTTCCTCTCTGACTCCCACTGCTGTGTTTATTCCCATCGTCTCCATTTTTACTTTCTCACCAGCCACGATAACTAGATTATAGAGGATTCACTTATTTAAAGACTTGAGCAAAAGCTCTGCTGTTTATTTTTGGATCATCCAAGAATACAGCAGCAGTTGAGGCTCCAGGGGGGATCTAATTGAAGTAAGTTACCTTTGCTTTGTGGGACACTGTTGTGTAGTAGAGCAGCCACTCAGTTAGAAGCTTAGTAGGTCAGCTCAGTGTTGTCTTTACTCTCTGTGCCGCCCGGCTGGGATCACACTTTCATCTGTTGTACCGGGGACTTGCTGCTGCACCGAGAGGCTCCCCGCACAACTTTATCATGTCTCTTAGGCTCCTGCCTGCTTTCACTTTGGACAATGATGAAGATGATGATGGTAACTTCACAAAATGGATGAGCAGCTACTGGGGTCACGGAGCAGAATCAAGGCACTCCAGAGAACGAAAACGCAGCTTCAGAAGACCTTCAAGAATGCAAACTGATCGAAGGGCATCACTCCCGACTGTGGTAAGGACCAGCAGCGTTTAAGTGACTTTGTTCAGTAACATACATACAATATGTGCAGATAGCAGCAACACACAGAAAATATCTGACTGACCACAGCATGAAGAGTGATTTTTTAAACATGGTAACACAACTACCCTTAAAAATAAATACACATAAATGACTGTATTAATCAAAATTCAATGTCTGTGTGGACAACTGATAAAAGTTATGTACAGAAAAGTAAAAAAAATAAAGTAGCAAGGTTAGAAAAGAAAGATCAGACGATGACATTGTATTAATGCATGTACAGTATATACTCTACAGCAGGGGAGAGTCAAACATACGGCCCGTGGGCCAAAACTGGCCCGCCAGAAGTTCCATTCCAGCCAGTGGGATGACTTTGTAAAGTGTAAAAATTATAGAGAAGACATCAATTGCAAATTTCCAATAAAAGTAACTGCTATTTCAACTGGGATTTCAATCTTCCTGTCGACATACCTCCTTCCTTCTGCCATTCAGCTTTGACATACTCAGTTGAACAAGATTTGACAGACAAGCCTGAAGTAATTCTACGACCGGTATCTGAATTATAGGCTTTTCTAATCACTATGAAACATGAACTTGTCTCAGTTACATCTTTCACCTTGACATTAACATGATGCCACATCTGGAAATCATATTCTTTTATAAAAAATATAGACATGGACTGCTGCACACCATAGATCTTACCCAAACAGAGAACATGTGCTCACTCATTGCCATGAGTGAACTGACTTTTCCCTTGCCTCCCGTCACAGGGAGGTCAAAGGTCAAAGGCAGTTACACAGGAGCATACAGCAGGTACTCAGTGTGATCAAGTAGAATTAAGCAAGATGGATGATTATCACAATCTTTTATGTCCAAAAGAGACGACGAGTGTGTGTGCTTAATTTTTTCTTTCCATAAAAACAGTGCTGAAGGCAAATTGTCATTTGATTTGAGTTGCACTGATTCATTGTTGTTAAAGTTATTAAAGAAAATCTATGATACAAATTTGTTAAAGAGGTGGAGATATACTGGGAAGTAAAAGATGCTGTTCAGTTGCATTGTGGGAAATGTAGAATCCAGCATTTTTGGAACAGTTTTTGAAGACTAAAAGTCAGGATAACTCTGCCTGTGCTGCGTCGTATCTCTAACTTAAATCAGCTTAATTCCGTTTATTTTATCTGCAACCTCAACATATTCATCTTAAAACGTAAACATGCAATAATCTGATTATTGCCGTTGTGTAAATAACTGTCCTGAGCAGACATAAACTATAATTAGGTGGGTGCTTTGCTGACATGTTACTTAAGAATATTAGGTGTGATTAACCCAATTTACAGACACAAGCTCAGCATGATTGTCTGTCTGGTTTCATGTTTTCCACATTAGTATTGTGCTGTATATGTATTGTACTTCTCTGCGTGATCCACAGTCACAATTAGATGCCATGAAGCTGAACAGGCTCCATGCAGCGACAATGGCAGCCGCCCCGAGCCACATCAAAACCAGAGAAGACAAAGGGGAGGTCAGGCCTCACCAGAGAGCCCGACGCGCCTCCTCGGACGACAACAGCCGCTCCAAGTCAGCCATCCCGGAGAACCGCATCACCACCATCCCAGAGCTCACGGAGTCGTTCGGGGGGAGACTTTATCTCTGCGATAAGAAGACCACGTCTGTGGTGAGCAGAAGAGTTATAAAGTTAATGAACATTTAAGCAGTTTTTATAGTTTCTTTACTAACCCAGTGTGTTGTAGATCATCTATTTAACTGTCAGTCAGGTTTGGTGCAGTCTGTGTTATAATATAATTATAATGAAGCCCTTAAAGATCACAGAGCAGTTAGAGAGCATTAACAGGAGGACAGGTTTGAACTGCATGAGATGTTGCAAAAGCTCATATTACTCATTGTACACCACAAGACCAGAGTCATGTTTTATGAAAGGGCCAGATCACTTCTGTATTTGGACATTTTTATATTGTATATATAGATTTTACGTTTTTGTTTTTACATCATAAGTTTCATAAACAGACAATGTTACCAAAATGTCTATACTGTGTGCGGCAACCTCCGCTTCTGTGAAGTGTAGCCTATGCGGAAGTGCCAAAAACTGCAGTTCCTCAAACGTCCACTTGAGGCTGGCTACAGAAGTGAGTCAGTCTCCATAAGTCCCCATGTTAAAATGTCCAACTTCACAGCAGAAATAAACATGTTTAAAGCCTGGTACAAAAAACAGTTTTGGTCTCTATAGCTAATGACAACTGTGCTGAGGGTGAATTTTTATAGAGCTCACCTGTTCAAATGATATTAATGCTTAAAGTTATATATAATTTAGAGTTAATTGACAGTTAATTGACAGGTGGGAGCCATTACAGATGGCTTGTTTGAGCACCCAGGCTTCATTCAACCTACCTCAGGTCCGCTGGTGATCCACATCTTTGCCGATGTTTAGATAAGCTGGGAGGTAGCAGAGGCAGGACAACATGCCAACATGGTGGTGGCCAGAGCCACAACACTCTGAGCTTCACAATGTTTGAGGAGCTGCAGTTTTTTTGGCATTCACTTCACAGCCACAGAGGTTTTCGCCTTTGTCCAACAAACCTTTCAAAACAAAAGTTGAATTGTTGTAACTTCAACCTTTTTCAAACCAAAATTAGCAGTTTGAAAATGTTTATACATTAAAGTAGAGTCAGAGTACAGCACAACCAGACAGACATTAACACTGTAAATATAGCAGATAAAGCCTTAAGAGGAAAACTGCCTTTCACAGAATGATGAAGACAAGCTGTGCCTGATCTGTCACGAGGACATGCGTAAGAGCGGAGGGGGAGTTCAAGAGCTGCGCTGTACACATCGTGTCCACAAAGAGGTAAAAACATGTTTCATGTCAGACACATTGCATGTCATTGTAAACACAATATAGAGGAGACAGTCTCCACTTGTTCACTTCAATCCCAGCATGTCAGATATCAAATCCACGGTGCATGAAGGCAGCTCATTCCTGGATATGCATGAAGTGGGATGAAAACATCCAGACTGCCTAGACCTGAAACTTATCTCTGTGGAAGCATGGCTGACAGCCTTTGAAGCTTACTGATCACGATGTCTCCGTTTGATGGTGGTGGGTGATGAAGGGGGCCCGGAGGTCAGAGCAGTGTCGGCCCCACAGTGGCAGTGAAGCGGCGGCTTGTCAGGTGAGGACGCTCTCGGACGAGAGGAGGAAGTCAGCAGATGGACCGATCTCCACGGAGAAGGAGCAGCACACGCCCCATCGCCAACTTTCCCTGCGGAGACATCGCTGATATCATTCTGTGGATGGAGGTGACTCATCGGTGGAAAAATGGAGGATTTGCACCCATGGGCCCAAACATCAGGAGTCTCTCCTGAACTTTTACAACTATATGATGTTCACGTGTTTAAATCTCAGGGCCTTGACTGTGCCTGATCCTGTAAAAACTGTCCTGTAGGGCCCTATTGGAGACTTCACAGCACTTTCTGCTCAGTGTCAAAAGACAAATTCAGGAGAATCCATGAGACATAATTTATATTGTAAAAAACAACAACTCTGAATTCATATTTGAGTATGAATATTTGATAAAGAAATCACCAGTACTTGAAGCTTCCTGCTTGGACTGCTGTATTGAAACTATTAAATTATACTACTTTAACACTGGCCACTGAGTATGTGCCTCTACAATACCAGTCAAAAGTTTGGACACACCTTCTCATTCAATGTTTCGATTGTACATTAACACCGAAGACATCAGAACTATGAAAAAACACAATTATGTGGTAATGGAAAAAAAAGTGTAAACAAACCAGAATGTGTTTTATATTTTAGATTCTTCAAGGTAAGCACCTTTTCTTTGAAGACAGTCTTCAGTCTCTCCATCAGATTCATGAGTTGAGACGCCTGGAAAGCTTTTTAATCAGCAGACATCCCGCGTCAGGAGTTAATTAGTGGAATTTCTTGTTTTCTTAATGTGTTTGAGATCATCAGTTGTTCAAAGGTAGTGTTGGCGTACAGTAAAAAGCTCTGTAGTAATTCATGTTATGGCAAGAATTGCTCAACTAAGTAAAGAGAATTAATGGTCCATCAGTACTTTAGGTCAGTCAGTCCACAAAACCATCAAACGTTATGATGAAAGTGGCTCTAAACCAGGAAAAGAAGACCAAGAACCTTTAGATTAGACCTCACAAGGCAAAGAAGGTAGACACAGCAGCTGGAACCAAAAATCTCAGATTTGACTCGTCAGACTAAAGTACAGCTTTCCACTGGTCTAGTGTCCATTCTTTGTGTGTCTTGGTCCAAGCAGTTTTCTTCTTTTTCTTTGTTGGTCTTAATCAGTCGTGGTTTCTTTGCAGCAATTCGACCATGAAGGTCTGATTCACAGAGTCTCCTCTGAACAGCTGATGTGGAGATGCATTTATGTGGACTCTAATCTGAGGACCTTTTAATTGTTGATTTCTCAGACTGGTAACTGGTGGTTGCCTTGAAGAATCTTAAATCTAAAACATATTTTGCTTACCTCATAATATGTGTTGTTTCATGGTTTTGATGTCTTCAGTGTAGAAAACAATAAAAACAAAGAATAACCACTGCATGAGAAGGCGTGCCCAAACTTTTGACCTGTACTGTGCATAATACCACTTTTATAAATGAGCTGTATATTTTCTTCACAGTAGGACTGTATATAAAGCACGTCAACATGTTCATGTGTTCAGTTAAGACGACATCAAACGATTTTAAATATCACACATGAATATTTTCAATTTACCACCTTTAAAAGTCTTTCAGCAGAACGACAATGAATAAAAAAAATGCTACAAATAATATTAAATATGGCACATACAGTAGATGTAATCAGTTTGTCTCAGCTTCTGTGATTTAGCTATGCTAAGGTAACGTTATATACTGTAGAGTCTGAGGACTTGTAGGACGACTTGTGTCATTTTGGATGCTCGGAGGTTGATTTAATGAAGTGTTTTTGGTGTTTGTGTTTGTGTTGTAACAGAAAAAAAGTCAATAAATAACCAAGGAAATAATAAATCCTCAAGTTATCTACTTTAAGTGCTTCATAACTTTTTAAACAGAACAAACTATTTGAAACACAGTGAACGTACAATTGAGCAAAACATGTGACACTGTCCTCGTAGCTCAGGGTCAGGGTCAGTGTTGTCGTGTGTGTGTGCTTACTGTAGGTCAGCGTGTTGGAAATTACTTCCTGGCATCAGTGAGAGGAATCAATACCTGCAGAAATCATAAACAACAGACGTCATACTCTCTTTTAACATGTGTGTTTCAGTGCATGGAGCAGTGGTTGTGGAAGAAACAGATGTGTCCCACGTGCCGGGTCCATGTGTCCATACTGAAGCCCCTCTACTGGTCTTCGTCCCGCACTAAAGTCCCATAACGGTCCTGTATATCTACACCCACCATGTCTGCATGCCCATGTTACCCACTGACACCCAGACCTCCACCACACCTTAGTCCACCTGCATGAACACCCGGTCAACATGTGAGGGTTTACCGACAACATTACTCACAGGAGGGCCTTGGACACTACATCAGAGCCTGTGTGCTGTGATTTGTGAAGGTTCTCACACTGTTTATAAGATGTTCTGATTAAATTACTGCCCTGATATGAGAGGTTTCGTCTTTTTGTCCATAGATACATGAAACATGTCATTCCCCATCTCTCTCTCCCCACATTCCTGTCACTCTTCAGCTGTCTCTATTAAAAATAAAGCTTGAAAAGGCTAAAAAAATATATATCACAAAGCAAATGTCTTCGAGATTAGTTATACTTTTCTAATTATCAATTTCTTAACAAACTATTTTTTGCTCCTATTTAACACTGTTGCAGCAACAGCAAACTAAAAATCAGCAAAGACGTGGATCATAGGCAGACCTGAAGCGGTCTGAATGAAGTCTGGTTGCTCAAACAAGCCATCTGTAACAGCACCCACCTGTCAATCAAAGTGGCCATGCTGTTATTTCTGCATAACTTTAAGCCTTAATATAATTTGAACAGGTGAGTTCTATAAAAATTCACCCTCAGTACAGTTGTCATGAACGGGAAAATTAGCTATAGAGACCAAAACTGTTTTTTGTACTTCTGCATTGGCTTCACTTCACAGAACCGGAGGTGGCCGCTTGCTTCTCACTGGGTACTCTGACTTCCTCCCACAGTCCAAAGACATGCAGGCTCTAGTCCCAATCCTGATATGGATAAGTGGTTATATAAAATGGATGGATGCATATTTATTCTTTATTTACAACTCTTGGCAAGAGAGTGGATAAGCATATTTTCAAAAATGTCAAACATTGTCTTAAATTAAATCACCCATTTGACAGCTCATCGTCAGTTCCTCTTTACTTTGTAAAAATAAACATCTTTCCTGCACACAAAGGTCAGTATTTACATATTCAAACTAGTTGTGGTCAACATTATTTTGATGTATTGCAGTAACTGTTATATATTGTTTTGCATATTTTGCATATTTTTTGGCATGTGAGGTCTGACCTGCTGTCATCTATGTGCTTGTTGTGTATCTTGCACTCCCAGATGAGAGTTTCACCTTGTGCTAAAATAAAATCAGACTGCCCGTAGATACAGTAAATATATGTCCATATAAATATGTGATTATATGAATGTGATTTTATTTCTAGTTAGTGACAAATACAATCCCATTTCCCAAAAAACACTGGCACGCTGTGAAAAATATATAAATAAAATGTGGGAAACATTGAAACTTTATTTATATAGTACCTTTAAAAACTCAGTTACAATAAAACAGAACACAATTAAAACAATAACATAAAAGCAATAAACCAATAAAAAATAGAATAAAATGTGACATAGGACATAAAGGCCCTTATATAAAAGTGTGTTTTTAAAAGTTGACACAGTTTGCAGCCCTGATCTCCTCACACAGGTCAGTCCACAGTGTTTCAGCCCTGACTGCAAAATCTCTGTCACCTTTGTGTATAAACCTAGACTGAGGAACAGCCAGGAAGGACCCATCATCAAAAGGCAAACAATTTTTAAGGCAGCAAACATGCTGGAGGAAATGGAAATCATACGTGTGTCTTCCAGAGTTGCCCAAAATTAAAGCCATTTGGGGAAAGAGTGAAGTAGAAAATGTCTTGAAATTAACCCACTCAGACAAATTCAGTGGTTAGAGACAGTACAGTAACTTGTTGTATTAAAGTATTAAGTCAATAGAACATTAAAAAACCCTGGGTGTATACTGTAATCATCTCTATACTTGGGAAATTCACTTGTCACGGCACCTCGTAGACACAAGGTTGATAAGAAATGACGAGTTAGTTTCACACTGCCAAGTCTTCAAAGACTGGAGCGACAACATAATAACATAACAAGACATAACAAGTCATCAGCTGCTATAAATGTTCACTGTTTCCCTGAATAAACCGGTGGCACACAGCACTGTTTTATCCTGCAGTCTTGACGTGACACTCCCTTGCTTAATGTGGTTTTCTTTCTGCAAACACACACTTTTCTGTGTCATTTGCAGTAGTTTTCTCATCTCATTATACTTTCTTTGTTCAGATTATAACACTGCAGCCTGCAGCAAAGTATTCAGAGGTATTCAGATCCCACGATAACAACGGCAACAGCATAATACTGTAGATCTTTCTCAAGGCAGACAGGCGTAACTAATAATGATGCCTCCATTCCATTTCAGTGCGCCAGACACTGACACACATACGTGGAATGCAGTCATTACCAGCGTTATTAGTTACACCTGTGTTTCAAAGATCTAAATGTAACTATTGTGTCTGTCCAGACCCGGTTTAACCGTTACTACCTGTTCTGAGTTTGTCCTGTGTGACTCTGTGCTCCGGGTACGATCACCCACGAGAAGTATGCAACACTCTTTAGCACTAAGTCAACTATTTCACTGATTTTGGTGGAACTGGATCATATTTTCTGATTTCCTCCGGCTGCTCCACCTAAACTCCCTGTGATTTCCACAGTTTTCTGATGGACAGTGAAGTAAACTGCTGCCATCTGTAGCTGCTGTTAGCTCACTTTGTTAGCAGGGCTGTCCGGACTGTGAGCTCAGAGCACTGGGGGAGTGTTAGTGTTTGTACCACAGGTGTTTTGGACCACCGGAAAGTGGAGGTTTACAGGCCCGAGGTGTTGGGGAATGCTAACAGGGAACAGAGCTGGTGTTGTGCCAAAACAGGAGCTAAACAAACGGGCAATGTAACCTGCATGGACATAATGACAGAGGCGGAAGATCTTCTGTTGTCAGAAGAAGCTAAGAAGACAAAAGGAGAAAAGAACACACTGCACAAGTGTAAATCTGTTGTTGGTGGGAGCTTGGTGAAATAAAAGGCTGAAAGACAGACGCCGAGCTGGGCTTCTTGTCGTTGGACTAGTAAGTAATATTAGCTGTCTATATTTATGACATGAAACTGGGGGCGCTAAATTGCAAGAGCTATCTAGTTTATCCCGCTTTAACCACTGCAAATAAATACAAAACTACATTATAATGTTAAATATAGTGTTTATAGTATAATGTTTTATACTGTCTATGGTTTAAATACGTATTTTTTAGGATTTAGTGGCACCTAGCGGTGAAGTTGCAAATGAATACTCTCCTACGCCTCACCCTCTCCTCCCAAGCATGTAGGAAAAACTCACATTAAAAGCAAAAGGACATATTAAGATCAGTGTTTGGTTTGTCTGTTCTGGGCTACTGTACAAAAATGGCGGTTCAATATGGTGGACTCCGTGGAAGAGGACCCGCTCTCACTGCTCATTTTAAGACAACAAAAACACAATGATTTATATATTCAGGTTATTATACACTAATGAAAACATACTAATGAATATTATATTCCACTCCTGGACCTTTAAGTAATCACTGAAGCTTTGGTTAACAATGGACAACTTGTTTTCTCTGAACTTTGCCTTGTAAACTGATTAAAGTCACTCTTTGCTTTAACAGGACATGATTGTACACTTGTACACTGACTCACTGTCACTCAGTGTGGAGTGAATTAAACTCCAGTCTGAAGATAAAGGAAGACTTCCTGCAGCAGGCTACGTGCCGCAGGTCTTGTCCCGGCTCGGCCTGATCTGTCTGTCTGGATAGAAACTAGCGGTTTCCTCCGTGAAGGGAGGGTCCACACCGAGGAGTGAAAAGAGGAGTGAAAGTGCACACGTGGACACCTGAGACCGACGTGAGCTCCAGCCAATGAGAGCACGGCCTGATGACGCACGCTTCCTTCAGTCATCCAATAGGGATTGAGGGATGAAAACCTAAACTGTTGGAAAAAATCAGTGGAAAAACAGTTTGTGAATCGGCTGCAGGACGCGGAGGAGACAGCTGATGTTTACTTCGGAACATAGAGGATTTCTGTGTACTTCACTGCGGGGGGGAAAAAAGATGTGTGAGGAGGAAATGAGGATGTTTTGATTATTTTTGGGGGCCTGAACAACTTTTTATCTCCAGGAACAACAAACATACTTGGGTAAGACCCCCCTCCTCTTTCCTTTCTACTGTAAAGGAAATATAGGATACAACATCTTTATACTGCTTTTATACAACCTCGATGTACTTCCAAAGAAACTTCAAGTCTTTATACCAAGAAGATCTCATGTTAGTTCTCAGTAAAACACAAATCTTTGCATCAAATGATCTCACATGGCACTCAATGTATGGGTGGTTTTATAATTCAGTGTTAAATCAAACAAGTAAAATGTTAAATACTAAGTATAATGGGTAGTGGAGGAGTATTTAGAAGTAAAAATACCAATCCCACGCTATGATAATGAACTTATCATCCAGGAATAAACATACTTGGGAAAGACCTCCCCTTTTTTTTACTGTAAATGAGAAAAAAGAAACAAAGCTTTATAGGCGGCTGCCTTATTGTATCCAAACAAACTTACTGTCTTTATACTTAGAGTTAGAGTTCAGTTGCAGTACCAAAGAGTTTTTTTGTTGGGCTGAAGTTCACATGAAGTGGCTGGTCACTGTATACCTCCATGAAAGGTTTCCCCTCACCAACAAATTCAAAAATAGTCGTAACAATTATTCTACTAAATACACTTTATCTCAGGCAAATTCCTGCGTTACAGCTGCAGCTACATGTGACAAAAACAAGGCACGACACAAGGCATGAGGTAAGTTTAAAGTGACTAAGTATACTACCAAACAAACTTCAAGTCTTTGTTATGTTGGGCTGCAGTTCACATTCAGACTCAGTGCATCACAAATCTTTGCACCCAATCATCTCAGATGGTAGTAAGTCATTTAATTAGCTACTTATATCTGTTTAATATGTTACACCATCTCTGTTTATAAACTTAACAGGTCCTGTCTGCTCAGATGATGGATGAATGACTTTCAGTCTCATTATTCGACACTGTTTTTTAAAATCAAACATTTAAAATGTTAAATACTAAGTATATTATTAAGATTTGCTTTTGGAAAAGTATCAATCCCACACTATGATAATGAACAAACATACTTAGCTTTATTCCTACTGTAAATGGATTCTAGTATATTGTACACATAGTGCATTTATACAGCTGCTTTATTGTACTTCCAAAGAAACTTATCGTCTTTAAAAGATCCAAGGAGCTAGAAAAGAAAAGATCCTTTTGTCACAGTCTCTCATGTCTCTCATGTTGGGCTGCAGTTCACATTTACGCTCAGTGAACCACAAATCTCTCCATGGTGAGTAATTTAATTAACTACTTGTATGTGTTTAATATGTGATACAATCTCTTTTTATAAACTTCACAGGCTCTGAAAGAGTAAAAAACAGTTCTCCATACCTCTAAGAAAGACACGAAGGACAGTTTATCTCAGTGTAAAAATATACAAATGATTTCAGTGTCATCACACTGGTGGTGTCGACAAGTATTCAGATTTGTTTTAGTAAAAGTACCAATCCCGCACTATGATAATGAAGAACTTTTAATCTCCAGGAACAAACATACTAGTTTATTATATAAGAAAAGGCTTTATCGTGTGTCTATACAGCTGCTTTATTGTACTTTCAAAGGAACGGACTGTCGTTATACTTAAAAAAAGGTCACAGTGAGAAGCTGTTATGTTGGGCTGCAGTAAACCACAAATCTCTTAATGGTAACCTTCAATTCTCTCGTGGTAAGACGTTTAATTAGCTACTTTTATCTGTTTAATATGTTACACCATCTCTATTCATAAACTTTACACCATCTGTCTGCTCTGACAGAGTAAAAAAGTTTTTTATTTCTATAGCCTCGACATTTGTGTCTCCTTTTTGTAAAATAGTTTTACAGTTACTGGACTACATTATATTGAGAGGTGTTTCTAATATTTACATACATGAGAGAAACTCCTTTGAATATAATGTAGTCCAGTTTAACACTACTGCAAACTACAACCTCAGTAGTAAACAAATACCTAAGTTGAAATCAAATAATTTGACCTCTTTTCATGAAATGATTGTGACAATGTGATTTATTCTTGATAGATAATCTTTATTGAAAATTATACACATATCACAGTGAAAATTAAACCACAGTTAACCTGATATGTATAAATAGGAATAAAAAGAGGAAAACAAAATTATTCCAACAGTGTAGTTCAACTACCGGTCCAATGAGCCGAGTTCTGCTCGTTTAAAGGAAGTTTTTGCTTGCTCATGGTGGGAACTGTTGAGTCTCTGTAAATAATATTATAAACAATGCAGTCTAGCTCTGCTCTGTGTGGAAAATGTCATGAGATACAAAACAAAAGAAAAAACTGCAACATTATAAGCTCCTTAACAGTTGAATTTATGGCAGAGGAGTTGTATCGGATCACATTGGATTGTACGAATAGTGGTGTATACCTCAAGAAAGATTTCCGCAGTGTCACCATCAGATTTATTAACTTACGGATTTATTGTTGTGGGAATGTTTGAATCTGGAAACAGCGCTGCACAGATGTTGTTGTTGATATTGTGAGTAAACCGGCCAAAATCTGAAGAGTCTTCCAGCAGAGCCTGTGTGACACGAGGGAGTGATTGCCATGGCGACTGAAGTGTTTTCCTCAGTCTGAAGAGGTTGCACTGGCAAAGGGCTGTCGGACGCAGATGAGCTCAGTTTAACATCTCAAACAGTCGCTGTTTGTGTGCCGTGTCCTCCTTCAAAAGGTCCTCTTTGTTGCCGGGCAGATCTCCATCACAAAAGAGAGTACAGCCCATGCACCTTATTCCTATTCTGTGCTCACTATTGATGTCACTGCTGTGTTTGTCGAACAGATTTATCAAGCTTTATTCTGTTAAATTTCATATTTAAAGAGAAACACAATGGATAAAAGAGTGTTTGCTTTTTGATCATATTTCTTTTGCTGGACAAACGTTTTGTTCTCCTGAGAGATCTCACGGTTACCAGCACATGATGGTGGCAGCCTGGTCTGCACCCACAGACCAGCACACAGCAATCAAACGCAGGTTTAATTGTCCAGGAAATGATGGCTAATCATTACCAAGGACATGCAATCTATTTCAATTCATAGCATGAGTGTTTGTCAAACCCGATCATAAACACTGCTCCTCACAGACAGGTGACATGTTTAAAGGTAAAGGTTTGTGCCTTGTGGCTCTAACAGACTCTAGACACACTTGTACCAAGGTCCGCTGAAGGGCAGCACGCACACTAATTATGTCTGATTATGCTGTTGGAGTAAATTGCAGACACTCCTCCACTTTTCCTTCATTTTTTTCCAGCCGTGCTAAAAATACTGTAAAGCCCCATGCTACTAGAAGAACACTCTGTCTACAAGGTGGAGTACCAATCAGAAGTTTGGTCACACCTTCTCATGTAAAGTTTTTTCTTTATTTTTATTATTTTGTAGACTGTACATCAAAACTATGAAAGAACACTTAACAGAATACCAGAATATGTATATATTTTAGATTCTTCAAGGTAACCACCTTTTCTTTGATGACAGTTTTTCACACTGATTCACGAGGTCGTCACCTTTTCGATCAACACACGCTCTTTCTTGCCTTCTTAATGTGTCTGAGATCATCAGTTGTGTTGTTTAGAGGTAGTGTTGGCATACAGTAAAAAGCTCTATTCAACTACTGTAGTAATCCATGTTGTGGCAATAACTACACAACTAAGTAAAGAGAAATGATGGTCCATCATTATTTTAAGACTTGAAAGTCAGTCAGTCCGGAAATTATCAAGAACTTTGAATGTATCATCACGTGCAGTCACAAAAACCGTCAAATGTTATCAAGAAACTGGCTCCAGGAAAGGAAGACCAAGAGTTACCAGCCTCAGAAATCAACAATTAACATCACCTCAGATTAGAGCACACATAAATGCATCTGTTCAGAGGAGACTGTGTGAATCAGACCTTCATGGTCGAATTACAGCATGACAATGACCCCAAACAAACCTCCAGGCTATGTAAGGACTATTTCACTAAGAAGGGAGAGTGCTGCATCTGATGACCGGGCCTCCACAATCACCCGAAATAAACCCAACTGAGATGGTTTGGGATGAGTTGGACTGTGTTCCTTCACAGTTTTGAATGTCGAACATAATAAAAGTGAAGAAAGAACATCGAGAAGGTGTCCAAACTTTTGGACTGGTCCTATATGTCAAATTATCGTGCTTGTGTTGATACATTTTCTACCTCCATTTAAAGGAAACCAAGATATTTTACTTGTTGATGTAACATAGAGGCAGAATTGAGAATAAAATCCTGATTCACGCTGAGAAGATCAGAAGTATTTGGGCTTTCTGTTGTAGTGCAAGAAGAAAGAAAAGGTTCTCAGATCATTGTGATGAAGTTACTCTGCTATTATCCATAACAATCGCTCATAGACTTATTTCCATTTATGATTCAGGTGTCGTGAGTCATGGGAAGCTTTAAGGGCCATGCGCTCCCTGGAAGCTTCTTCCTGGTAGCTGGGATCTGGTGGGCGGGGAAGTACTCATTATGGCACGCCACCCGCAGGAACAAGAACATAGGATCCACCCGGCTGGCCAGCAGAGCCTCACAGCGCCGCCTGGAGATCATCGAAAGCTCTGTCATACTCTTCTTCTCTTTTTTTGGTACGTAGGTCTTCAGTGAAGTGACACAACTGAGGTTTTACAGTATTTACTCCTTTAATTAAGGAAATCTGAGTGTGTTCCTCTGCTGTGCTCCACAGGGATGCTGGCAGAGCAGTTTCTGGCGAATGGGCCGAAGCTCCAGCTGTATGACTTCACAGAGAAACACTGGGAAGATCTCATGAACTGGCAGCATGCCACCATGTATCTGTTCTTTGGCCTGGCTGGGACTGTGTCTCTGATCATCCACACCACAGAGGCTGCTCCACTGGCACTGGATAGGTTAATGCTGGCTATTGCATTTTTTAATGAAGGTGAGAAAAATGACTGATTTGTTGTGATATTATTTACTTTTTCTTTCTAGCTCTATCAGATGAACTCAAGAACAACTTCATCACTCCACCCATCAGGCTCCAAATGTGTTCATTTGAGTTGATCAGAAACTGGATGTCGTTTATCTGTATTTTTTTAGAATGCATGCAATATTTTACAACATTATTACAATATATTTTCCTACAAATAAACTGTCATTGTTTGGGTTGGTTTGGTAAAGTTTGTCACTACGAGTGGCAGAAGCTAAATGTTGTTCAACTGTTTATCCATGACTTAAAACTCATTTTGAACTATTTATCAATTACTTTTTAAATTAATCAAATTCATCCATATTTGCTAATTGTTTCACCCATTGGTCTAACTATTTGAACTGTAACTATATTCATTATTTAAATATTTACTATATAACTATTTCACCCATACTTTTACTTGATAACTACTACGACTACACCACAATATTTCCATGTACCTCCTAACTGCACTACCCTGGTTGGGAACGACTGATTTAGACTGTGGACAAGCTGTATATTCTACATAAACAGACTTTTAGCAGATCAAACAGACATTAATGTGTGGTTATTACTGGATGAAAAACAAAAATTCAGTCAAAATTTAATTTGTGGCACTTTTCTCGTCTATTTTTCCATCCATAACTGCGTCTCTGTTTGGCAGGATTTCTTTTCCTCTACCACCTCCATGGCAGGAGTATGCTGGACGTCCACGTACATCAGCTCCTTCTCTATGCCGTCTTTGGAGGTGCTCTTGTTGCCTTCCTGGAGGTCTTCCACCGAGGTAACATCCTTCTGGAGCTGCTGCGCTGCACCTTCACTCTCCTGCAGGGAACCTGGTTCTGGGAGGTAAATCTCAATGCGTGCATGTATCAGCACGTTTCGTAGCGCTTAATAACTACTGACATTACTTTCTCTTTGGCCAAAGATTGGTTTTGTGCTGTACCCTCCAAGTGGCCTTGAGTGGGACCTAAAGGATCATAACAATATGATGTTCATCACCATGTGTTACTCCTGGCACTTCGCCGTCGCCATGCTAATCGTGAGCGTGCTCTACTGCACTGTCAGCTGGTAAGAACCCGCTTCACACCAGACATCCTGTACACTGCTGCCTGTTTACTCGTCCTGGAAGTCTTGTGATGACACTCTCTCGCAACAGTTTATGTTATGTGAGACTCTGGTGTTTGTTTTTGCACTTTCTCTGTAGTGTCGTTCGCTCCAGACTCAAGAGGACTCCTCCGATGGAAATGGGACTTCTGAAGCCCAGAGAGAGGGACCCAGAGTCAGAAGACGAGATTTTATGAAGAGGACTGTTGTGACTCGTGTATATCACATTTAAATCAGGGATATGTTGTTTGCACTTCATGCAGCCATGCAGATGCAAAAAGGAATAAGGACATGGTTTCTTGATGCTTTACTTTAGAAATATATCTCTACCTCTGCCTTATTTAATCAGCTGTAAACCCCCTTTAGCCTTACTCTTATTGTTAATTGCTATTTATTTTACTATGGCCTAATACTTTTTATACACTCTGTCATATCTTTTTGTTTCCTTATTCATTTACACACACAGTATAAGTGAACATGAACATTTTTTATAAACTGCATGATTTTCATTCAGACATTTTGGTGTTCAATAGCGCCATCTCGTGGTCGAAACAATCACCATCATCATGTCTTTTAAGTATTTTATGTTAGGAGTGTGAGTCTAACACAACTGCCAAAAACATAGGAGTTTATTAAAGTTGTTTAAATGTTGATTTTTTTTTTGCTATTTGACATTATTACAGATTATATAATGGTCACTGTTGTTGTTTATGCATGTTTTCTTCTTTGCATTATTTATTCTGTGTGTCTGAAGAAACTGTAGGCACAAAAATATTTGTCAGTGGTACCTGAATGTTTATAACACTAACACTTTCTTCTCGTGTAGTTGGAATAGAACAGAGATGTAAGATATTCACTGTATTAAATGATAAAATGAATATGCGTCATCAGTTCTTAAGAAAAACATGCTAAGTTGATATAGTTGCTTTTTGACAACAACACTACAGCCAGGGGCGTAGCCATCATTTTAGAAGTGAGGGGACAAATTGTTGAGTGATCTGAACGGATCACGGATCAACAATGATCCGTTGCACCACTAGCCACATCCATGATTGTGCTCTGTCTCAGCTGATCGGCTCACCTGCTCACCCCAGCGTCCCCAGCGTATCTGTCCAGATGTGTCTTTATACAGTCTATGGTGAGAGCAGAACATTAAAATCACTGCTCCTCCCCGTGAACAGATGAGACATTGCAGCTGGTTTTCGGCGACGGCAACCAGCCAAGGGCCAGCCAAGGGCCCATCATGGAAACGGGAACTTTTGAGTTGCTACATCTGTATGCCTGCTGGCTAATACAGTAGTCAAATAATATCTGCAAATAAATAAACAATAAACAAAAAGTCTCTTTGAAATTACATATAAACTACATCTTTAAACATCCGTGTCAGCATTTCCCTTTTGAACTAAGGGACTCAAAGGCTACAGGCTCTCCTGATTAACTATATTACAAAATAATATCATCAGTTCTAGATTTCTTTTAGACCCAAGCAGAAACAATAATATAATCAAAATAAAATAACAGTTGTATTAAGTAAAAAGTCTCTTTGTTGATGATCCTTAATGTTTGTGTGGAGGCTAGACCTATATTAATGAAAAAATGAATGAAATATACATATCTATCTGTGATAGGCCAATATATCCTCTATCATGTAGGAATAAGGAAGCCTCCCGCAACATGTACATATATGTAGTACTTTAAACTTTAACTACCACAAAATAAATGAAATCTTTACAAAAATAACAGTCAAAGGAACACAAATACATTTATATTCTTATTTTCTACCCAGGAGTGAGTAATCTTAGAGTAACCAAAATAGTAACATTACTCAAGTAAGAGTATTGTTACATATTGTACCTTTAAGCTGCTATGATACACCATGAGATGACCAAAATCATAAATGTATCAAATCAAATCAAATCAAATCAAATTTTATTTTTAGCCCAAAGTCACAAAATACATTTGCCTCGGAGGCTTTACAATCTGTACAGGAGTGACACCTCTGTCCTTAGACCCTCGGTTGAGTGAGGAAAACTTGCCCACAAAAACCCTTTAACAGGAAAAAGGTGGAAGAAACCTCAGGAAGAGCCACAGAGGAGGATCCTCTCCCAGGACGGACAGACGTGCAATAGATGTCACATGTACAGAACAAGTCAGCACAAACATATTGTACAATTACAATGAATGATAAAATGACAATGAATTACAATGAATGATAAAATGACCACAGTAGCAGATATGGTAGCAATAATGACAGTAATAATATATGTAGTGGACGTTGCGCCGGATCACAGCAGCAGCCACGATTCACGAGAACCTGCTGGACGACAGAGCACAAAAACCGGGGAGTTCGGTTAGTAGCATGCATTAATGAGACATGTATGTCCACTGATGGTGAGAGAAAGAGGAGGAGGGGGGAGAGGAGAGAGAGAGAGAGAGAGAGAGAGGGAGGGAGAGTCCCCCGGCAGTCTAGTCCTATGGCAGCATAACTAAGGGATGACCTGAGCCAGCCCTAACTATAAGCTTTATCAAAAGGAAAGTCTTAAGTCTACTCTTAAAAGTGTTGACCGTATCACTACATTTTATTTCCTATTTCTCCATAAGGAGGTTTAAATAGTTTCACATGGCTGATAAACCTGCAGACTTATTGTAGCACATTACAATATCTACTGACAGCACAACAAGATAATGGTTGCACAAATAAGTTACCTGTAACAGCACATACCTGTAAATCAAAGTGGCCACGCTGTTAATTCTGCATAACTTTAAGCTTTAATATAATTTGAACAGGTGAGTTCAATAGAGATTCAGACTCAGTACAGTTGTCATGAACAAAGAAATTATCTATAGAGACCAAAACTGTTTTTTGTACCAGGCTGTAAACATGTTTATTTCTGCTGTGAAGTTCGACATTTTAACATGGGGGCTTATGGAGACTGACTCGTTCTGCAGCCAGCCTCAAGTGGACGTTTAAGGAACTGCAGTTTTTGGCACTTTGGCATTAGCTTCACTTCACAGTCACTTGCTTGGTTAAAATATGTGATGTATTTTTACTAACAGAGTATTTTATTGATTTAATAAAATGTCAGAAATAATCAATCAGATGTCTTTTAGCTGATCATTTCTCCAAATCCTCACAACAGTGTAAGGAATAAAAGAAAATACTCGATTGTTCTGTCGTTTGATTATTTAATTCAACTCTATTAATTATATTATTAATGTCTTAATGTGTATATTTTATAATAATTTTATAATACTTACTTATATACTTACTTTTCCCCTTTGTTGTGCTCTAAGTTTGATTCATGTGGCTCGATGAAATAAAGATCAGAGTGAGACGTCTCTGCTGCTTCTCCTCTCAGACACACCTGAAGTCTCATCTCACCTGGCCAGGTAAGATACAGCCGCAGCCACGGTGTTGTCCAGGAAACCGGCAAGTTTTCTTCAGTCTGTCGCTCCAGGAAACGACCAGATTTTTTTTACCTTCATCAGTCGGGTGACATTTTAAGGATCTCCAGCTGCTATGGATAAATTAAAATCGGTTTTAAGCGGCGAGGAGGCGCGAAGAGACGACCGAACTATCTTAGAGGTAAAAACTAAAACCAGCTTCAGCCTTCACTGTTTGAACTGTCATCTCAAATATTAATGAACAAACCTCTGTTAATGCAGACTGTAAATGAAGCCTCCACATTAGGCTGGGGCACACGTGTGAAGGGATTCATCGCCTGTTTCGTGGTGGGGGGAGCGTGCACAATTCTGGTAATGATATTTTTCTATAATAATATGTTTGCTGTTTTGAGCTCCACGCAATAAGGAAGAGCGCACAGGGAGAGTTAATGTGGCCTTACTGGTTCTTCTTGCCCTCAGGAATGTCGTAGATGTAGATGTTCATTCATGTGGCCACCCTGCCTTTAAGTGCCAACTGCAGCTGAGAGCTGAAATCTGTGTCACAAAGTCAAAAATCAAACATGTTTTCATGTCTGTGTGTGTTTCAGGGAGTGTGCATGCTGTTTATCCCCAAGATTGGACTCACTCTTTTCATTGTGTTTTACACTTTTGGAAACATTTGCACTCTGTGCAGGTCAGTCTACAACAATCACAACTAATAAGGTGGAATCTGAATCATATGAGTATTAGTTAGTATCCATATGTGCAGCATATATTGTACATATTTAAGAAGCACTGTGTAAAAGATGTTATTTTGTGATTTTAAAGACATAGCAGCAATAGTCCCACAGCAAGAAGCCCAGTCTGTCTTTCAGCCGTTTGTTTCACCAAGCTCTCGCCAACGACTAAAAGTCAGTCCCAGATTTACTCTTGTCCAGCGGCTTCTTGCTCTGTCACTCTTTCCTTTTTTCTTCTTAGCTTGCTCCATCAGCATCCTCTTTGTCTCTGTCCGTAGAGGCTAATGCATTGTCCACTTGCCCAGCGCCGGTTCTAGCACGACACCAGCCGTGTCCCCGTCAGCCTGAAAGCCTCCTCAATGCTCAATGTGACACGATGCTGCTTTAAATATAAACATGTTTCTATTTGTTCTGATCTTGTCTAACAGCACCATGTTTCTGATGGGCCCACTAAAGCAGCTGAAAAGGATGTGTGACAAAACAAGAGCGCTGGCCACAACAATCATGATTGTGAGTCTACAAACCTAAATGCTCGTTTTTTCATCCATATACAGCCTCGTATATCTTTTTAGACTGAGGAGAACTTTGTGTACTTACATTTGTCTCATTCGTCACTCTAGACGTGCCTTGTGTTGACTCTCTGCGCAGCCTTCTGGGTGAGTGATCCAAGACAGAAAAATACGAGTTATGATCACTTCTAACTAAAAACATGATAACAGTCTGATCACTCCTGTATTTTTCTGTCTTACAGTGGAAGAACTTTGGACTTGCTTTGTTATTTTGCATCCTGCAAGTCTTGTCGTTCACCTGGTGAGTCACAGTTTCTCTACTTTTTTAATTTAGTCTAAAATTCTGATTAATTTATGACATAAATTTTCTTTTTTTTTTTTTTTTACAGGTACAGTCTGTCATACATCCCGTTTGTGAGGTTTGTCCTTCATTCATTCAAATCAGCTGCAGAAATGTTCAGAAACTGTCATTCGTACCCGATCTGATCCATGTCAATTACTTTCCAGGGATGCAATACTGAAGTTGGTGGCGGTCTGCCTGAAGTGAGGCCCTGTCTGTCTTTGTGTGGAAGTTTCCAGCTGGATGAAGTCTCTGAGGTCTCTAACTGAAGTCGCTGAAGCTGCTTCCTCGTGCTTTAGAGAGTCTGTGACTCTTCCTGCTGCACATGCACATGTTTTATCTCCTTTGTCTTCTGTATGCTTCATTATTTCAGCTGGTTGAGTTTAATGAACAGGGGCTTGGTTTGTGATATATGTGAATATTTCTAATAAATTAATGTGTTAATTAATGGAGTATTGTCAGCGTCAACATGAAAACTTCAGATGGCTTAAAAGTGATGAGCATGGGCTGAAATAGAGTGTTGTGAACTTAATAATGTAAAATGCAACTGCCTGCTGCATTCAATGTTAAATTCAGTGCCTGAAACTTGTTTTTAATCCAGAAGATCCAAAATGTTTGAACAATATATATTTATTTATTTATCCTGATTATATCTGTTTGTTTTTACATATAGCTCCCAAAGAAAAGTTTTTAAGAGAGATAAATCGCAGTTGTACACACTTGGAGTTGAATAGTGTGTGTCAATTTGGTCTAACGCACTGCACAAAGGTTGGTTTATCAGAGGTTATATTTAGAAGCATATCTCAAGAGTTTGAGTCACTTTATCTGATATAGCAGGCAGAGTTAGAGCGAGCTTATGACATGAGTTTTTATGTTATTTTGCCAGATTTTAGCCAGATCTTATGTTTGTGTGTGACCTCCACTTTAAAACAAAGAAATTAAATTAAATTAAATGAAGGTGTTTAAGTTTTACAACTGTGTATGTTTGCCTTTCTTTTCATGATTGCAACTATCAGTTTTCTCTGTGTAACAACAGTCAATAAAAAAAAATGTACATGAGCAGGATGAGTGTATTTTGCATGTATTATTTACTAATTTTATCCAGTCTTTATTCAGTGCATGAACAAAGGAACATCTTCACAACATTTACATGAAGTGGAGATGACGGTGACGCGTATCAGTGCATCTGTATTTATACATGTGATGAAGAGAAAAATTACAGCTATAGGATGACCTCTGGGCTGCAGTGAGCCTGCCGTCCACCAGGGGGCAGTCTGAACATGTGAGGCGAGGGTGAAACCAAAATACTATTATTTTATTTATTTATTTTATTTTACTTTTTCTATCAGCGTAAATATAACGTTATTTAGTATGACTTGTTTTAATATATTTATTATTAAAATAATAATTTAAAAAAACGGCAAAGGAAATGACGTAGCAGAAAACAGAACGGAAACCGTTACGAGTATCATGGGTACTTCTGCTCCCTGTGTTTTGTTTCGCAGGCGGCTGCTTCTTCCTCCAGAAACTGTTAGAAAAGTCCCGCTGCAGTGGGATTTACTCTAAAAACACAAACATAAACTCATCCATTAAAACATATGTAACTTTAAACGTCGTGTTAGTAGAGTAAGCTGTGGTGTAGCCCTAAAAGCTGCCTGAAAGACAAGAAACTGGGCAAACAATATGCAATATAGCTGAAAACACGTCCGTAAAGTCAACATGCTGTCACACACACACACACAGACACAGAGCTAACTCTGACATGAACTTTATTCATCAAGTTTAACAAGAAGTCAGACAGAGCTCATGTGTGCTCCGTGATTAAGTGACTGTACTCGGTCTGAGATCTGACCGCAGTCCCGATGAGACCAGCTGCAGAGCTCCAGGAGTCAACATGACAACACTGAGGAGGATTCACTCCTGGCTCCCCCTCCTCCTGAAGCGACCCTGCTGCACACCGAGCTGCCACAGAGCAGCACCGGCCTCCTGCAGCCTCCTCCACACGCCTCAGCCCCGCGCTGCTGCTGCTGCAGGGAGAGCTGGGTCTCTCCGTCAGATCAGGGGGTTTACAGTCTCTGCATGCAGGCTGAAGGACACTGATGGTTGTTACACCGATGAGGAGGAGGAGGAGGAGGAGGATGGAGATTTCATTGATGACAGCGAGGTGGAGGAGCTGTTTCAGCAGCAGATTCCTGCAGGCATCGGAGAAGGTCAGCACAGCGTGTTCATCGTTCATCCTGATGTGAAGTGGGGGAGCAGGAAGCAGCACCTGACCACAGGTAACAGGACTCAGATATGAGTGTGTGGAACATGCTGGGAGATTTACAACCCCATTTCTAAAAAATGTGAAGATGTGCAAAACATTGAAACTCATTTGACTATAAAAACAGTTTATTAAATGTTGAAACTGAGAAGTTTTATTGTTTTCGGAAAATGATATGCACATTTCTGACTTGATGGCAGCAAAACTAACAAAAAAAAGTGGCAACAAAAGACTGGAAAAGTTGTGAAATGCTGATAGAAAATGAATAAGATCGACTGTCAACAAGGTTAGTGACATGACTGGGTATAAAAAGAACATCCAGAGAGTCTTTGTGAAGTAAAGATTGCTCAGAATCTGTGGATTTCATCTTCTACAGTTCATAATATTATTTAAAGATTCAGAGAATCCGAAGAAATCCCTGTTACGCAAGGACAAGGCTGAGAACTTCAGGCCTTTAGCCAATGCATGGGCTGAAGAACACGTCCAACCCATGCAGACACGGGGAGAACATCTCCACACAGAAAGGCCCCAGCTGAGGTTCGAACCAGGAACCTTCTTGCTCTGAGGCGACAGTGCTAACCACTGTCAGAAATTTCATGACTGAAATTCTATGATGAAATCATGGGCGCCATGTCCTGTGGACCAAATAGGGGAAGGACCATCAGGCTTGTTATCAGCAGGCAGTTTAAAAGCCGGTATCTGTGATGTAATTAGTGCACAAGGCATGATGGGTAACTTGCACAATTGTGAAAGCTTCAATAATACGTAACAGTATACATATCAACATATGATACCAAGAAGATGATGCTTCTTTCAACAAGACGTCAGATGTCAAACCACGTTCAGCACGTCATTTTGCTGCTCTCTCTCTCTCTCTCTCTCTCTCTCTCTCTCTCTCTCTTTCTTACAGCCGAGCTGATGATGGCCGAGGCCGTGGGGCTTGTGAACACTTTGGACAACTGGAGAGTGGTGGACAAGATCATCATGTCCACCAAGACACCAGAGAAGAAGAGGATATTTGGAAAAGGCAACTTCCAGTCTCTTACAGGTATTATCCGTTATCTGTGTCCCCCTGTGAATGAGTCAGTGAGCTTTGACGTGACTAATCTGTCTAATTTTCCTTCTTAAGAGAAAATCAGACAAACAGCGGGAATCACTGCTGTGTTTGTGAATGTCCAGCGTCTGTCTCCTTTGTCTGAGGTGAGCTTACGTTAAAAAAAAACGCTCTCTGGCTGCATGCGGAAAGGTTTCATGCACTGACGGCTGATTTTTTTCATCCATACAGAGGGAGCTGGAGGAAGCCTGGGGGGTTAAAGTCTTTGACAGATACTCAGTGGTCCTACACATCTTTCGCTGCAACGCCAGGACTAAAGAGGCGAAGTTACAGATCTCTCTGGCAGAGATCCCCTTGTTAAGGTAACTTTCAAAACATCCAAACATCAGACATATTTTTTTTTTGCTGTCACCCACTTGGATTTTAAAACGTCTTCATCTGATGGTGGCAGATCTCGTCTGAAAAATGAAATCACAAACTTGGACCAGCAGGGTGGAAGAACGAGATACATCGGAGGTTCAGGTAACATCCCGTCACCTGAGTTGATTAGTAATGAGATGAGCTTCAGCTTTAGCTTCTGTGATTTGGTCCTTACAGGTGAGACGCTGCTGGAGGTCCAGCAGAGGCTGCTGAAGGAGCGGGAGATGAAGATTCGCTCAGCGCTGGAAAAACTGCGGAAAAAGAGGCACCTGCTGCGATCTCAGCGTAAACACAAGGAGTTCCCCGTCGTCTCAGTGTTGGGATACACAAACTGTGGTGAGAGACTGGAAACAGCTGATACAGAAATAATCAGGGCTTCAGTTTGATGACGTTTTCTTGTGTTCACCCTAGGGAAGACGACTCTGATAAAAGCACTGACTGGTGACAGCGGCCTTCAACCCAAAAACCAGCTTTTCGCCACCCTGGATGTCACCGTCCACGCCGGCCAGCTGCCCAGCCACATGACAGTCCTGTACGTGGACACCATCGGCTTCCTGTCCCAGCTGCCCCACCAGCTCATCGACTCCTTCTCTGCCACCCTGGAAGATATTAAACACTCAGTATGTACCTAACGCTCATATCAATGGTGTTTGTGATGTGGAGAACAGTTGTTGACTCGATGCTGGTCTTTCTAGGATCTGCTGGTTCACGTCAGAGACATCAGTCATCCAGAGACGGTGAATCAGAAGGTGAACGTACTGAATGTCCTCAAGAACCTGCAAATCCCTGACAGGCTGATGAGCTCCATGATAGAAGTCCACAATAAAATTGACCTCATTGACAAGTAAGAAGGAAAAAAATGGTGTTCAATATAGATTTTAATACTTTTAAAGATCTTTCAAACTCCATCTAGAATCAAAAATAAGACTAAGATTATCCACACAGGAAAAAATAGAAAATATAAGCACCTGTTCAGCAGCTTAAAGCAACATTGTGTAACCTTTCTACCATAAAATAACTTTTAACTTGTAATCAGGTCTCACTCTGCACCCTGTACGTCTACGTATGATCACCCACGAGAAGTACATGAAGCTACGTGAAGTCGCACACCACCAACTATTTGACTGATTTTGGTGAAACTGGATCATATTTTATGGAGAAAATGTTTTCTGGTTTTTCCTCTGATGTCCTCCGGCTACTCCGCCTCAACTCTCTGTGATTTACAGAGTTTCCTGATGGACAGTGAAGCTAATGTTAACTCAATTTGTCCGGGCCGGGCTGCCCGGACTGTGAGCTCAGAACACTGGAGGAGTGTTTGTACCACAGGCGTTTTGGACCATCAAGGAGAGGAAGTTTTCAAGCCCGGGGTGCCATTTACATTTAGTCATTTTATCCAATGCGACTTACTTCATAAATGTGACAAGGACAGTGTGATAGTGTGACTAGCCAGTGTCGTGCCAGAACCAGAGCTGGACAAAATGACAAAATGGTTTTCAGGCCCCGATGTGTGGGGGAATGCTGATGGAGAGCGGAGCATTCTGAAATGTTGTTTTGAGATCTAGAAGGCTCAACACAACCAACAAAAGCACAAAACTTAAGTTATGCAGCTGAATTCAGGTGATGAAATGCCACATCTAACTGTAACTCAAAACCATATAAGACATAATCATATTCCAGCATACTGGATAATGCGTATTATTTGGCAGAGTTGCATCATTTTATTGATCTTTTTCTCTGTGTTCTGTGTGTCTGTGCGTGAGTCAGACTTTGGTTTACTCTTTAGGATCATAACAACTTAATTTAATTTCTGTTGTTCCTCTCAGCTATCAGTTTACAGAGCCCAGGGTGCTGCCCATATCCGCTTTGGAAGAGCGAGGCCTGGATGAGCTGAGGAAAGCCGTGGAAGAAGAAATTCTGAACTCTACAGGAAAACACATTTTGGACCTTAAAGTTGACCTCAGCACTCCTCAGCTAAGGTGAGAGCTGTTCCCCCACAGCGGAAACAGTTTCTGTTTAGAATAATCCAGACTAAATTTGCATCTTCTTTCACAGTTGGCTGTACAAAGAAGCCACCGTTCAGGACGTGCAGGTGAATGCAGATGAAGGCTCGGCTGTCGTCAAGGTCATCATCAGCACTGCTGTGTATGGACGCTATAAGAAACTGTTCGCAGGCGGGTAGCAACGCGTACTGCTGCAGGACAGCAGCTCCAAAGAAATGACTGCAAACTGTACCAGAAATATCTTTCTAAAAATGCTGTAAATGTATATTAAAAATATTTGAAAATAAATGTTCGTAGATATTTAAATTCATTCAACATTTCTTGAAGTTTGAACTCTTAATGTGCATTGAAAGTCACAGAAATACAGAAAAGAGTTTATGAGGTATCAGGATCAGTTCCTGTGAAATAAAATAGTTTTTTTATCTGTTGGCGTTCTTCTGTAGAAGTTTTTGGTTCAGTGCAATGACCAGAGAGCAGAGTGGAAGTGGACCCACAAAGTCTCCTGCAATGATGTTGAGGCTCTTGGGGTCCGAACCCGGTTTCTGCTCCTCCAGCCAAGTCCTCAAACACTCCCAGTTACTGTAGGTCAGCGTCCGCAGGGATTGCTTCCGGTTCTCAGTGATGTAAAATCTGTCAGCCGTCAGGTTCAGGCCGGAGACAAAGAAACCCTCTGAAGAAAAAACAGGTTAGTATTTTCATAACAGAAAAGTTTCATTTACAACTGTAAACGAAACTCACCTGGACGTCCCATATCTTTGTTCCACTCCAGGTAATTGATCACTCCTTGTGCTGTGCGCTGGTTGGCCCACCAGTACGGGATGGCAGGCCACAGCTCCGGATGTCTCGCTGCAGTCTGGGAGTCGTAGGACAGGACGACCTGGTAACCAGATGCCCAAAGACTCCGCAAGGTCAGGACTGCTTCCTGTGGAGGGCAGGTTAGGTTTTCTCAGGCCTTGTGCTTTTTGTTTCTTTTATTACACCATGAACCAGCTACAACAAACCTTCTGGGGGCAGAGTTTAGAGCCGAACAGCTTCATCAGGGAGAAAATGAAGGCATGATGGAGTTTGTCGTCGATTCCTTCAAAGTGGCTGCAAGCAAGGATAACAATCTCCTTTGGGTGAGACTCCAGCCAGGCGGCAACAGACACCAGTGTCTCCTATAAAGGAAGGACATTTACTACAAAACATAATATAAAAGCTCAAACTGAGACTTAAAAATTCATGATTATTCTCACCAAAACTGTTAAATGTGTGTATATGACGTGTGTGAAGTACAAGTCGTTGGATGAGTCTTTGGGTTTGTGTGCAACGCGGAGGTCGGTGCGAATCCCCATCGAAAGCTGCTCCTCGATGGTTTTGTCCTGCAAGGAAGAAAGATGTAGTTAATTATTTATCTGTTTAAAGCTGCTATTATCAACATTTATATAGTAATGATGGATCAAATGGCTACACGTAGATGAGTTGAAGCATCCTTGTGTAAGACACTGAACCCCACACTGTGCCATCAGTAATGATTAGCTACTTTCTGATGAGCAGTTGGCACCTTGCATGGCAGCCAATGCCATCCTCCAAAACAACCCTGAACCTGTCGAGGCATGAATATGCAGCCCCATACTTAACAAACCGCGATGCACTGTGTGTTCTGACATGTTTCTATCAGAACCAGCACAAACTTTTTCAGCCATTTGAGCTACATTAGTTCGTCAGTTTGATCAGACCACATCGGCCAGTCCTTATGTGCATCAATGAGCCCTGGCTGTCTATGACCCATGACCCCTGCATACCGGTAACAACCCATTAGAGTTACAGTGTTGGGGATGCTCTGTCCCAGCAGAGCTAAAGATAATCAAATCCTTATGCTTGCTTGATTTTTTTCCATCTAACATCAGTTTTGAGGACAAAATGTTCACTTGCATCACATCACTTGGCCTGCACACCACCTGTTAGGCTGCCAAGTGACGTGCAAAAACCCCCACCACAGCAATACCTTTATAACCCCAATAGGGGTCCTCACACCACTTTGACCAAGTTGTCTTGGCTGCTGCTAAACTTTTACATTTACATTTACTCTGTACGTACCTGTGTTGTAGCCCATTTAAAAATGGTCGGTCTGGTAAAACAGTAGAAAAGTCCGTCCAGGAGCCTGAAAAAGTCGGATTCAGACGGGACCAAGGGGGAGTTTATGTCCAGACAATAACTCATGGCGTCATGGCTCCCTGGATAAACAGAATCACTTTTACTGGACATGAATACAGCTAAAAACAAGAACAAACTCAACAGGTAAACATTAGACTACTGTGTACTGATAAAAATGTACATGAATATATATAAACAATAACATTTATAGATATAATTAGAATAAAACAATAGTGCACACAGAAGTTTACTGTAAATAAAAACAGATTTGTTCCTGTTTTTTCATAATAAGAGAATATACTTAAATACATAAATACATAAAATACAGGCAAATCTCCTTTTTGGACACATCTGCTGTAAAACTGTCAAAGTCTGTAGCTTTAAATGACGAGAATCCACTGTTTTACAGATATATAATATTGTTTATTTAATGTATCCTTGCTGTAAAGTAATAAATACATTATAAAACCTATAAAACCTGAAAATCAATTTGAGAGAACTGTAAAAAAAACAAAAATTATATGATAACTTTCAGTGGTGTAAATAGAAAAAATATAATAACTGCAATTACAATGTAATTTTCCATTTTCTAACAGTAACTGTGTGGTAGAACGGCAGTAATTTGCTGCTTTCAGACAGTCATGTATATAAAGCAGCCTGCTACATAAACCATATTTATTTTAGTATCTTTGCAGGTACAGTGAGTGTCTGAGAAACTGGGTTATTGTGTAGGGAGTGTTCCTAACACTGTGTGTCTATCAGGTCTAACAGGTACGAATGGACACATTAAAGCTTTTTAAAGGCTCCTCATACTAACTCTGAACAAGTTACTGTACCACTAACCACTAAAATGCAAAGCAGAATTACTGTGTGTGTTTGAGTGACTCAGGTCTCAGGTATCTCAGTGAGCCAGGTAATAATTAAGTAATTAAAATAAGCAGATGGAGGGAACAAAACAAAATAAAAACACAGGAAGAAGAAGGGAGGGTGCTCATGTACAAAGATATTTAGTTTAGACTGGAATAATAAATTAGTCTAGACAAAGAGAAAAGGTGTTGACTGTACCAGGTATGGCCAGGTTTGTCAGAGGAATGTCCCACAGCTCCTCGGGTAAAGCTGACATCCAGTCCTGGCACCTGAGATCCATGTCGCACCAAGTCCTGCAGGAGACTCACTTAAAACACACAGATCTGAGAATAACCCTCATCATATGATCGATGAGGGTCCTCTTCCTCTGTCTGTTTACGATAAATGAGCGAGCACACACTTCACAGCAGGAGGAGGAGCAGGAGGAGGAGGAGGAGGAGGAGGAGGTGAAACTTTTCCTGATTCTTCCGCAGTGTTGTTGGTGTTGAATGACAGGAAGGCGACGTGAAACCGAGACTGAGGCGCAACACTCCAGTTTTATATGACGCTTCTGCTTTTGAGGGACTCTTCGGCACAGTTTTATTCAGATGTAATGTGTGTCTGAAAATATTATTTACATTTAGCCCACAGAATTTAGGTCTTGTTTGCGTTGTTGCCATGACGTTTTGGAAAGAGGCGGAGCTTGAAGATAACCCATTAAAACCAGTTAAAAGCTTTAAAGCAACATTGTGTAACTTTTCTACCATTAAATAACACACTTTAAATCATTTTGATGCTTCACACATCAGGTGAATGCCGTCTGTCACACACCACCAACTATTTCACTGATTTTGTTGAAATTGGATATGGAGAGAAAAAAACTGAATCTGTAATTTACAGAGTTTCCTGATGGACAGTGAAGTAAACTGCTGCCAACTGTAGCTGCTGTTAGCTAATGTTAGCTCAGTTTGTTAGCCGGGCTGCCCCAGACTGTGAGCTCAGAGCACCAGGGGAGTGTGCGCGGGGCGCGGGGAATACTGATGGGGAGTGGCGCCGGTGTCGTGCCAGAACCGGAGCTGGGCAAGTGGACAATGTAAGTCGAGACCAAAGAGGACGTTGATGGATGTAGCTAAGAAGCCGCTGGACAAGAGTAAATCTGGGACTGAGTTTTAGTTGTTGGCGAGAGCTAAATGATCTAAATAAAAGGTTTGGTAAGGATTTCTTAAAAATGTCTTTCTTATTTACAGTTTTTGACTTCTTTCTCTTGTACGTTGTCTCTTTTCATAGTGCCATATATTTAAAAAAGCTATAAAACAAAAAGAAAAACCTCAGTCATAATATATACATAATTACATTTGAACATATTTATGTATAGGGTATCTTGCTAAACAATACATTACATGGTGCATATTTTAGCTGCAGGTTACATGAAATGATGAGCCATGACAAAGTGTTGATGTTGAGTTTATTTTACGCATCCTCCCGTGTCATGTAAATCAAGATCAAATTCATCAACATGTCATTCATCAATTTAAAAATGAAGCAGCAGCTGCCAAGAAGATGAAAAAACCAACAACCAGCAGAACAAATAAAATCCCTGATCAAATAAATGCAGCACAAAGAAAAGGAACAAATAAATAATCCTGTAGAGTTCTTCAACTGTTTGGATGTTTGGACCGTGTAGAAGCTGTTACTGGAATAATTATAGACTATAGATCAATCAATACATTTCTAATTAAATGCTGGTGAGAGAAATGCTTAGTACAGAATGAGAGCTCCAGTTATTCTGTGGGTAACTTTGAATTTTTAGTGTAGCACAGTGGATATTTACATTATACTGTATTTATATTATTTAATGTCTGTATAATGGAATAAAATAATCAAACTGATAATACAGATGGCAGCAGCAGGAGTTCTGATTGGCCAAGCTCACACGGACACAACAGCTGACCAATCAGAGCTCCTGCTGCTTTGTTTAATTTGTAGGTGCTAGATTGTTTACACGTCTTTAAATTAAACTTAAAAATGAAATGGATCACAAAATAGGAACAGGAACAGTAAGGCTTAAATTATTTGTGAAATTCAGCATGATTGAAAAGACACATACGTAAATAAAACTAAAATATTAATAATTTAAACGTTGCATAAAGAAACAGACTTTTAAATTGGCAAATTTAAGAGTCTGTTTTTAAAACTTAAAAAAATGTAATTTAATTCTACATATTAAAAGTCTATATTTATTCCAGTGGCACACTCCAGTCTCAACACTAAATACAACAACAACCATTAACATTAGTAGATTTAGGCTAACAGGAGACGCCGTGATCTGAATATTCGCATTATTTTACGAAGAACTCATCGTAATAACAGAGTTTACACAGATTATTTGCATGTTTTTTCGCCACGTTGGCTGATAATGGAAATGAAGAGGACTGAATGGATCCCAGAACAGCAGAGTTTCAGTCACATGATGTCATTCAAACTATTGTAAGGGAATGCTAAAGCATTGAAAAGGAACACTGGGAAGGGAACACAAAAGCTTTTTTCCGCCCCCCAGCTGTGGCCCTTTTCGGGACTGAAAGCACCGCAGACATGGACACTTCTTTTGTATACGTGAAACAAACGCCTCAGTGATACAGACTGTACCACTCCAGCACATGGCAATCTTGGAAGGAAACATGTTAATCCGAATGATCCGGTGAATAAACGTGTTATGATGTGCTTTAAAAATGCTCATGTTTATTGTAAAAGCTCATCTCCACAGGCACAGCGGTGCAGCATTAGTTTAAATAAAGGCCGAACCTGTTGGCTAAAGTATATTGTAAGTAGAACAGTCAAGGTTGGGTTCATGCAAATAAGTTTTTCCATGCATTTTGCATAAGTTTCATGTCTCTTCTCTACATTCCCTATGAATAAATACGTGTATCGTAGGTGATACAGTTGAACTACTGCTTAAACTTGCTGCCTCACATGTCGTATTTAGAAAAGTTTTCACATTACAGTCATATGTGCTCGTTGAATACGTTGTGCTTACTCATCTAAAATGCCTACATTAAGGTGAGAATAACTGGATCTTTATTGCTTTGGTCACTGTAACATAAAACTAGCCACCTCGCTGACTCGTGAAAACCCATACAGTACATTGCATAAATAGTCAACTAAATGTAAACAAACAAGTGCAGCTCAAAATACCAGAAAAAGTCTCTTTTCAAGCAGCTTTTAAGACTGAAATATACGTTTCTCTGCCCCCAGTAAGTGCATTTATATGCAGATAAATAATTCAAGTAGTTTTTTTTCTGTCACTCTTAACAAAACAAGCTCATGTGTGTGTTTCATGCTGCGATTCACATTTGTTTTTTTCTGTAGAATAATGCAAATTATTTAAAAGTCACGAGGAGTATTTCAGTAGTTTCTCATTCAGTTTAACAACAGTTGGTACAAAGTCGCTCTCTGTGATAAAGTCCCCTGCAATGATATTGACAGAGCCGACCCTTGAGCCGGGGGTCTGCTCTTTGACCCAGCTCAGGAGGGTCGGGTACGTGGACATCACCAAGTCCTTCAGGGACTCTGTTGGGTGGGTGCAGATGTATTTCAGGTCCTCTGTCAGATTGATTCCTGTGACGAAGAAACCTCCTGAAACACCAAAATAAACAAGAAATTTATGATTAAAATTAAGTGTTAATTTATCAATCTTGTTCCCAAACTGCAGATTACCTGGTCGGCCGTGTTGTTTCCTGTATTCAAACGCCTCGATAAGCGCCTCAGCTTTGCATTTGTTGGCCCACCAGTAGGGAATATGTGGCCACAGGTCGCTGTGAGAGCTGGCAATAGTGTGTTCATAGGACACAATCACTGAGCAGCCTAAAGACCACAGGTTTCGAAGAGTTACCACTTCCTGAAATCAACAGAACAAACAAGCTTAGTTTGTTTTGATGTTATTTTAAAAGGTCAAGGCTGGCGTTATTCTATGTTTTTATTACTGATGAAAAGACCAAAACCAGCAAAAGCATCGAGAGTCGAAGTGTCACATCCAGGCTGACTTCTGTAACACAATGCAATCTCTATTTCAGCATTTCTTTACTCCGTTCTTTCTGAACAGTCTGTTCCTGAGGTTTATTTTCTATTTTTTTTAACACGAATCAGCATCAACAACAACGTTTACTTTGTGAGCACAGAAAAAACGAAGAATTTATGTCACTTTCGTCCAAATTCATAAACATTACCAACTAAAATCATTATAGAAAAGGTTGCTGGTAGATATACAAGCTTTACTAATTAATATTTCATATTACTTGTGGGCACAGCTGGTAAAAAGCGTATTGTGCAGCAGTTTCTTCCAACGCAGGGACAACGCTGAAATGAAATAACATCCATTCAGTGTGAGGAGAAATGAAAGTAGATGGGGCTTTTTTCTGGCTTTATTACCTGCAATTCAACTAGTACGGCAGTATGAATCAGAAAATACTTTTAGTATTATGAATCCATTGTTGGTTTTGGTCTCTTCTTCCTTATTCTTTAAGTCCTCATTCAGAACTGGAGGGGGAAGTTGTACCGTTTTAGAACAGAGTTTGGAGGTGAATATGTTGCGTATGGTTGTGAGCAGCAGCATGTGGAGCTCCGGGCTCAGGCCGAGGAAGTGGCTGAAGGAGAGGATGACCACTTCTTTGGGATGAGCGTCCAGCCACTCTCTTATCTCCATTAGAACCATCTGCCACGAAAAACACAAGTTACCATTAGGTCTGCTTCAACAGGATTCAATACCTGAAGGCACAAATCACAGCCGTGTTTTAACTTAGGACCTGATTTTTGGCATCCGCACACAGATCTGCGATACGATGGAAATCTGTTACAACCTGCCAAAAGACGTCTCACCACCTGGCAACTCTGCTGGAGCAGAGGTGAGTCAAGAGCAATCTGATTCATCATGCAAGCTGCCCGTATGATAGGCTACCTGCCTATTCTGCACCTCAACTGGCTTGTGGACATGTTGAGTATCATGGAAATATCACGACTCGGCCACCTAATGTCAACTGTTATGTCATAGCTAAAGGTGCATTTAATGGTTGCATATGTAAGGATGGCAAACCTTTCATATTTAAAAGGACCCGTGTGTAGGATTTACTCACATCTAGTGGGGTTGTTGCTGATTGTGTCGCCCTCACCTAACATGTCCTTTCCTAGTATGAGAAAGGAGAAACTACTGTGGCTGTGAAACACGTGAAAAATGCCCCATCTCGAGGCAACGTTTGTCCGACCTGTGCTTTAATAGAAACAAAGCAGACTGCATGGAAGTCGTCTAAATATAAAACGCTCATTCGAACAAACAAAAACATAACGATTGTTATTTTTAGGTGACTATACACTGCATAGTGAAAACATAGTCATACATATTGTATTCCATCCATCCATTTCCTTCTGGTGGTGGCAGCAGGTTTAGCACAGCGTTTCAGACATCCATCGATCATCCATCAGCAGGTTCGGGGTCTGCCCTGGGGTCTCCTCCCAGTTGGATGTGACCAGAACACCTCCAAAAGGAAGGCACCCTAATCAGACGCCTGAACTACCTCAGCTCTACTCTGAGCTCCTAACCTTATCTCCGAGGCTGCATTCAGGCAGGAAAATGAAAAACGTTAAACCGTCAAAAAGTTGAGCCCGATCCAACTTTTGGAAAAAACTGAGCCCGACCAGAAGTCGCCCATGGGAAGATAAACCTTATTTACCACGTAGCATAAACATTCTGCTTTCCGCTAACAACCATGGGGGAGATACTGATCGCCGCAGTCTATGCTTTTCCCGAGATCTACAATCTCTGGCCAGCCTACAGCGGAAACTCATTATTATATTCCATTTCTGCCATATTCTGCAAACACACTGGACCTTTAATAACTGAACATGTTGCTGCTTTTGTTTGTTTGCATTTTGAGGAAGTCCCAAGCTAGAAAACTGCCAGAGCATATAATGTAATCTAATTCAGACATTACATTGAGAACTGTTTGCAGTTCCTGTTTCTGCGTGAATATTGCCAGAAAATTAGTAACAGCACTTATGAGAACGGCTCTGATATTGAAACTATGTAACTTTAAAAAAAGAAACAACACCTTCTTCCTCTTACACATAAAATGTTGAATTCATAAGCAATAAACTGCTGCTGCAGTTCAATACGCTCTGTGGTTTTGCTGCTGTCGCCATAACTGGTCTGGTATGACCGGTAGTTTACGATGGCTGATGTCAGCAAATTTTAGATAGATATGAATCTTCTGTACTTGTGCATAGCGTCAAGTATCATCTTGTCCTTGTTACCTGTTTAGTAAAAGTAATGTTCCCGCTACAATAACCATAAATACTTTCATAATTATGACCGTAATGTTCATCGCAGACTGTCAAAACAGTCATAACCAGTCTAATTAAAAAAGCAGAGATGATTTAGTATCTCCCTGCAGTGATGACGATGAGTCTTCTTTATGGTTATTGCTGAAGATGCAAACATTTCACAGGAGCAACAACGTAATGGATATTATGTCAGCGTGCCATTACTTCACCTCCACAGTGAGCGTGGTGTATACGCCGTGGTAGAAGTACAGATCAGTGGAGCTGTCATTGGGCCTGTGTGCAATCCTCAGGTCACAGTATCGGACTCCACAGTCCAGCTGCTGCTTTATAGTATATTCCTGCAAGAGACGATGTCCAGCTTAAAATACTATTCACACACCAGATCACTTTACTCTTACTCACAATTTTCATAGATTTAAATAAATCTAGAGCGACTTGACTCGGTTGTAGATAGGTAAAGACTCATTCAATTCAGTCATGTGACTCCAACGGCCGTCGTCCACACCAGACCTCAGGTGACCTGAACGACTGTATCAAAAAACTGCAGTTCCTCCAACGTCCACTTGAGGCTCGAGTCAGTCTCCATAAGTCCCCATGTTAAAATGTCCAACCTCACAGCAGAAATAAACATGTTTACAGCCTGGTACAAAAAACAGTTTTGGTCTCTATAGCTAATTTCTCCGTTCATGACAACTGTACTGAGTCTGAACTTCTATTAAATCACCTGTTCAAATTATATTAAGGCTTAAAGCTACTATTGACATGTAGGTGCTGTTACAGGTGGCCTGTTTGAGCAACCAGACTTCATTCAGCCCACCTGAGGTCCTTCAATGATCGAGGTCTTCGCCAGTTTTTAGATTAGCACGACTGCCAACAAGGTCGGAGGCCAGTGCCACCACGCTGAGCTTCACAACGGCTCTTCAGAAAGCCGCTGGCGACGTCATGAATACTACATCCATTCTTTATACTGTCATTGGTCAGAAGTGAAGGAGCCTCTTGGATGAGAGGTGAAACATCTTTACAGATCTACAACCAAGTCCTGTCGCCCCAGATTTAACCCTTCTTAAAGAAAGATGACCTGGATGACTGAGAACCTTCACAGACACACATTTAAATAGTGCTGTATATCCCATTTATACAGTATGTTTATATTTATTCATACAGTGATAACTCTCAATAATACTAGTACACACAATCCTTTCACATTTGTACACTATACTGTAGTACAGATATACATATATTTTCTTGTATTGTGCTTATTTTTATCTTCTGTGTCTCTTGCTCTGTCACTATACGAGTGCTCTTAATGCTGAGCTAACCCATTCCTCGTCCAACACATTTCATTGTACTGTTGACCCCATGCTAACCTACAAATGACAAATAAACCTTTGAAACTTAGCTGTTTTATTACCTGGGTTATCGCCCACTTGTACACAAACGGGCGAATAAGAGGCTTCATGTATTTGTCCAGCTTTTGAAGCATGTCAGGCTGGGTGAGGTCAACGGGGGATCTGTCATTCATATCCAGACAGTAGGTTATTGCATTGTGGCTTCCTAATTGAGGGAAAAGATAGTAAACATCATCATCACTAGACATTTGATTCATGTTTCATGTAAAGCTATGGTGGCTCTGAGAGCTTAACGTGCTGCAGCAAAGGAAAACGGAAGCCAACGACTCATTTGAAACACATACGCTACATTAGAAAATGCACTGCAAATATAGATTGTGTTTTCTGCTTTTCCAGCATGTTTCTTTATCCATTACATTATTAACCCTTAACTGCATATCATTTTAGATTTTGCTGCGCTCTGTGTATTTGTAGAAAAGTGACTACAGTTTTCTGTCTCGCAGCTGTGTCTTGCTAAGTGCCTGCAGAGAGCTGACTTCTCGTGATAACCTTCAAGGCCAAAGATAAGGGTCAGGTTCCCATTAGGGAAGACTCACTTGTCATGCTGAGAAACAACTGAACTTTGGTTTCTTGTAATCATGTTAAAGGTTTTCTGATCACGTAAGATGCAAGGCAGGAACTGTATACATTTTACAATAAGTAAAAGGAGGCAAAGGTACAAGTCGTGGACCACAATGGTGTCAATCAAAGACAATTTTGGAGTAAATTTGTTTCCTCATTTCTGTATTTGGGTGTATTTGAATTTCCCCATGTCAGATTGGTAAAGATGTTTTGCATAATTTGCTTGAGTTTCGTCTATTTGCATTTGTTTTCTTTAGCTGCAGCGCACTGAGATCTCGGTGCCAGCCTCGGATAGATTTACAATTTATAAAAAAAGTTATTGGTAACACTTAAAAAGACTGACACACTTAAACACATTTTAATGGAGATGACGATTAAATATTTATAATATTTTCACTTAAGTCTTGACTCACTTTGGCCTAAAATAAAATCCATATACGAACACAGAGCAACAGTGGTTGTCTAAAATCTTTTTTTTTTTTTTTTAAATTTACATGAATAAATGAACAAATTGATCCAAGAAAAAGTCTTTCTATTTTAAAAATCAGAGTAGCTTCAAATACCATCAACTGTTTCTACAGACACAACCAGGCAGCATGATAAAATCTAAAATTTATATGAAATCAGAGTCAGAGTGAAGTTTAGATTTCCTCTCACATGGTTTAAATGTACTGTGGCCCGGGGCGAATGCTGTCATGAACATGTTGTTTGGTCAATGAACCATTAAACTGTTTACAACAGACACAGACATTCATAAAGACTCCGTCATGTTCATGACAGGGTCAGTCTTCCTTACTAACTAATTCATTACACACACACGTAACACAAATACTAACCACACAAACAATCAGACGAACACCACCACTGAACTACTGTAACAACATACGAGCCTTACCCTTTAGGGATCATTTGGATACCAAAGATAAATTTGATTTCAGCACTGTCGTCTCCAATAAAGTCTATGAAGGGCTCCAGACAGAGAAAAACAACCACTTATGTCTCCTTGGAGAACATTAACTTGAAAAAGTCTAGTCAATGCTGTAAGATTCATACCTGTGCACAGTACCAGAGAACACTAAGGATGTCAGTTTAATTCAGATACAGCAGCTTGCAGGTCTAAGATAGTGTGATGCGGGTTACTCTTAGCGTTAAGCATAAACTTGACTGTCACTTAATTAAATGACTTTAGTGCTGTGGGGACAGCTTCATCAGCACGGGACAGCTTCATCAGCGTAACTTTTAATGTCCGCTTCAACTATAGGACAACTAACAACGAAGATGATACATCACCTGACTGCTAATCTTAGGTGTATCATAATTTATAGGTCCTGTTCTATATGGAGCAATAAAATACAAGTATTTATTAATTAAATTATGCAAATTCTCTCACTAAACCTGAGAAAAATGAGGTGATCTATAAAATAAATCTAGACAGATATAAGTCTAATTTCTGAGGATTAAGCTCAATAAGAACAATAACATATTAAATGTTTGAATTTATGAATTTTCACATTAGATGCACGCTACATGCTTACACACACCAGAGCAGCCAGTGTCACATTTGCTCCTCCTGCCCTTCAAATTAAGACTTCCTGAGTTATTAATGTGTTGTGTGTACTCTCTCACGCACATTTCCACTGATAACACTCAATTAACAAGCAGCTTCATCATCACTACAGTGTGCTGTTATGTGGCAGCCTTACCTGGGATGGCCAGGTGGTGCAGGGGGGTGTCCCACAGAGCACATGGCAGGTGAGACATCCAGCTCTCCATGGGCAGCTCACCCAGGCTCAGCTCACTCACTCCGGACACCGAGGACATGCTGAACTTGATCCAGCGTCTGAACACACATTTTTTTAATGCAGATACAAAGCGTTATTGTTTATTGGGATTAGTGCAGAAAACTTGTGCATGGCATGCTCGTCCTGTTTCATTTCACACTTACTTGATCAAACTGCTGCTGCTGCTGCTGCTTCCTCCGAAACCAGCTGAACCAGCTAAACCACCACAAAGGGGGGGAAGTACGGTGACAGAAACTATCGGTGTGCGCCAGAAGAAGTCGTCCACCAAGCAGCTTTACAAAATGTCATGGCTGTACATAAAACATGCATAATGAGATCCGGAGATAAAGCGTGGCAGCAGCTCAGTCTGGTTACCTTTTACACCTGCATAACCCGGCATAACGAGGACAACGGGCCCGGTGCATCTTCTTTTTTTTTTTTTTTCCAGCTCCGATTATCGATTATCCATAATCGAATCGAGTATCCACCTATGATGGTGCTGGCTGCAGGTGCATGGACACCCAGTCTCTCCTCGGTTCACCGGGTGTCTGTCGGTCCTGTGAGGTGCAGCAGCGGAAGCAGCAGAGTGCGCGGAGCAGGGCGGCACCGCGCCTGCTGACAGATCAGCAGATGCGGAGAGGCTCTCCTCTTAAAGAGACCACTGTTAAATGTGAGAGATTAAACTCTGTGGCCGGGACCTCCCAAACATACTGCAGCCCTGCCCAGATTCAACACAAATCACTGCAAGTGTTTCCCCATCAGCTGGTTAATGGGGAAACCAAAACACCTGGTGAAACGTCACTAGGAGTGGGTGTGGCCGCAGGTGCAACATGCTCCAAGCACAACAGTTTGAGCAATTGATGTACAGCGTAACTTAGTCTGTCCAAACCTGGGAGTCAAAGTTTAATAACAATAACACTGTGTAACTTTTCTACCATAAAATAACAGATTTTAAATAATTTTGATGTTGATTGATCAGGTGAATGATGCACTAAGTCACACACCACCAACTGTTTCACTGATTTTTGGTGAAACTGGATCATATTTTATGGAGAAAATGTTTCCTGGTTTTCCCTCTGATGTCCTCCGGCTGCTCCGAACTCTCTGTGATTTACGGAGTTTTCTGATGGACAGTGAAGTAAACTATAGTTGCTGTTAGATAATGTTAGCTCGCTCTGTTAGCTGGGCTGTGAGCTCAGAGCACCAGAGGAGGTTTTTGCAAATACTGACGGAGAGAGGAGCTAGTGTCGTGCCAGAACCGGAGCTGGGCAAGCAGGTAATGTAACCAAGCTCATCATGGTACAGTCGAATAGACCAAATGTGACGTTGACGGAGGAAGCTAAGAAAAGAAAAGCAATGCAAGAGTAAATCTGGGACTGACTTTTAGTCGTTGGGGAGAGCTTGATGAAACAAAAGGCTGAAATAATTATAATTAATTAAAATAATAATGTTGTAATATTAGCTGGCTGCTATGTCTTGTGTTGTTGACCTTGCTTGATGTTTGGCTGTTAGCAAAGTTGTCGACTTGCTAGTTTTTTATTATAAGTAATATAATCATAACAAATACATGTGTACAGCTGTCCATATTTATGACAGTGATTTACAGAGACTTCAGGAGAACCCACAAAAATAATGTGGTAGTCGGTTGTGTTTTTGGGAACTTGTGAGAAACCCCCCCCCAGCTAAAAGTCACTGTGACCCAGTCATTCCTCCCTATGGTGGTAAGAGCCGATTAGATCCCAGTGTTTACTGATGGTGATTATGTAACAAGATTTTGAAACTTAAACACAAAGTCTTTGTAGCTTCCCACAGTGGTGTTGTAAGTAGCTTCGTCACACAAGACAAAACACAAGCAGACAGTCCTTAATCTGTTAATTGTTCATCCATGTTCCATCCATGCCAAGTTACAATCTTCTTATTTACAAAGAAAAACACTAAAAATAATGCTCGATAGTGCTACAAGTGGTCAAAACCTCAGCAGGATACCTTTAAGAGATTCCATAAATTCAGTTTATTCTTGATGATGCTCTAATGTTTGTGTAATTTTTGTTTTACCTCTTCAAGTCTGAAATAAAACAAACTGAATAGAAAACATTACATTTTTTTGTAAATGCTCGTGACTCAGATGCACAAGACAAGACAAAAGGTTTGGTAACTGCTATACAGACTGCTTTACATGTATAACTATATACCAATATATATGTATATACTATATTCCATTAAGTTATATTTGCCACAGTTTGGCTGAAAGTGACAAATTTAAGCTCTGAGTTCTGGTTGATTTGGCGACACCTCGTGGTTCAATGCAAAATTTGGCCTTCTTGAATTACTCTGAGAGTTAACATGATCTGATTTCACTCTGGATTTGGCATGTAAGTCTGTTAAAAGTGAAAGTTACCTGGCTGAGAAGTTGGAGGTGTACAGACTCACTCTGATCTGCTGCCATAAAATGTCCCCAAAATAAACGTTGACTTGTTTTGTAGTTGTGTTTATTTTGAGACATGGGTGTCAACTCACTGACAAACACTGTGCATTTCCTGTGACTACTTCATAATAAAAGTCATGTTTCACCAGTGAAATGCTTTTAGTGCGAAGGTGAAGCTGCAGTAAATTAATAATATAGCCTATAAATATATATAAATATTGCAATCCTTCCATCAGTGGGTCAGTGTTACCTCATTCAGTGATAGATAGTGACTTAAACATTTATTTAAGTGAAAATCTTTGTCTTTTATCTTAAAACTGACCTAACCGTAGATAAATAATGATTTTAGGACTGACCTTCGTACTAAAATGTGCTTCCCAAGAGGAAATTGATGAAGTCGTCTGTCTGCTTGCGATAATGTGGTTGGTGAGGTCTCCCTCAGCTTCTTCGGCAGGTCAATAAACCCTGAAACAGCACTAACCAGCGTGGTGAAAAGCAAACTAGACAAACCGACACATCAGCACATGATTTGTTGAGGTCCATCTTTGCTGACCCTGGGTCAAACCAACCACACCAGAGGTTTTTTTTTCACAGGAGATATGTTGACATGTCATCAGTGAAATCACAGTTTTAAAACACACTGTGCATGATGGTGTTTGTGGCTGATAAAGTGTGGCGGTGCTGCCATCTAGCCTTCACTCCACATAACTGATATCAAGTCACACACCACCGACTACTTCACTGATTTTGGTGAAACTGGATCATATTTTATGGAGAAAATGTTTTCTGGTTTTCCCTCCACCTCAGCTCTTTGTGATTTACAGAGTTTCCTGATGGACAGTGAAGTAAACTGTGGCTGCTGTTAGCTAAAGTAAACTCTAGTTTGTTAGCCAGGTTGCCTGGACTGTGAGCTCAGAGCACCAGAGGAGTGTTAGTGTTTGTACCAAAGGTGTTTTGGACACGTTTTGGAGAGAAGGTCTTCAGGCCTGGGGCGTGGGGAATGCTGAGGGGGAGCGGAGCTGGTGTTGTGCCAGAACAGGAGCTGGGCACGCGGGCAATGTAACCAGACTCAGCATCCTCTATGGACATAATGACAGAGGAGAAAAGACTTGATGAGAAAAAGTAGAGAGTGAGCGAGCAAGAAGCTGCCGGAGAAGAGTAAATCTGGGATTGACTTGTAGTCGTTGGCGAGAGCTCGGTGAAACAAAAGGCTGAAAGACAGACGCCGAGCTGGGCTGACTGCTACTAAGTTATATTAGCTGGCTGCTATGTCTTGTGTTGTTGACCTTGCTTGATGTTTGGCTGTTAGCAAAGTCGTCAACTTGATAGTTTTTGATCACAGTGGTATTACACTCTAAAACTGGAGGCACTAAATCACAAAAATACCAATTTCTACACAGTGTTGCTTTAAACTGAACCTATAATCTCCACAAAGAACACAATTATTAATATAAAACATTTATTTAAAAAATGCACTTTCCAAAGTAGAAACAATCATTGCACCTAAAAATGCTTGTTGTCTCTACTGTTTGAATGTTTCAGGATGTAGCACCTGTTTCTGTCACTGCAGTGTTTTTGTGTTTGGCTTCTTGCAGACTTACACAACATAATAAAAAAAACAAAAAAAAAAACACTGACAATAACTTTTTTGTGATTAGTTCTTGTCGGCCATTTAACAGAGTAACTTCTCAGTAAATCCTCCACCACACCATGTGTACTATACAGTGTATTTGATTACAGTGAAGTGAAAGCCATGTTTCACATCAGTATTAAGTTTCAGAGGTGCTTCATCTTGTCGTAATGACACCTACACCTTCCTCTTGTTGGGATGTGTTACAAACAGATTCTCTTTCCTGATTTTACAAAGGTTATTTGTTCTGAGGGTCAGCGCGGGGTGAGCGTCTCTTTCAAGCTTTTAAAATTGTTTAACACATTTTAAACTGTCTCTTATACTGAGTGATGAATACTGGGGCCAAAAAAGCAGCGAAAGTTGACAACAAGATTATTTATTCTTTGATCAGATCTAGATATTTAAATGCTGATTTTGTTATCTTTGTTTTGCGTTTTGAGAAATTTGGCCTTTTTAAATGAATTTTAAATGAGTTCAAACTTGGCAAATATGTCACTAAAAAGTACTGAATTGACATTTGTCCCTAATAATAATAATAAAAATCTCGAGTCCTAGTAAAACTAGTTATACCAGGTCATTTATTATCAAAAAAAGTGACACAAGTAACAGAAAAAACTGCAGATATGTGAAGTTTTCAGTTAAAAGTTGGCTGATCGTCGTGTGATGATCTGTAACCAATAATAAAAGGCAAACAATTACATATCTGTACTCAGGCTTTGCTTTTTATGCATCCACGATACTGAAGGATACAGCAGGAAATTTCACTTTTAATGTCTTACACACATCTTTTTTTTTTTTCTCCAATTTTAAGAGGATTTTCACAACCTTGTAATCGAACCCGGACACGACTGAAGGTACTTATAGTGTGAAACTGCATTCCTACACACAAAAAGGCATTCGTGTTCATAAAAACGACTCCAACTACTTGACAAATATAAAAAGGTCTGCAGGGAAACTAACAGACAAGAGTGCGTTCGATACTAGAATTCACTACAAAGTTCCCATCTGGCATGCCGGTTTTAATTCCTGCTACAACTTTGATTCAGTATTTTGAAGTGTCAATTCAGTTCAATTATTTACATCCCGATTTGAACATGTTATGTACAGCAGCAGTTTTAGTCAAAGGCAAATTGAACCCGTGTGTTTGGGAGTGTTTAATACAAAGTCGAGTACAAAATGTAACGCTCGCCACACAGAAAGGCAAGCACGATGGTCTCAGAAGACTGACAGATTTGTTCCTCTCAAACCAACACTGACACAATGTTTTGACGACCCTTCATGCATCTTCTGCTTTATATACGCAGCACCGTGAGCGCTGGCCGGGGTCTCGGGTCTGGTCCCTGATGTTGATGTGTTCACAGAGATGGCCTGGCACTTGGGAAGAAGGTCAGGAAAGAACGGCGGCAGTGAGCAGAGTCAACAAACAGCTGTCACCTTTGCATGGAGTGTCTGGAGCCCAGCGACTGTTTCCCACGACTGACCCCTTTCCTTGGAGCGTCTGGCTGAGGCAGCCCGACCTGCTGCCTGTGCCTCCCTTTGGCCTCGGGCTCTGAGTCACTGAGCTCCAGGTCGGGACAGTATCCGTCGCTGTCCTGGTACGATCTCGCGCTCTTCACCTTGTGTTCAGACACCGGTTTAGCCCAAAGTCTCTCCTTGGTTGAGCCCTTTCGGGACAGTTTGTCAGAGGCCCGCAGGTCCTCTGTGGTCCGTACTAAATTAATAGTCGCCTCTTTGAAGGACCTGCCAAAGTGCTCCATGGCAGACTTGCGAAACCTGCTCTTGTCCAAAGCCTGATTTGAAGCGTCCTGGTCACTGGGCGTCTGGCAAGAACTGTCCTTCTGAGCCACAAACTTCTCGAAGAGCCCGTTGGATTTAGCTCGGTCTTGGTCCAGTTTGCCATTACCGTTGGAGGAGTGGCCGTGGAGCGCCGCGTGCAGGGCTAAAGGTTTGCCGGAGGGTTTAACAGGCAGCGCCGAGCCGCTCGAGGAAGACAGTCGCCCGTTGGAGCGCTCCTCTCTCCGACCTCGTCCGTGCAGCTGAGGCTTCCCTGACCCAGCCCTTCACCTGCATGCTCAGTAACATTGCCGCTATTGTCCGGACAGAGCGGCCCATTGCCAGATTTGGAACTGGAATTTCCATTTCCAAGAGTTGATGATTTGGGCATTTTGAGCTTCAGGGTTATCCTCGGAGGAGGACGAAACAGCACGCTGTCCACCGGGTACGAAGAAGGAAGACCTGATGACAAAGAAAGAAGTTCAGCAACTCAGCACAACTAAATATTGGCAACAAAAAGTGAGATTATTACTGGGATCAGCTGTCTATATCCTAAATGTGTGTGTGATGGCTCACCAGCAGAGAGCTCCTGGTTCACGAGCTTCACGTGCAGGTTGAACATCTGCTCCTGGGCTTTACTCTGCAGCAGCTTCAGCTTCTCCCTCCGACTCACCATGTAACACAGATTCCTCACCTGCACAATGAGGACGATGAAAAAACAAATCAAATTCACACATTACATTACTGTAATGCTATTTTCTGCTCTCTGTCTATACGTGCCTGAGCCTCAGGTAGACTGTGTCATAAATATGTTGCAGCCCATAAAAGCATTGCAGATAAAGGAAATCTGCAACTCATTCCACCTTCTCCAATGTGAGTATCTGACAATAAACCAAAGACTTGGGGTTTTGGATGGTTGGTCTAATTCAAATACACAACTTTCTGCCCGTTTTTTAAAGCCTGCAGTGACTTTATACCTCCATATTTCTTGTTTTAACTCTGAACTGTAATTTTCAAGTCCTGCCACCAGTTCTGCATTGCCTTGTTGTCTGCATCAGGACATTAAAATCTGTGTAAAGTAAGAATAAGTGTGTGTTCTGAGTTTGTCAGACCAAAGAAGAAAGTGTTTTTAACCACCCAGCCAAATTTGAATGATTAAAAATATCGACAAGTTTATGAACTTAGGTGTCAAAATCGTGTAAAAATAAATGAGCAGTATTCTCAGCTCCAGGGCTGAGGGGTGCCCACTCGTGGGAGCAGTCAAGCAGCCATTTTGAAGCAACTGAAACGTGTCAGATGAGTTCAGAAAATGACATGACTAACTTTGAAACACTCTGAGTGAGATGAATTCATCTCTATCTCTCTGCTCAGGGTGGCCTCAACGTGTCATCGAGCCACCCTTTAAGGACCGCCCACAAAATCCTGAGACTGAAAACTGGTGAAAAACTGTTTGAACCTCTAACTCCACATTTGAGTAATGTATTGTTCAAAGTCTTTTCACGTGTTTCCAGCAACTATTTTCCAACAAATTTAATGTATTTTGAAAGAAATCTCAGAATTGCCTTTACAGACTATAACACTGTTGTTTTCAAGCCACTTGTGTGTTGCTTTGGCTTTATGTTGTTTCCAAGTTGCAGTTCTCTTGCAGACTGTGGCAACTTTTCCTCCAGGATCTCTCCCAATTTTTCTGCCGATGTGTGCAGATCGACTTGTGGTGATTTGATTTAGAGAGCGATTCCATGTTGTAAAACAAGAAAAACACTGAAGAAGATAAGAACATACTCGACGACGTATGTGGATTTTTGTTAGATCAGCTCATGAAATTCAATAACTTTCCAATCAGTATTTATGTCATTGCCATTGCTGAGAGCTGTGTTATGTGCACACAGGATCACGGGAGAATTTTGAGAGATATCTGTTAATAACAATAAATATGTTAGATTGTGCTATACTCAAGCTGACACTAACACAGTGAGCTCACTGAAAGTAGAGCACATACTGTCTGGACTCGAAATGCAAAGACTCAGCACTTCAGATTATTACACTGCTGCGTAAAAGAAAAAGAAAAAGGCACCCACCCTCTCCAGATCCTGCCGCAGGTGCATGAACATCCGCATGCGTGTGTGGATGCTGTCCTCCTGAGGCTGCAGCACCAGGTTCTCCTCCTCCTCTTTAGGTGGCAGCAGAGCTTTGTTAAAGTTCGCTTTCCTCTTCAGCTTCCAGTACTGATAGATGAAGTCCGCCAGGCGCTCGGAGAGCCCGAGGAGCTGGGCCAGCTCCTTCAGCTGGATTAGAGTGTAGAAGTCCTCCTCCAGCTCCTGCAATCTCTGTGCCCGCTGGCCAACCTTCTCCGCCTCTGCGGGGGCTTTGGATCGAGCTGGGCTCAAGCCAGCCTCGCCAGTTTTAGACTTGCTGTGCTTCAGGCAGTAAGACTTGAACTTGACTTCATCCCCTTCGTCCAGGATGGTCTTCATCTCGAGGCTGTGCTCGAAGGCACACGTCACGTGGAAAGGAGTGGTGCAGTTCTTCACCGAGCACTGTGAGACACGAGGAAACAGACGATTATGTTTATGTGGGCTATAACACACTTACTGGGCATAACGAGATGTTAAGAGAAGCATTTGAGAATTTACATATTTTGCAGAAACCTAATTTCCCCAGTAACTCGAGTTTGCATGATGTGTTTCATAACTGCATTACTGTTAGAAAGACACCGAGATGCTTAGGTGATTATTTATCACCCTGATGAATGGAACAGCTTTAAAAAAGGTCCAGTCTGTAGGATTTAGTGACATTTAGCGATGAAGCAACTGAATACTGCTTGATTCACGCTCCCCTTCCAAGCGGAGGAGAAACTACAGCAGCCACCAAACTCACAGAAGGCCCTATGTAGAGTCAGACAGACCCCGTGAAAGAGGACCAGCGGTGTCTGTGGATATAAAAGCTCATTCTAAGGTAACGACAACATAATTATTCTTATTTTCAGGTGATTATAGATGAATGGAAACAAACCTATTGCATGCCCTCTTGACCTATCAGTAAACTAAGCTCGTCATGTCACGTCGTTTGAGACAAAAACGGAGGACACCGGTGAGAAAAGCCGTCCCGATCGGACAAGTAAGTAACAAAGATGAGGCTGCTTGTTGACTTTAGGCTACGGTCACACATGCATGAAAATGTTTTGTTACTTCTAGTGATACTTTTCCCGTCAACTACTTCGGGCTGTGACGTTTCTGGCACGCTATTACACCATGATGAGTTCTTACATGGAGCGTTTCCTTCATCACTCTTTCTGAAAAGCTGAATCATGTCCTGTAGTCCTCTGTGCGTGCTAAGCTGAACCTTCTACTGTCTTCTACTGTACACTGATAGTAAATTCGAGCACCTCATCATCGATTTTAAACAACAACTGCATCGCAACATCCATCCACGCTCACCTGGATACAGGCGCCTGTCTTCAGTTTACACAGACTGCAGATGAGAGACCAGCGGCTGGGGGGGATGTGGGAGACTTTAGTGATGGGCTCCATCCTCTCAGGACAGGCGATGCTCACCTACAGAAGAAGAAAATATCCGTCATGATGAGTGTAGAACGACATGAAGTGGTGAAGAACACAGCAGAGGATTTGAGTGTGTGTACTAACCTCTGGTATCCACAGGGCACAGCTTACATGTGCCCACTTGGTACCTGCACGTGTAGCCTTCATGGCACCGCCTTTCTGAGGACAGAGAAGGCACTGCGGGTCGATCCCGAGGACGCACGTCCTGCACAGCCAGTTTCCAACAGGCACTTTGACTATGCCGTAACAGGCCTGTGGGCAGAGAAGCAGGTTTGTGAGCACTGGTCTGATATAAGAACTCATTAATCGACGGACCGGTCGGTGGTTGTGCTGCCGTTTACCTGGTGCACACAGATGTTGCACTTGTCACAGAACACCATGTCGTTCCCCTCTTCACTGTCGGGGGAGCGGCACACATCGCAGATCACGTCCTCGTCGTATTCAATCCCCAGGCCTTCCACCGTCTCGATGGCGTGCTTCATGTTGTCATGGCACTGCCTCTCCAGAGCCTCCATGGCACGCTCCATCGTCAGCTCGTCTATGGGCTGCTCCCCTGAAGAGATAAACAAGAACAAACCTGGTCAGAGAAAGCTCAGCAGACTGCTGGGAATCCAAATCTTAATGCTCTTATTTCAAGCTTGGGGACACAGATGTCCACGTTTGTAGATAATGCAGCACAGTGTGAATTTCTGGATTATCCCCTTATGATTCTCCCTCTCTCTCTTACCCATGCGGTCGAGCTCTCTGTTGAGTGTGTGCAGCCAGTAAAGGTCCACGTCGTCCAGATCGTAGCGACACATGGCCTCTGCCAGCTCCTTTATGTTGACATAACCCGGTTCTGTTGACTCCTGGCTCGAGCACTGAACGTACTTCCTCTGGTGGGTGTAAAGCACCTCCTTGGGCTTCTCCACAATAACTCTGCACACAGAAGATAAAAATATGTCAGCGTGGGAGCACATTTAGACAAAGCTAGATGAGTTCTGTCCTCTCTGGGAGTCCGACGAGGTTACCTGACAGACGGCTCTGGGATGGTGTCTGGACTTGCCAGCACCTGGACCCCCTTCTCCCACTCCATCTTCCAGGTGTCTGCCAGCAGGTAGTAGTCCTCTGGGGACACGTGGTGGGAGTCGGGCAGCTTCATGGCACTGATCAGGTCTTTTCTGAACACCTGCGGGGAGAGGCCACGGCACACAGTCACACACAAGTCCTCGTGTTTAACAACACTCAGCACACAGCTGGGCGGCGAGGACAGGAACTTACTTCAGCCGGTTTCTTCTGGTTGGAGGCGGGGGTTCCAGGTTTGCTGCCATACTTGTTGGAGGAGCAGAAGGAGGTGGAGGGACCTAAATAAAGAAAGAGGGCGTGAGTGGAAGAACAGGAGTGGAAATTAAGTCTGATTTAGGTTATGTGGTCCTCTAAGGCTTAATTCCACTGGGCACGGACGCGATGAGTTCGGTGTGCAACGTAGCCGTTCTAGTCGATGTTTCAAACCCCAGCAGAAGCGCTGCAGACGTTTTCAGAAGTGACTCTCAACTCAGCTGTTCAATTTGTGACGGACGCCGCAAGCAGCCTGTGTCAATCTGCACAGAAGCAGCTTGAGCAGACAGGAAGTCAGACACAGAGAATCTGGCCGATTTTCAAAATAAAACACCCCGTCCAAACAGCCAAAAGAGAAACAATTTAACTACGTGGCATATTTACATATTTAGAAGCTCATAAACCAGAAAAATGATCAAATCTGAGCAAGTTAACAAAGTCTGGCGCTTCTGAAGCGCTCCTGAAGCTTTGAAGTGAGGACGGACCAATACAGCGTCCCGGCTGTGACGTGACAGGGACGTGCCCAGTGGAGTTTCACCATTAAACAGAAGACTCACTCTCATTGTCAGAACTGTCGCTGCTGCTTGAGGACCTGAGACGTTTCATCCTGTAAAATCCTGCAGAAGAAGAAGAAGAAGAAGAAGAAGAAGAAGAAGAAGAGAGAACGGACGTTAAAACATGTGGAGCGTGTTTAAAAATCAAATCAAACAATATAAACTAACACTGTGGACTCAAACGGTTACTCACCATAAATTTCAAGTTGAAGAGCATGCTAGTAGATTCCTCTGATAAACCTTTAGCCACTTAATTTTATGCCTGCGAAAAGAAACATCTGTAAACTGAAGCAAAACATTTGGGTGTGAAAGAAAAAAAAAAAAAAAAGGAGGATTTTGCGTAGTTGGGTTATTGTTTGGCCGTGAAATATTTAGTACATCGGCCCACTAACTGATAGAGTCGATGTCAGCATCTGTGTAGTATTAAGGTCAGGACATTTTTCTGTTTTCAGGGTTTATTTTTAAAAATGCCGACAGTTTAAAGTGAAAGAAAACAGAGCAGACAGACACCACAGGCTCACAGTACGTGCCTTTAGCCCACTGAACCACTGGGACGACTCATTAAAAAAGGTTTCCAAATACTGAGGGACTCAAACCCACAGTCGCCCCAAATACAGTACGCTGTTTCAACAGACAGGACATGCCTCGCATTCCCCATGAGGACAGGAGGGGTAGGAGGGGGCATGAAGCCATTTCCACTCCATACCATAGTACGAGTAAAACACACCGATGCCAACTGCTGAGAAAAACGTACAGGCGGTCTGACGTCATTCAGTCTGATCACAGCGACTGAACTGTGTCAAACATGCCGAACGTCAGCGGCAGAGTCTTGATTGAAGACAAAAATCGACACAAACACACCTCAGTGCACTGTGTGTGTGTGTGTGTGTGTTCGGCTTGTTGCCCGACATCTGCCGCTGACATGAGTGTTTCCATCTCTGAGCGCAGCACACGCCGTCGTGTGTTCAGCTACTCCGGGCTGATAAATAAACAAAGGGTGGATGAATGAAGTCCGGCCTGTTCAAGCGTGAAGCTACAAGCTTTGACTGGATCAAGGTGAAACGCAGAACCGGATGAACTATACAAACACTCAGAAAAATGTGTGTCATGTTTCCATTCAGTGTTTTTTTTTTTTTTTTCAGTTGTGTTTAAGAAAAGCATTTTATATTGAACATTTTTCTGTCTTTAAAGTATAAATTCTGGAAAATTAACAGGCAAATCTTGGTTCTCGCCTCTCAGATGTGTGGATTTGATACTTTCCCCTGTTTGTAAATCGAATATTTGAGGTGAGGTTTGGACTGTTAGTCACACAAAACAAGCAGCCTGAAAACTTCAGCTTGGATTCTGAGAAATATTTATCTATCTAGTGCTTGATTTCTATCTTCCTTATAAAAAAAGGTCCAGTGTGTGAGATTTAGGGGTGCTCTAGTTACGGAAAAAGAGTTTTATAGATGAAACAATTTTTTTGCACAGTTTGCACAAAACGACGAGCAAGACAAACCACAAACAAACAAACAAGGTGCAGGGAGAGGCAGAAAACCTGGTGGGCATAAAACAAAGAGCATGTAGCCCACAGCGACGTTTACAACCTACAAACTGCCAGAGCCCCTAAAAAAACCTTTAAACATTGATAATGACAATAACTATTGATAGAAACGCGCGAGTACTCTGTGTTTTCTTTCACTGTGATACTGTTTTGTATTTTGCACAATGAGTTTAGGTCAGGCAGATCATTTTTCACATCTGGTTACATCTGAACACAAAAGGTCTCGGGTCAAACACTTTAAGGAACAATCTGGTTTTGCTGGGCGTCCAAAAGTTGATTTCAGAGGAACTGTCCTTTAAATTTTTAATAAATCTTCTGCACTTGACAAAGAAGAGTGTGCGAGGCTTTAACTGTGTACGACATCCAACAAGTACGACAAAACAGAGCAAGACCACCACAATCTGTGTCATTAACTAATATCAATGACATTACAGTTCCACGCTGAAGGATAAACACAGTATAAACTGTTTATGTGCACAGATATGACATCACACTGTACAGAAACCACTGCTACCAGGTGACAGGTGGGTTATCCATCACACCCAGGCTTCAGTCAGCCCGCCTCAGGTCCACCGACGATCCGCGTCTTTGCTGATTTTTATATTAAAAATAGGCCGGAGCCACCACATCAGGTGATGCCACAGATACTACGTCCATATTTTATATCATCTATGGCTAGGATGGAGCGGGTGAGTCAAGGGGGCTGCAAATCCTACACACCGACCTTTAAAATTTGACTTAATATTTGTTATGCGGCAAAACACCAAGACGAATATCTTCTATATGAAAACCTACTTGACAATAAACCGGATTCTGGTTCTGGTCAGTCACCAGAGGTAAACTAAACAACTTTAACAGCCTACACACAGTATAAACTGATCATGTGCACAGATATGACATCACACTGTACCACTGCAACCACTGCTACCCAGTTAACAAAGTGACTACTTTGCCGTTTCACGTCCACTGTCAATCCACGTCTTTGCCGATACTTAGATTAGGACGGGCCAGAACCACCACACAGGGTGACGTCACGGATACGAAGTCTATATTTTAGGGAGGGTGAAAATCCTACAACACCGGACCTTTAAATGTTTACTTCATTTTTTACATACTTATGCAGCAAAACACCAAGACTAATACAACTCCACAATGAGCCTGGTTCTGGTTCTGTTCAGTCACCAGAGGTAAACACAACTTTAACACCCACACACACACACACACACACACAGTATAAACAGGTTATGTGCACGGATATGACATCACACTGTACAGAAACCACCGAAACAACAACAAACTGTCCAAGAAATTTGCATCTGTTTCCTTGTTTACATTTCTGCCCTCAACATACTGTGTGTTATCAGACATGCACTACTTCACTTTATATGAATAAAACAGTAAAAAAAATAAACAAACAAACAAACAAAAAAAGAGCCTGCCCTGCCCAGAGACAGCCTTGTTGGCGCCAAACACACACACACACACACACACACACACACACACACACACACACACACACACACAGAAGCAGGCCTGTAGCGGGCGGCACTGCAGGCTGTGGAGAAATCAAACATGGGCGCCACCATCGTACAAAGATGTCACTTCCTAGAGCCATTAAGGCGAATATTCACACAGCTCAGCTGGCTTCACTGCTCGCCGTGCTGCTCCTGTGGACTAGTCGCTCACATTAAACGTGACAAACACCCAGAGATAGTTGTAAAAACACGGCAGAAAAAGAGGGAGCAGGCCCCCGTGGCCTGGATAAATCATCCAGGGCAAATCCTGGCACACTTAGCCCCACTGAACACACGAGCATATTGTTCACATTCCTCCTGTTTTTACCTCCGGTCCTCGCTCTGTCGTCCGATTTATTCCCGCCACGTATCGGTCCACACAAAGCCACCCAGCTTACACTTATTAAAACAGCAGCTCTGCCTCCAGACATGCATTAAATTTGGGTTTTTTTGCAGCCCACCACAGTGAGAATCTCCAGGGTTGCAATCTGTCCACCACCACGGCACAACAGCTCTATTGTACCGCGCGTCCCGCCAGGTCCTAAACCCCGCCGATTTCCACCTCCAAAGCATTGCGGGGTGCGCTCGATTTGTGTACAGGCGTTAACCTGTTATCCATACTACTACGGAAGCCCAAAGCGATCATATATATTTCATATGTATATATATATATATATATTTTTTTTTTTATCTGTATTTATATTTCCAATCACTTACCATGGCCACTTTACCTTTAGTACTCGTTTTGCATGTCTGTTTTTTTGTTTATTGTACAGGCTGAAGGATACTTCTGTAGTGTATATTACACATTTTCTGCCGCTGTTACAATTGAATTTAAATAAAGTATAATCTAATCTAATCTTGTGTATGTGCTCAAATCAGCATGACTGACTAAATATATAACATGTAAATAAATCTGGATAAGTACACTGGGAGTTTAATAAAGTAATACAGTATTCTGTGTTTTATGGAGCAGTTTGTCTTAACACAGGTGTGAACCTTGTTTGTGTGCAGCATGTCAGAGATCAACCGGTTCAGTGACCACAAAGAAAATGTTTGTTTTTTTAAATGTATGGACTGTAGTGGAATATTTAAATATATAAAAACAGGTTGTGAATTTTGTAAACCATGTATCACCTCATTCTTTATAGAGTCAGTGGTGTCCTCTAACACAGTCGTCAACAATGATATGAAATAACCAGTCCGTGTGCTTTCAGATATTCTGCAGATTTTAATGTGACATTCTTATAAAGACAGATTTGAGTGTAGAAACAACAAATTACAGACAAATGTGCATCATAAAGACAAATTGCTCTACAAAAAAAAAAAAATGCTCAATGCTCAAGTACAAAAGATTTACAAATACAAAACATCACAACAAGACCCCTATGTTTTCCCTTTTCTCAAAGGCAACTGTACAAAACTGTCAGGCTAAATCTAACTTTACCTAAATCTGCATGTTATCACTGATAAATTAATACGTGGCAGGCCTCCAGCTCAGACAGACAAGCTGTGAAGAAAATGCTACCCACATATGTGGAAGTCAAATAAGTGAAGTGAAAGCTGCTAACTGTGCTAACTCACTGAGGAAGACAGCACGCTATTCATGAACTCCCCAACTCGAAACACTGGAATTAGCATGTTTCCATTCAGAGAAAATAAAACTGATGTCTAATATTCAAGCACCAAAGAAAATATTCACTAATTTGGTTAACGTTTTTACCAGCGTGACACAAAATACAGTCAGACAGGAGTATTTACAGTTACAGCTTGTTTAAGCAAGTAAAATTGCTCTTTATTCAAGAAAAAAATGACAGGTTGGTCGGGTTACAAAGGGGAAACAGACTGTTCCTCATAAAATATCTATTTTTGTCTGAATGAGAACTAAAACTACACTCAGGAGGATGGATTATTTACTATATTGTTATTATAAACCTGCGTTGGCTCAAGTCTGTCACCCGATAACCAGCATCACTGCTTTGTTTTCAATCATTAGAGTACATGTATGAAAGGCCTGATTACTAAACATGATAAAGAACATGAATCGCGTGTTGGTACAAAAACATTCAGTAGAGAGTATAAAACAATTATTACAAAATAAAAAAAAATGATCACAAGTTGCCTACATAAAAAGCCAGCACGTGTTCACACTCTTTAATGTAAACGGATCAGTAAATATGAACAGACAGCAAACTGTCACAACTCAACTTTGGCCTACGGCTGCATTCAGACAGAATCCAGCGAAAACGCAGGGTTTGCCATTTATTTGAGTGGGTTGAGTGAGTTTTGGTTGCGGCGGTGCAGGACGCAGGGGTGTCCGCCAAAGAAATGTAACGAGAAAGCGGAGAAGTTGATCCAGTTTTTGAAAGAACGTAACCCAACGTCACGCTGCGGCCGCCAATCAGACGTTCAGATCATTCAGCGTCTCTCTCTCGCTCTACCTGTCGTGTTCTGGCTTTGTTTAGTTCATGTAACCAGCTTCTAAATCTGTGTCTGACTCACAATTTACGCTGCAAAGTGGCAACACGAAGAAGTTTCCTTTGGTTTGTGTCTGATGGCTTCGGAGACATAGACAGTGAATGAGAGCGAGCGAGCGTCGGCCTTGATAAAGCCCGTTATTTAGTGAAATGCTGCACAACCCTGCTGCGACTTGCCTGTCTGAATGCGCCCTAACAGATATCAATAAAGATGCAGTTATCATCTACACAGCATGTCTCAAATATACACATTTCAAACAAATCTAAACCACATACACAAATAAGTCCTCATTAGAAATAAAAAATATGATTTTCATATATTTATATATATAAAACATTTTTCCATCAGGCATTCTTGTGCTTATGCTTTTGTCACTGCAGTGATGGTGTCGGACGGTAAGGAAAAACAGAAGCTTTAAATTAAAATGAATTACATTTACAGCAAAGACCTACATTCACGATCGATAAAATGAACAGAATCACAGAATACATTCATAGAAATATAAATATTCACAGCACTCTTAGCAACTAGTGGATGTTAAGTGGTTTTACAGCAAATCTTTTTGGACGGTAGGGGGGTGAATTTTAGTGTGCAGACTCATGGTCGACGCACTGAATTGTTTTATCCAAGGCTTTATCAAACACAGTCCTCAATATGTTTCATTCCTACCCCATTTTAACAGGCTAATAATCAAACATTATTCATATTCAACCCAAACTGGGTGGCAGGGGGTGTTTTGAAAATCTGATTCAAAGTCTGACGAACAGTTCATTTGATACTTAATCATTCACAGGCCCATCTGCATGTCAGCAAAGTTGAAGAAGCTGTCCACGTCTCTGGAGGACGTATTTTTGTTATCGGAGACAAAAACCTGTGAAAAAAAACAAAACAAAACATGTTCTAGATTTGATTCTTTGCTCGAGAAAGAGAACTGAGCGTTTGTCAAACTCGAAAAGAGGCGCGCCACAACTACAGTAACAATTACCTTGGTCCCACTGAACACTTCAGTAGCAATGTTTTTGCAGGCTTCCACGACTCCGTCACCGTTCAGCTCGAGGGCAATGACGGGACCTTTAGAAAGAAGACATGACAGTCACAGTCCTGCAGTACAACAACAGTCCTGCATTTACACTAAATATACATGTCGGCCTCCCACCTCAGTGCAAACTCCTGTAACTCTGACACACACTTTGGTTGTGAAACTGCTCTCCACTGAAATGAGGATCTTGACACTTTGCGGTATTAATAACCAAATCTGACTGCTGATTCAGTTGATTTAATGGAAAACTAGCAGTCAGCCATGGTGTCATCATAAAAATCATGTGATTTCATGTGACGTCATTCTTTTAGATTCTAAAACAACAGAAAGCAAACAGCAAATAGCTTTCTGAGAGGCAGTGAAGTTAAAAGTATTTGGGTGGAAGAAGAAATCCAAGAGAAAGAGCTGACTGAGGTTTGATATGATAATAAACATTATTTAAGGCTGTTGGATGACTACAGCTTTATTTCTCTCTGCTCTGCTGTAGTATGTACGACACAACTTGCTGCTTTCATTATTGTAACATGTTGTAAGCTGATGAAAAGATACAATCGAACAAACATGGCTCAGTTCCTGAGCAGGTGATATTTCAAAAGTACCTTTGGTGATCCACTCCACGAGATCCTCTGCACTGTTCTGAAACACTCTCTTCACGTCTTCCGGTCGCATTGAGACTTCCTTCGTCTGGATCAGCACGAAACCTTTAGCGATCGCCTGTGAAGAACGAGAAAAGTTCAGTCAAACTACGTTTGCAGTGAGGCATCTTCAAGAATCCTCCATGACTCTGATACTGTGAGGATGACACAACAAGAAGTCTTTACTGTCCTACATGGGGATCGAGCCTCGTGCTTATGTGATAGAGTAATGCATATTTTGGCAACAACACAAACATCACTGGAATGTTTGAGTAGCAACACGGCCAGCTTAACACTTCAGATAATCATTCTTCAAGTTTAAAGTGAGCTAACCCAAAAAAAGTTTAAAAAACCCCCAAAAGAAACCACATTAGATTTTACAGAACAGCTAATGACTGGTGTGAATGAGTTAGCTAGTGTTTTGTTATCATTAGCTCATTGAAGATGTGACTGCATGTTACTTTTATCTTCAAAATTTGGTTATCTTTTAACATGGACGAGCTCGCATGTAGCATGTCTCTGTACAGGAAGAGAGAAAGTCTGAGCGAGGCTTGCTCAACTGGTATTGGACCTAAGGATGCAAGTCATGGCTGATAACCAGAATCAGTTTCAGCTGTGATAAATAACACTGGTTTTTGCCTTCCTTTAAATTCCCCCTGTAACCTTTAAAAAAAACCCAGATTTGTTAAACATCCTCACACTCGCATCCCTTTTTGTCCTTCTCACCTCATCAATCATTTTGCGGGCGTTTGCAGTGGTGTACTCTCCAGCGAAGAAAACAAAGAGGCAGGACTCCTCACTGTCTTTACGCCTCCCTCCCTTTGTCAAAGGCACAATGCTGCGTGCGGGGTCGTTGGAGATGCGAACAGACTTGAATTCAGACTCGGCGTCTGGGACCGGTACAAAGTCCTGAACGGCTGAAGCCTCTGGCAACAAGCTCCAATTGTTCTCTCCAGACACCGGCGTGAAGTCGTGGATGTTGCTCCAGTTGTTGTTGAAAATGCTGAGCCCTGCGTCCTTGAAGTGGAAGGCCAGCTCGGGGTAGAAGTACTGAAAGCAGCCGAACTTCATACCCGTGGATGATTCGATGATGGGCTGAGTGGCGCAGCACAAGAACACATCCATCTTTTTACAGTCCCGTGTGCGAAACTGCTGACAGGCCACCACGCACTTGATGTCTTTACAGTCTCTGAAAAACACACTGCCCTTGACAGGTCCGAGAACAATGCGGCAGTTGACACAGTCATCAATGGTGATCGTCGCTGAGTGGTCCAACACGTAGATGTTGCAGTTCTCGCACTCTTGGATGACAAACTGTTGCCCGTTCAGTTTGCCAGGCAGACGGCCCACCGTTACATCTTTGAGCCCCGTCAGCATGTAGTCCTTGGGATCAACCTGTGCGAAGAGAAAAGGAGACTCATTGAGTGTTCAGACAAAACATTTAGAGCTCATTTTAAAGCATCACTTCTTGGCTCCTCTGTCACATCTATATGTAACAGGCTGACGGAAACTCAAGATACATGATAGTCCACAACCATTCCATTTCCCCTTTGTGTATTAAGTGCATTTCAGAAAGGGGAACATATCTCCGTCATTTCTGGAAATGTAAACTTATTTCCAGATTTGGGACTTCCCCTATACTGTCTATACCCTTTGATAAATGTGCTGTATTGAATGTCTACTCTTGTTGTTATGCTGTGGTGTTTCTATGTATCTTTGTATCTATGCTGTTATGTATGTGAAGAGTAGGGGTGAGATATTTTTAAAGGTTTCAATGCCTTTTTAGACTACACACATGCAGACCAGACAGTTTTCTGAGTCGGATAAGACCTCAACATTGCAACCAAGCACCAACCTCCGTGGCTGTGAAGTGAAGCCAATGCAGAAGTGCCAAAAACTGAAGTTCTTAAAACGTCCACTTGAGGCTGGACAGAATGAGTCAGTCTCCATAAGCCCCCATGTTAAAATGTCCAACTTCACAGCAGAAATAAACATGTTTACAGCCTGGTACAAAAAACTGTTTTGGTCTCTATAGCTAATTTCCCCATTCATGACAACTGTACTGAGTCTGAATTGTTACATAACTCACCTGTTCAAATGATATTAAGGCTTAAAGTTATGCAGAATTAACAGTGTGGTATATAGTCATTCAGCCCATTTCAGGTCTGCCAATGATGTATGTGTTGTATTGTATTGTATTTGCATATGGCAGACTGGAAACAAAACTGAAACTATATTTAGTTTGTGTTCACATTATGGGTGGGTCTGTGTTTTTGGCCATTTTGATTTATTTATTTATTTATTTATTTATTAGGATCATTACTTTCATTTTACCTTCCTCTGTATTTTTACTGTTTAGTGTTGCATGTGTGGGCTGTTGTGGGTTGCAGTGTGGTTTTATGTGTGTGTGTGTGTGTGTGTGTGTGTGTGTGTGTAGTACTGTTTCTATGGTTACATTTACACATTTTTAACATCTATCTGAACCACGCCTCAAATCATCCACAAAAGGTCTTAACTTATAGTTTCCTGTAGGTGTCTGGCTTTCATGAGTCATATTTCGTGTTAACTTGTGCAGGTGTCCGCACACGGATGTTGCCTTTAAAGGTTTTGCTTTTTTTTTTTTTTTTTTTTTTTTTAAATGTTATTTGCTGTAACTAAAAATAAGGCGCAACATCCCATGAAGTCAAAACGGAAGTCCAACCGCCGGTTAGTTAACGCCTTTACCATCTGAACAAGCCATGTCAGATAACGTAAGGTTGGAGCACAGTGCTGTGCAGTAATCCGATAATGAGATAATGCTGTGCACACATGAAGTTAGAGAGGAGTGTTTTCAACTTATAACGAGAACTGCGTGGATCTCTCGGCTACTTTGGGAGCTGTTAACACGTAAAGGTGAATTAGTGTGTGTCAGAGCTGCTGCAGTGAATCTCAGCATGTGAACAGTGTTAGTTTACCTTCGCCTTCACACATACAGATATCAACATAAGCCGTTACTAGCTGGTGCAATAGCGCTGACTCTTGTAATGCACACGGTAGCCAATAAATTAAAGGTGTAAATGTAACATTCACACACATTCATACACTGATGGCATTGGCTGCCATGCAAGGTGCCAACTGCTCAATTTGGGGTTCAGTATCTTGCTACACTTCGACATAGAGGACTGGAGGAGCCGGGGATCGAACCGCCGGTCATCTGATTAGTGCACGACCCTCTCGACTCACCTCCGAGCCACAGCAGCCCTAAATGAGCTAACCGTACCTGTACAGCAGCTGCTAAAATGTGACTATAAGTCAGGTTTAACTAAGTGAAGACCTCCAGGTGTGAGTGTGTTTTTATTTATTTGTGTATATTTGTGTTGTTGTTGTTGTTGTTACCTTTTCCCTCTTGTCCCAGCTGTACTGCTTCGGTGCTTCGTCCGTGTTGTTGCCAAGGGGAACCGCGTTGCTTGTCGTCGTAGTTTCAACGGTCGTCGTCGTCGGCGTACGATCCTCTTTATCGCCTGACTTTCGCTTGGATTTCTTCGAGAAGAAGCACCCCATTTTATTTGTTTTAAATTGTCGTCTTCTCACTAGTGGCGACAAGATTAAATGTCTATCCGTTACCTCAGAGAGAAGACGAGAAATGTGAGGGAGCAGCTTACGTCCACTTTAGTTGACAAGATTTTTTTTAGCTTCCTGTTTCCTTAGCTTCGTTTCGCAACCAATCGGTATCGCGCTAGTCGTTACAACAGCCAATCACAGGCGAGGGCGGAGTGACATGCTCACGTTAGAAGAGGTGTGCGCTCATGATGCGTTTGGGTACAAATGGAAAAAGGAATGACACAACCTGATTTTAATTTAAACATATATTTTAATGCGTGTTAATGTACATAAAATAAAAGATATTCATGCAGGATGTAATTTTTGAGTTAAATTTAATATGGTGATACCGTTTGGCCTATATGTATTATTATTATTTTATAGTATGTATATCTTGTATAGTCAAGTATTTATGTTGCATATATTATACATATACTATATATCATATCATATCATATCTTGTGTATATATACACATATATTTATACATGTGTACATATTATATATCGCAGTTATGTATGTATGCACACCTTGCACAGGCTAAATATATGACACATTTCTATGTGTATCTATATCTTTATTATTATTATTATATACTGTTGTTATTATATACTGTTATTAACAATAACACTACCATCATACCATCAGAACTATTACCATCATCTTGCCACTGCACCTTATCTACCTGTTTATCTTGTGTTTTTGTCCCATTCTGTGTTTTATTATTTTATTTTTTTTACCTCGGTATTTTATTCTGTTGTATTTTTATTGTATTCAAATATACCAGACAGCTATGGCGACTTAATTTCCCTTCAGGGATTAATAAAGTCATCCATCTATCTATCTATCTATCTATCTATCTATCTATCTATCTATCTATCTATCTATCTATCTAATAGATGATCAAATGTGTCCCTCCTCTGTATTTTTTGTCTGAATCTGTAACAAAACACAGTAACATGCAGTCACACACCATATACTCGGTTGTTCTCAATTTAAAGTACCTCAGTGAAGAGGAGCACCGAGGTAAATTAAAAAGATACACGAATTTACCAGACTACCGTGAAAGCACCGTCGTGTACACATTGGGCACAGCTCTCTGGGTGTTGTCTTTAAAACAAGAAGCAGCTTATGTGAAGATACTGTCTCCTGGAAAATAATACATAATCATGCAAATCATGCAAAACATGATCCAGCTGTTTTCTTTTTCATAGACCAGTCAGATTGATATATGTGCAGCGTGTGTGTGTGTCGTGTGAGCTGTAGATAAAAATACTACAGTTGTGCACAAATAAACCACAAACAACATGTAACCACGTCCAACCAGACATCAGATTAGCTTGCAACTTAAGCCACTAGGCCACTCTAATAATAGGTAATCCCCCATCATGCCTCTGTAAAAGATGCTCTGAAGCCTTTCTGTACATATTCTTTTCATTCTGTGTAACCGTGTGACCATTAAGTGACTTGTGGAGTGGGTGGTTTATGGTAAATGTTCTATTATATGTCACACAGTTGCTGGGTTATAAAGCAAAATAGTCCACTGACTTGATTACACCAGGCGATCAACAGCTGCTTCTGTCACAGTGTCACAGTGCTGACAAATCCCACATGATGCATGTGGTGACTGACTTTTGACTCCCACAACAACTCTCACAGGTTAAAGCAGTGATGACTGCAGTGGACCCCTCCGGGAAAATAAAGGCCTGCGGCTTGCAAAATGACCGTGGGAGTGGAACAGTTCATTAAATCAGTGTGACACCAGCAACACAAGTTATATAGCACATGCTGACACATGGCTGGATTAACCTGTTCAGGGGGGGCTGGGGCTGTTACAGGAAATTTCTGACACTTAAACTGTCGTTCACAGCAGATTCACCAGAGCTCTGTCACTCAAAATGGCTGCCCTGCTATTGGGAAAAAAAAGAGGTTGATAAGCGCTGTAAAGCTGCGGCCATAAAACCAAAACAATGAGCTAAAAGGAGCTAAAACGCTCCATAGACGTGAGAGCAACTGCAGTCAGGTGATAATTCCCTGTGGGCCATCACTACAAGCTCACCTGTTACATGGTCATTTAATCAATTAATAATTTAAAAATATTGATTTAAAGCTTTAAAGTCTCAGGAGTCATAACCCCCCCCCCTTAGAACATGTTGCTCTGGTTGCCATGGCCACAGAGCTTACCTCTTGGTAATAGCTAGCTAGTTAGCTACTATGCTACCATGTTGCTATCATTAGCTATGAGGTGTAACTAGCTAGCTGATAACTGTCGTAGATTAGTTAGCTAGTTATCTACTGTTAGCTATAAGATGGTTATGATCAGCTATCAGCTGTAACTAGCTGCCTGATGACTTATGTAGATTAACTGGCTAGCTAGTTACCATGTTGCTAATATTAGCTATGAGATGTAATTAGCTAACTAATGAGTAATACAAATTAGTTAGCAAATCACCCAGCATTTTGCTAAAATTAGATATCAGATGTAACTAGCTACCTAATGACTGATGTAGATTAGTTAGCTAGTTATCTAGCATTTTGCTAACATTAGCTATGAGAGGTAACTAGCTAATGACTGATGTAGATGTCATTGATGGAGATTAGTTAAAAAATAGCTATTATTTTGCTAACATTATCTATGAGATGTAACTAGTGGCTGATGTAGCTTGGCTAGCTAGTTACCTAGCATTTTGCTAACATTAGCTATGAGATATAATTGGCTAACTGAGTGAGGTAGATTAGTTAGCAAATTAGCATTTTGCTAACATTATCTATGAGGTGTAACTAGTGACTGATGTAGATTAGTTAGCTAGTTATCTAGCATTTTGCTAACATTATCTATGAGGTGTAACTAGTGACTGATGTAGATTAGTTAGCTAGTTATCTAGCATTTTGCTAACATTAGCTATGAGGTGTAACTAGTGACTGATGTAGATTAGTTAGCTAGTTATCTAGCATTTTGCTAAAATTAGCTATGAGATGTAATTAGCTAACTAATGAGTAATGAAGATTAGTTAGCAAGTTAGCGTTTTGCTAACATTAGCTATGAGATGTAAGTAACCAGCACTTACTGATATAGATTAGTTAGCAAGGATTGCTCAACTGTTATTGGACTTATGGGTCGATTGAAGATGTTAATATGATTAGACTTGTTATCTTAACCACACAGCTTTTAGGGGTCATACAAATTATCCCCTTAAAACATGTTGCTCTGATTGTTCCCTGTTGCCCTCCTACTGCCTCCAGCTGTGGTACAGTCCCACTTCTCACCCTGAATGACTCCAAACACACACATCACGTGAATTTCCTGTTTTTAAGGAGGACTGAACTGCTTATTCATCAAAAATCCCCGGACAATGACTCAGTAGCTTGAAATCCATCGACTTTGTGGCCACCTTCTCTCGGTGCGGGTGTGATTCGGTCTCCCCGACACAAGGGCAGCAGCGCAGTGTCGGCCTCGTCCTGCGACTGACCGCGGCCGCGCAGTATACCTTTAAAAGGTTGAACTCGCCGGTGTACGGGCTGCGAACACTGGGATTGTTTTCCCACTCGGCTCAGCTGTGCGTAGCTTCCAGCAGTGACATGGTATAAAGGCAGCCAGCCACAGCAGCAGCAGCAGCAGCAGCAGCATCCTGCACCATGGACGTTCTCCGACAGCTGAAGAAGCGGAGCGGAGCTTTCGCCGCGGTGGACACGATGCTGCCCGTGTGGATGTTACTAAACGCGGTGTCGGGACTGAAGGCGGAGGACGACGGTATGGAAGAACTTGCCACCGAGAAGGAGGCTGAGGAAAGTCACCGACAGGACAGCGTTAATTTGCTGACATTCATTTTGCTGCTGACCTTAACCATTCTCACCATATGGCTCTTCAAGCACAGACGGGTTCGTTTCCTTCACGAAACCGGTCTGGCAATGATTTACGGTGAGGCTTATAGGATTATATGTTGAATGCACAACCACCACTACCACCACCACCACCTTCCCGTAGGCTTTGCATGATTCACTCTCCCTAGTGGTGGCTGCAACACAGTCAGGCTGATGTGAAGCTGGAGATACAGACACGATTTGAACGAATGCACACACGCAGCACACATTCCTCCTAATTGGCTGGGCCAGGAGCTAATTTCTAGAAGGTGCTGTCGCCTTCTCAGTCTTTAAAACTCTCCACTAGGCTGCAGCTTCACGCCTGTCTGCGTGGACGTATCCAAGAGGGCCACTTAGACATTGTCTGTGGTGTAATAAATTAGATTACAGTGACCTTGATGTCATAGTTTGAGCTCATATGAGGGAAAAGTGGGCATACATGACAGAAAACTACACGTTTTGTAAACAAAAAAAAAAAACAACCAACATGATCACGCAGCTTTAAGAAAAGAGAGATTACTTTGTTTTTTTTTTTTGGTTGTTAAAGGACACAATCAGAAGATTAGAGCTAAAGGGTTGTCATCAGCTGGAGTGTGGATGTATTTCTGTGTCACTGAGTTCATGTTTATTCCTACAGGGACATGAGCACAAAAGCAAACGCTCAGTTTGTGCTATATTTTAGGGGGAAATCAGCTGAGATTTTTCTAAGCTTTTAAAATCAAAGTCTGCTCAGTGACCACTGATGCAGTGTGTGTTGGTTAATGCTCAAGTAAAATGTTTCAGTTCTAATGTCTCATCTGGCCACAAAAAAAAGCAGCAATATCACATCTGAAGGTCTTTATAGTCTCCACTTGGCTGCAGCTCCATGCCTGTCTGACAGGGCACACCTGAGGGCGCTTAGACATTGTCTGTGGTGTAATAAATTAGATTACAGTCACCTTGATATTAAAGTTTGATCTCCTAGGTGGAAAAGTGGACATACAAGGTTTAAACTACATCGTGCTGCCACTACTAAGACCACCAGCATAATCGTGCATCTTTTAAGAGAAGAGAGTGATTACTTTGGTTTCTGGCTGTTAAAGGACACGAAATCAGCAGTCTGGATGTATTTCTGTGCCTCTGAGTTGATGTTTTTTTTCCTACAGGGACATAAACACAATAGCAAATGTTTAGTTAATGCTTAGTTTAGGCAACGTTTGGCATTATCTGATCAAATAGCTGAATATAACTATTTCAGTTCTGTCTCATCTGGCCACAAAACAAAGCAGCCGTATCACATCTGTTATTTAGTTTTTTCTGTCTGAATCTAGTCCATGTCAGTCACTGCTGCAGATGTAACTTATTAACCAGAGATCTCACAAAAAAACAGACCTTGACTTGTTTTTTTTTTTCTTTTAATGCTTTAAAGGAAACTGTGCTACGTTGGCCTTCTTCCAGTTTAAGCTGCTTTTTTTTTTTGTAGTTTCATTTTCATCCAGCTTCACAAATATAGGCCATGTCCTCATAGTAGTGGGTCAGACACCGAAAACTGCCAGTAATAATACAGCAGACATTTACTATTTCTAGACACTGGGACATCATTTTACTCCAGGTGCAGGGCTTCTATTTATAATGTGTTATAAACACGTTTTGATTTTTTGATGATTCACGTGTCACAGCAGCTCGTATACACAAGAAATGACGTCATAAATAAGAAATATAGAGAAGAAAGTCATGAAGTCATGCCGGTGTTAAAGAGTCTGACAGCTGTTGGAATGAAGGACCTGTGGTAGATCTCCTTCTTACATGGTGGGAGCAGCAGTCTGTTACTGAAGGAGCTGTTTAAGGCCTCCACAGTGGATGCCAGCGCTGCTAACATCCTCCTCTCTACCACTTCCTCTATGCAGTCTAGGGGACAATCCTGGACCTCTTGACCAACAGTTTGTTGAGTCATAGTCTCCACAGTAAGTGGACTTTGACCCTTCTTGTACAGGATGTCTGTGTCCGACCAGTCCAGTTTATTGTTGAGGTGAACACCTCTGTATGCTCACACCATCTCGATATCCAATCCCTGGATGTTCACCTGTGTGGTCTGAGGCGTCACCATCTTCATCTTGCTGGCATTGATGTGAAGGTGGTTGAGATCGCACCACCTTCTGATACACGTCCAACGATGGCGGCATCATCAGAGAACTTCTGGAGGTGACAGCTGTCAGCCTGATGAGTAAATAGATAGATACTTTATTGTCCTTGCAAGGAAGTTTGTTGCCGCAGTCTGTGCAAACCCTCACATACATAAATACATAAATACACCACAACACAACTACAAAAATAAACATTCGATACAGTACACACATCCACCTTTATCCCACACCCATTTGTTAAGAGATGCTGGAGCAGAAGGTACAAAACTCAGGCCAGACTTGTGTCATTATCTCTGTCATGTTTTGGTGGATTCAGTTTCATGTGATGAATTTAGATTGCACTGTTTGTATTTTTTGGCTTTGTGTAAAAGTGCTGCTTGCTTGGCTGAAACCTTGTCACGGTATTGATTTGCTGTGTAAAGAGCAGACTTCACAGAAAACCTTGTGTTTTCAGTTGGTATATTCCAGTTGCTTATTGTGGCCTGGCAATCAATACAAACTCATGATTCAGACTGCGTTAATGAAAGTTTCTGTTTGCAGGACTAACGTCCATTTTACAGTACTTCCCACTCACAGACATGGGACTTCCCTTTAGCTGGAAAGACCCTGAAGTTTGTGAATATTTTGCAAGAAATTGAGACAACAGGCGGTTTTATTTTCAACAACTATTCAAAGCATATGCTGTTGCAAAACTGTCACTTCTCCTGTGTGGTTAGACCAAAATCAGGGTGTGTGATGCACCAGGTTAACACTCTGGTGGGAAGAGCGAGTGCAGTGCTGCAAGCTTTGCTTCGCCATGTCTCTTGCAGATAACTGCTGTCTGATCAGAGGATTTATGTCCACTAACTGCCTGCCTCATACCTTTTTTCTTCCCGGCTTTAGCTCTCCCCCGACGAGCCTCTGCTTACTATCGCCTCATTTTTCTTCCTTTGCTCTGCTGCTCCCTGGCCTGATCCTGGAGGCTTGTGAAGCAGAAGCACCTGGAACATTATCCAATGCTGAGCAATTGACTGGATGAGTTTGAAACACTCTGGCAATGTTCTTAAGATGATGATAAAAAGCATTCTAAGAAAAAGCTAAGAATCAAAGATAACGCCCAGGTTGTTTACTTGTTGACAAGGTTTTAATGTCAGCACTTGTTGTTTCTCTCTCTGAGCTTCAATAAAAAATATTTCTGGTCCTGGTTGAGCTGCAGAAAACTCTCTGCCGTCCATAACTTGATGTCTAAAATGCAGTTAAAAACACAAAGCATCGTGTGTCATAGGTGTAGCTATGAAAATTAATGGTGATGTCTCTAAGTGGCAGCATGTAAAGGCGAAAAAGAAGAGGACCTAAAATTGAACCTTGAGGAACACCACAATTCATTTGATAGCTTTTTTTTTTTAATGAACATTATACTTACTGTAGGCGCCAAAATATGTGTTATTAATATGAGTTGTTTTGTTTTGATCACATACATTCTCTGAATCACTATAATTTTTCTGTAAATGGCACAGGGCGGTATGGTTTCAACTTATTTTACCTGTTCACTTGGTGGTGGGATTGAGACAAAGAGGGCGAGTTAGGCTCAAATATTTTCTGTTGATTATCACCTATAGTTTCGTCTCGTTATGACAAATATTGTTATTCTTTTGCTGAATAAACACAATAAAGGGTCCCGGTTGTACCCACATCTCGCCCTAAGTCAGCTGGGATAGGCTCCATCCCCACCATCACCCCGATGAAATGTTTACAGATAATGGATGGCATGCTTGGTCGATTGATTTGGTGTCTGAAGCTCTACATTTCATTTCTTTTGTCTTCGTTGTTTTCTCCTCAGGTTTGCTGGTTGGTGTGATTCTGCGATACGGCATCCCCGCCACCAGCTACCACCACAAGACACCCCCGAGCTGCTCGCTGAAGGAAGGACCTGTCAGCACCCTGCTGCTTAATGTCAGCGGCAAGTTCTTTGAGTACACACTCAAAGGGGAGATCAACTCCAGAGAGATTCACAATGTGGAGCAGAATGATATGCTGCGCAAGGTAACATCCAGAAAAAGACATCAGTCTTTCAGTTCTCCAGATTTAACCTTTAACTCTAATTAATTTCTGATCTCTTGCAGGTGACATTTGATCCTGAAGTGTTCTTCAACATTTTACTGCCTCCGATTATTTTCCACGCTGGGTACAGTCTAAAGAAGGTGAGCTGTTACATTGGTGGTCTTATGTGCTGCCACAAACTGCTGTTTCATTGGCTTCATTGGTGTTTACACAGAACATAAGTGGTCCTTTTTTGAGGGGAAGTCCAGAGCAGATGTCTTTCGTTTCCTCTCTGGTGGCAAAGACAAAAAGTGGCTGACACTGGCAACATGCGTAGTTTCTGCTTTGTATTGTTGTAGTGCAACAGATTTGTTTAATTTGGAGAGTCCCTGTATCTTTGAATTATTAATCTATATTTACTGGTGTGAGAATTTCAGGTGGTTTTATGTGTGAGCATTGTTTTGATTTCCCGACCTTGAAATAATGGAAAGTGAAATGTGTTTAAACAGCTGGTGACATCTGATATATGTTCTCATTGTGAGGGCGCACCACAGCCTTTTCCAATTACACCGTGATAGATGATATCAAGACTTCAGATGAATGAGGGGAATTATCCTCGTGCTTTACCACTGTGCAGAGCATCTTATAAGGGTCTCACCGTGGGTTATAGAGAAGCGGTTTAGGCCAGCGGTTTGGCTCTAGTGATGTCGAAATCGGCCTGTTGGTTCATTCTTTTGGGCCAGACTCAAATATCAGCAACTATTTGATGGGTTGCTATGAAGTTTTGTGCATTCATGGTCCCCAGAGGATAACTACTTTATTAATCATCCTGAATTTTCATCTAATGGCATCATCAAGTCCATATTTAAATGTGTCCAACACTTTGGTGTATGACCAAATACCTGCAGAGCTACTGACATTCCCATCAGCCGAAGTGTGCAGTATAGATTTAGGACAAAGCTTCAGTCTTGTTTATATATGTGCACTGCAGGGCTGTAAATAATGATTAGTATTGGTAGTTCTTGCTGTATGTCGCTGTTAACTAATCTGTGCTGACTATTTCATTTAAATTTTATCTATATAAAGCCGAATCATAGACACTTAATATAAATGTGTTGTTTCAGATTCTTTCTATTTATTTTTTTATCTTTGAGGCCGGGTGACTCTTTTGTTCCTATTATAGGTTACTGTAATTTGTTGTAGAGTAAGATCAGATAAGATAAGATAATTATTAATCACACATGGATGATAAAAAGTTACTCATTAGTAAGAAATCTAATGAAGTCATGCTGGTGTTAAAGAGTCTGACAGCTGTTGTAATGAAGGACCTGTGGTAGCGCTCCTTCTTACATGGTGGGAGTAGCAGTCTGTTGCTGAAGGAGCTGTTTAAGGCCTCCACAGTGTCGTGAGAGGAGTTGTTCATGATGGATGTCAGCTTAATTGATGTGTGATTCTTGTTTTATTATTGTTGTTTTTGTGTGGATCCCAGGAAGACTAGCGAAAAATTCAGTTCTCATTTCCTGAAAGTACAAGATGCCTCGTGTTGGGTGCTTGAAGAAAATCTCTGTGACAGGTTGTAGCTGCTGCCAAAGTATATTTTGACAGGCTTTTTGTGAAACTCTACTTCACCAAGGAATCTGCTGAGTCCAACAAAAGGAAAAGGAAGCAGGAGGTCATGCTAGAGATGCAGTGTTTAGAGAGAAACTAAGAGTTTAATGTGCGGCTCAAATGTTTGCATGTCTCGTTGATGATAAACTTGTTGAGTCAGTGAATCATCTGCTTTAGATCCCTGTAGCAAAACACACAGGACTGTAATTGATGTGCAAATGTTGGCATAATTAGCCGTCCTGTCATGTAATCCAAATTATGCCGCCGCGGAAGATCTGTCACGTCCGCCCTGAACACAATCATCACAGTGTTTTCTCTTCCTTTTTGTTCGATTCTTTGATGTTTGGTTTGACAAAAATATCACTCACAATCACAGTCTGTGAGGGGGAAAAGCTAATTTCCTGACAAAAATCTGAACCAGCATTTCTTAGATTAGACACCGGCTGTGCAGAGAATCGGTGGGAGGCAGGCCCCATCAGCTATGGGGCGTGATCCAGAGAGGCATTTGTACTCCTTGTTTGCTTTACAACCAGTCAAACAACTGAACCTGTGTTTGTGCTTCCAGTCCTGTTCGACAGGGAGTTACTCGCACATTTGCATCCTATCCTAAAGATATTTGTCTTGACGCGGCACAAAGATTGAGCCAGACCCTCTCATGACATTATTTGAGGTTCCCTTCCCTACACTACAACTGTCCAAAACCAGCACAGACTTGATTGCCCTCGCCACCCTCTTGGCGAGGCACTTAATGCCCTCCAACTCAGGTTTACACTTAAAGGGTCTATGCAGAAGTTCCAGGTGGTGTGGCCCTCCTTTCCTTTCCTATATCAAGCGACTTTCCCTGTGCTTCACAGAGTGACGTGATGCATGTGCTCATATATACAGTACATGCACTTACATATATGCCCAAATACTGATGGTATGTGGCCTGTATGTGTACATATGCTTGCCTTTTTATTATTTACTTTAGTTGTTATTATTTCTTTTTTATTCTTTATCTTTTACTCCTTATCTCTTTTTATCCTTTCATCTCTTTATTGTTTACTGTTATTTAGTGTCTTTATCTTTTTATTGTTGCTTTATCATCTCTGTCTTCATTGTACAGTTGTTGTTTTTTTATGACATTGAATCTGTTAGGTCGGATCGGGCCACAGGTCTGATTCGAACCCTGGGCTGCCACGGCAAGGACTGAGCCTTTGTACATGGGGCGGATGCTCTACCGACTGAGCTAAACAACACCCTATTATTATTATTATTATTATTATTATTACAGTATTATTATTATCCCTGCTGAATAGTGTCATGCTGCTGTACTAAGTCTGCAGAGGCTTGATGTGTGTAAACACATTACATATGTTCTTTTTATTATTTTTTTAATTAGCTTTTTTATCTTCTGTTTGTACTATTTATTTTACTTTGTGTACATGATGTTGATCTCTGTCCATAAACAAAGTTATAAATAAAGATATTTGTCCTGGAAAAAAGGAAAATATAATACGTTCACTGTGAACTTGCACAGTTTCTAATCATGCTTTTACCCTTTCTTCCTTTTCCAGAGACACTTCTTCAGGAATCTGGGCTCCATCATCACCTATGCATTTCTTGGCACTGCCATCTCATGTTTTGTGATTGGGTGAGTGTCCACCATCTATTCATGATCAGATTCTGTTGCTGTGATCATAACATGAACCTCTTGCTCTCCATCTTCAGGAATCTGATGTACGGCGTTGTCAAACTGATGCAAGTAGTCGGTCAGCTGACCGACAAGTTTTACTACACTGACTGCCTTTTCTTTGGTGCCATCATCTCAGCCACAGACCCAGGTACGACTCACACACACACACATGCTGACCAGGCTCTTGTGATGCAGTTGATGTCTGTATATGTGAATGTTTTATTTTTATCTCTGTGTGTAGTGACGGTGTTGGCCATCTTTAATGAGCTCAACGCAGATGGGGATCTCTACGCTCTGCTGTTTGGAGAAAGTGTGATGAATGACGCAGTGGCCATTGTGCTTTCATCGTAAGTCAAACTTTATCATAGATCTGCAAAAGCTCGACCCTTTCCTGCCTTTTACACCAGATGAAGGTCTGTCTCTGTCTGGTTTTTCCCACCTGATGTTGAAATTCAACACTGACGTGTGAGATGGCAGCACTGACAGACAGACTCTGCCTCCCTCTACTGGAAGCTCACAAGTCACCCACTACTACAGATTATTTATGCCCAGTTATTTTAATCCTGACTGGACACTTGTCCTTTGTGTACTCTGCTTCTCGCCAAAAGCAGTTACAGAAAATGGATGGATATAAACAAATCATAGACACAAGATTATATATTTATATGTTTATTGTCATTTTCCTATAACATCCCATCACGACATACAGTAACAAACAGTTTGACACTACAAATACATACATTACACACACATGCATACTTAACTTGCACCAATATAAGGTAGAATACAATTAGAATAAATTATTTCCCAACATTATTTATAATTTCCTTCCAGGTAAAGCCTGTGTTTCCATCTTTAATCAGATTCGTATTTGGTTCCCAGATCTTGGCAAAATCTTTCAGCTCTTAGCGATGTAGGTTAGTCAAATCAATCCATCCATCCATTTTCTGTAACCGCTTATCCTCATCAGGGTTGCAGGGGGCTGGAGCCTATCCCAGCAGACTTAGGGCGAGAAGCGGGATGCAGCCTGTACATATCGGCAGTTTATCACAGGCCACATAGAGACAAACAACCAATCACGCTTAGGGGCAATGTAGAGTCACCAGTTAACCTGATAAGTGCATCTTTGGACTGTGGGAGGAAGCCGGAGTACCCAGAGCAAACTCCCAGGCAAGGTTCAAACCAGGAAATCTTGACTCTTCCAACATCGTGCAATCGCCCTCCTGGCTTGAAGAAGTCCAAAGTCCAGAAGTTTGTCTGTTGCATGTTAGTCTGTTTAAAGTCCTTCGGAGTCTGATCCTTCCAGAAGTTTTGGATCTTTGGACATAGACAGTGAAACATTTAGAGCAAACATCTGGAATATTAGCAGACATATGATGAAGCCTGACAGGAGTTGTATAAATTATCATTAACCATTTTTATTGACGTAATATAAACTTTTTTTTAACTAAGCAACATTCCAGTCTGTCTCAGCAATATCTCCTCGTATATCCATTTTCTAAGCTTCCAATATGTCTGGTGTTGATTCAGGACTATTTGCAACCAATATGTTTTAATATTTAGATTTTTCACTGCAGAATTTGATATGTCTGCCATACTAATTAAAAGAAAGCAGACTCTAAATCCTCCATATTTTCAAAGAGCCAAAATTAGCTACAGTTATAAGGAAGTGACTCATTTCAGAACATCACTGGGAAATTTATCACAAATCCTAAAAATACCTTTTTGTTTTTTTGTCTTTCAGGTCTATTGTGGCTTACCAGCCCAGCGGTGCAAACACCCACATGTTTGATGCCTCTGCCTTTTTCAAGTCAGTCGGGGTTTTCCTCGGTATTTTCAGCGGTTCCTTTGTGATGGGTGCAGCCACAGGAGTCGTAACCGCTCTCATATCCTCCCTCTAGCACCTTCTTTGAAATGAAAGTACGAATGTGAAGTCAGTGTCTTTTGGTATTGTAGGTGGCTTTATAGTTGTGTCTTTAACTCGACTCCCACGTTACCAAGTTCACCAAGCTGCACTGTTTCCCGCTGCTGGAGACGGCACTCTTCTTCCTGATGTCCTGGAGCACCTTCCTGCTGGCCGAAGCCTGCGGGTTCACAGGTGAGCTGGATCAGGGGATTTCTGTCAGGAAGTAGTTGCAAGTGGGGAAGTGGGTACTAGATAGCTGTGGTCATAAGAAGCTTGTATATTCAGCGTCTGTCAGTATCTGACTTCTGTCTGACTTAAATAATGAAATTACTGATGATTCTCAGTAAAATAAAGTCTGAAGGAAGTCTGGTTACTTTTGACTTTCCTATCACTTCTAGTTATGAATTAAAGACCTTGGAGAGGCTATTCAGATGCAAAAAATAACAGGGTGACAAAATGTGGAAAAAAGTGAAGGTTTGATCAGCACAACTTTAATTTACCTCTTGGATTATTTATTCACGTGTTGCCATCTTTTTGATCTGTAATAAATTAACCATTTTTCGCAGTTTTTGAGTCTCAGATTAGTCGTCACATGAGCAGTAAGTGCTCCTTTTTAAATGTGTGTAGGATTTAATAACTACACTGAGTTATCTAGCAGTGTTGTTGCTGATTGCAACCCTTCACCTCACCCTCTCCTTTCTAGCATGATGGAGAATCTACAGTGGCTGCAAACGCACAAAAAAACATGGAAGACTCTTTCTAGATCACCTGTAGTTTGTAGAAATATGGTGGCTCACTTACAACTTCAGTAGATAGATAGATAAAATGCTCATTATACACTAATTAAACAGTTATGAATATTTTGTATCATCTGTGTAATATTCTGTAAATGGAGGACTACGAAGCTCATGTTTGGCTCTGATGTTCGAATGTTTCTTTGTGTTGTCTTGCAGGCGTCGTGGCCGTGCTGTTCTGTGGCATCACGCAGGCTCACTACACCTACAACAACCTCTCTGAAGAGTCCACAAAACGCACCAAGCAGGTAGCGTCTGACCACTTCCTGCACGCGCAGCCTCATTCGTTTTGAGTTGTTTTGAACCCCCTGACTGTACGAACAGGGTACTCGGCCCACGGGTTGCCAGATGGCTCGATGATCAGCCTGCTGTGACCTTAATCGTTGCGCTGTCTGAGGACATCTCTCCTGACACGACTGTTTAGTTTCCCAGAGGGGGGTTCAGTCTTGAGGACAGGGTACAGATTAGCACGTAGACGACGTGGCAGCGTGTTCCCTCAGGCTCTTGTTACTTTGTTTCAAAGAAAGCTACACATGCTACTTTTTCATGTGTTTGCCCTCGTACTCTTAGGGAAACATAGCTGCAGTCAGCTCTGGGAGAAAGAAGGAAAAACAACTATTAAAGCTGGATTTTGAGGGAATAAATGAGCTCAGAGCTTCAGTGCAGTTTTGCAAACTTTATATGTAACTTGCTCAAATTTAAGGATCGTTCTGTACATTTCTGCTCATACTCTTGCTGCATATTCGTACATTTACAAACTGAATTCATGATGAATGTTTTATTTTCCACGCAGCTCTTTGAGGTCCTTCACTTCTTGGCTGAGAATTTCATCTTCTCCTACATGGGTTTGGCTCTGTTCACCTTCCAGAATCACATTTTCAGCCCCATCTTCATCATCGGGGCTTTTGTATCCTACAACAAACATTTGTTTTCATTTGAGACTCACAGAATTAAAATGTTTCTGCAGCTTTAGATCTGGGTCATAGTTAAAGTCCCCTTGTGGAGGGTTTTTGTGCTGTTTACGTCCTAAAACACAATCAGTTCATTATGAGAAAGATTTAGCTGACTCACTGTGAGGTTCACTTTCATGTTTTAATTTAATCAGGACACCCCGTCACTCAATCTCTCCACCATTAAACTGTTCAGTTAAAGACTTCCTGACCCGCCTGTCAGATTGCCATATTCATCGGAAGAGCTTTCAACATTTACCCGCTGTCCTTCCTCCTCAACCTCGGCAGAAGGCACAAGATAAAGGGAAACTTCCAGCACATGATGATGTTTGCAGGTATGGAAAAGACACTTTTGTCTTCATCACGTCAGGCTAAATGTGATTTAGGGCTGTGATAAAGAGAATCTTCTGGACCAGGAGACAAGCAATCGAATATACACAACAAGCAACAAATCAGCGCTGAGGAGAGCGCAGACAAAGATACAGCCTTAATATACGTTTGGCAAACTCCACATCTGGAAACTCTGAACCTCCTCCATTGTATCTCTGATCCGGTTTTAGGATCTCCTTCTGAACCTGATCCGTGACTCACCAATCTTGGGCCTCCGACAAGATTTCTACACTCGATTTAATTTTCAGATTTAGTTCTCACTTAATAGTTTAGTTCAGTGTTTCTCAAACTTCTTTTTACACTGTGTACCACCTCAGAAGATATTTGTTTCTCCAAGTACCACTGCGACGTAGGCCGACCCCGTTAAACCACGGAGAGTTTACGCAGGAGGCAGGTTTATTCCTATTAAGAGGACTAATTATTTTTCCCAGGACAGTTTCAAGAACCAGAGCTAATTTGAAAAGTGGTACTCCTGCTGTTTCCCATAGAAGCAGAGTTCATTTAACCTCTGCTTTCATATCCTGCTGTCACATTTTAGCTAATAATTAATCATAGATGTATATGCGTTATGCAAAACTTATGTTAATTGTCTAGTATCTTGATGGTATAATAGTAGTAGTATAATTAATTAAATTTGATAAAAGGTGTTTCAGAGATTCCTCCACGTACCACTGGAGAGAGGTAGCGTACCATCAGTGGTACACATACCATAGATTAGAACCACTAGTTTAAAGGTGGAGTGTGTAAGATGTAGGTGAATTTATTGGATTTAAAAAACTTGATGAAATCCTACACCCTGGACCTTTTTTTAATGTATAAAATATGAAACAATACCATTCATAATATCGCAGAAGCCTGAAGGTAATGTCTTCGATTTGCTTGATTAGTCTCAATAACATCGTAAAGACTTTTAGTTTCCTGCCATATGACAAAAGACAGATAAAATCTAAAATTTACTGTTATAAAATAGTAAATTTTTCTAATCCATTAACTAATCGAATGTGATTAAATGACTTTTGGATGTGATCCTCTCCAGGCCTGCGTGGGGCGATGGCGTTCGCCCTGGCCATCCGAGACACGGCCACCTACGCCCGACAGATGATGTTCACGACCACGCTGCTCATCGTCTTCTTCACTGTCTGGGTGTTTGGCGGCGGGACGACACCCATGCTGTCGTGGCTACACATCAGGTGACATAACAATACTTTTCAGAATGTGTTTGTATAAATCTGCGACTAAAAACAACTAAAACTCTTCCAGTTATGAAGGAAAATATTTAGAAATAGTTTTTCCTCTCTGGAATTAATTTCTCAAAAGGTAAAAAATGTGATAAATGATCAAGAAATTTCTGTTTTGAACTTAAATCTAAAATTGGGACTGGCTCTGTTCTTTGCCGCCCCCGCAATGTCCAATTTATTTTAAGGGCTTTAGAGTGAGCGTCCTGCAAAGCCTCTGCAGCCCACATTTATCAGCTCATAGTAGTCCTCCAGCCTCTGTCCTGGCACTTCTTCGCCACTTCCTGGTATTTTCCTCACGTTGGCTTCTTCAGTACGCACTTCCCAGGGCAATGTGAACTCAAGGATCATCAGTAGTTTTGTCACCTCGGTGATGATGATCACGTCTAGCTGAAGTGATGTTTCTTCTGCGTGCTATGGAAACTTCAGCTGCTTGTCCAGATCGACCTGCATGACCATGTAGAAGGAGGACGGTTCTTGTTTTGGGTTGTGGGTCAGGGTTTCTGTCCAGCTTTGACAAAGGTAATAGACTTCTTTGGGAGCGGTGTTGGGTGGTGTCATGGCATTGGCATCAACAATGGTGGCCTTCGGGCAACAATGTTCTAAAGATCTTCATCCAGAGGAGGCAGGACGGTGTCTTGTACAGAAAAAGCATGTTGTTATTTTTAGGATGAAGTAATCCACCTTAAAATTAAGGCATTACAACCTTTCTGTCTGCTTCTGAGTTTTCCCTGAATTATCTCACTGTAGTGCATCTGTAGTCATTGCTCTCTGTCTTTGTAGGGCAGTTATACACCAATCAGCCATAACATTATGACCACCTACCTAATATTGTGTAGGACCCCCTTTTGTCGCAAAACAGCCCTGAAGCTTCGAGGCACGGACTCTGCTAGACCTATAAAACAGGTGTTTTCTTCACGCAGGCCGGCCTTCAATCCCCACATGCATCAATGAGCCTTGGTCTTCCATGACCCTGTCGGTCCTGTCAGTGCTTTTCTTTCCTTGGAGAGCTGCAGTTTTGGAGATGTTCAAACCCTGACCTGTTTAGTTATCACAGTTTGGTCCTTGTCAACGTCGCTCGAATCCTGATGCTTGCCCATTTTTCCTGCTTCCAACATCAACTTTGAGGACAAAATGTTCACTTGCTGCCTGATATATGACAGATACTGTGATGACGAGATAATCCGTTTTATTCACTTCACCTGTCCTGAATGGCTGATCGTTGTAAGTTTTTATATGCATGTTTTCTCTCCATCTTTAAATGTATCTTGTGCTGAATGGTGATTTTGTCCAGAAGATGGTGCTAGAGTTCTCCTCTGCTGCTGGCTTTCCATCTCTTATGTTCATGTATCGAGAGTTTTCAAGTCACTTTTTGAGACTTTTTGTTGCGTATTTGATGTTATTCACTCTGTGACGAAACACAGACTCTCAGACTTGAACACTTGAATGCTTAAAATCAAGATCTTTCCTGTTTATCAGACCACAAGCTGCCCCAAATTCGAGATGTTATCATCGGTCGGGGTTGCTGCTTTTAGTGCTTTGCTTTGTGTGTCTGTTTTGGAGCTCAGCGTCATTTATTTTTGTTAGACCATGATGCACTGGGAGCTTGTATTTGTCATGACAAAGCGGATTATGGGCCCGGGTGATGCGTGTGTGTGTGACAGCTGCAGAGGCGGCCTGAACTGATTGAACAGGCTCTGTTTAATATGAGCAATGCTCCTCCTTGGACTGAGCAGGAACTATTGTGTTTGGTGGGATTTTTTTTTTTTTTTTTAAGAGTGCTGCCAAAATGAACCCATCGCCATGGTAACTGGGACATGTGGTGCATGGCAGGCGGATATCAGCCGCGCTTCGTGATCCTTGTATCATCCTCATCCTTGTATATGTGCATAAATTTACACATTTTTACTCTTTACGGGGAGGAAACATTCAAGGCCTTCAATTTGTAAAATGTTATTTACTGTTATGACCCTCTGTCTGGATGACGAGCAGGATGTGAAGGAGCACTGGTGCTGCTGCGACAGTAAACGTCTGGTGTGAGAGGAGATGCTGCTGCTTTTCCGTTATGGGGTTTTGATGGATGGTTTGTTAGCAGGGAGGCGTGCAGCTTATCACATAGTCCCAGCAGTGCAACCATCGAGGGAGAAATGGAGCCCATGTGTCATCATGCTGAGGCAGAGAAGAGATACTAATCTGTCAACTCCAATGCTGAACATTTTTAGTATATACAGTGTGTGTGTGTGTGTGTGTGTGTGTGTGTGTGTGTATATATATATCAAAAGTCAAAAGTTTGGACTTGCCTTCTCATTCCATAGTTTTTCTTTATTTTTTATTACTTTCTACATTGTAGATTAACAGTGAAGACATCAAAACTATAAAATAACACACGTCTTCCCTCAGTCAGCTTCATGTGGTCGTCACCTGACATGGTTTTCCAGCAGTCTTGAAGTTGTTCCTACATATGATGAACACTTGTTGGCAGCTTTGCCTTCACTCTGCAGTCCGACTCATCCCCAAACATCTCAACTGCCTTGAATTTTGAATAAATTGCCAACAGTGTCACCAGTGAAGCACCCCCACACCATCACACCTCCTCCTCCATGCTTTAGGGTGGGAACCACACATGTAGCTATCACAATATAACAAGATATAACAATTAAAAAATAAAGAAAAAACATTGAATGTGTGCCCAAACATTTGACTGGTGCTGTATATTAACGTAGACTTTAATGATCCCACACTGGGGAAATTCACCGGTTACAGCAGCTCACAATATACAAGGTGGATAAGAAAATACTTGTGGCACTCTTGTGGTTCAACTAGAGTTCTTCCCGCAGCAACCTGACTCCGACTCCGGCTTATGGTCCACAGATGTGGACTAATGTGATCCACATTATATAACGGGCATTTAGCGGAAAGCTTTGTTACTAGCTCAGGTTAAATTTTGGTAAGACGAGCATTGATAAACCAGAAAAAGGTACATTTTGAAAGTGTATTTGGATCTAAATATTATAATTAATTGATTTAAATTAGCAGAAACACTTGAAATAAATAAAATACTAAAAGAAACTGAAGTGAATTACCAAAGAAAATTTGTGAAAAAAGTTGACATGGAAGAATCTGAAATAAATATGTCGAAGTGACAGTCAGTGAAACAAGTTGGAATAGCAGTGCTGAATGAAGTTGAAGCGTTTATTTCAAGTGGAGTTGATGTAAAAAGACTGAAGGGAACTGATAATCCAGCTACGGTTCAACCACTGAGAGGGAATAAAAGTAAAAGAGATGAAAGCAGTTGAACTGTAGTTGACATCAGAGCTGAAAGTAGTTGAATTGTCATTTCCAGTCATTATCATCCTGTTTATTTTTATCTTTAACATGTAGGCCTGAACATCTGCTGAACCTCTTTGCCAAACCAGAAGATTAGCACACGTCCCCAAAACAGAGGATCATATTTGGCCGGGACTGTTGCCAATTACTATTTTTAAAACACTGAGCGGTCACTGTTATCTGCTTAAACTCTCATTCATGTCTCATCGTCCATTAAACTAAACACTGATTGTGAAATGCCATTTGGAAAGCTCAAAATGACGTAGATAATGCTTTAATCCGATGTGTAAAAATGTAGAAGTGCCGCACTGTGATGATTTCAGTTCCTCATAGAAGTATATGAAACATGATGTGATTATTCTTATATACACAATAACAATAAATATACCACCTGATACTTTAACTTCAGTGTGCTCGATACTGACAGCTTTGGGGACACCGAAGCTTTACAGGAAGAGCAACGTCGGCTTGGAAAGTGGGCGTACTTCAGGTGCTGTATCTAGATGTGTACAAACATTTTGACTGGTGTTGGGAAAGTTTGTGGTTTCCCCAGATGGGAATCTTTCCATTTCATGATTTCACTTCTGTTTTTTTGATGAAGGGAACAATGGGTACTTTTAAAGGGGCATGGGAAAATTTCAAAAACAGATTTGATTCTTGAGGAGCAATATTTGAGCCCAGCTCTGGTGGAGGTTGCTTGTTTGCTTTCTTGCTACTTGCTGCTGCTCGAGGAGTGATCAGCTGGTTTATTCAAGACTTTCTCTGCATGATGTGAAAACCCGAGTCTGTTTCTTTGTTGTCTCTCTGCGGACTGTCCGCCAGCCTCTCACACGGCGGTGTGGGGGAAAAAAATACAGATCACCCAGAAGCAGCTCTGACAGATATGTGTGTGTGCAAAAGAGGAAGGTAAGAAAGTAATGGAGTGCTTGTGTCATGCTGGTTCCTCCTTTTTTTTTTTTTTTTTTTTTAAAAGGAGAGGAACCCTGTAAAAACATTCTTGTGAGGAACTATTTGATGGATTTAAGGAGAAGAGGTTTAAGCGTGTGTAATTAAGTCAGGGAACACACCCTTAAATTTGTTTTGCACACGTGCGTGGTCTGTAATGTTTCTTATCACAGGAAGCATATGCTCGGCTAGGCGTCTTTCTTTGGGGGCCCCCTTGCAGGCTCGTCCTAATCTCTTACAGATCCTTCCTGATGTTTCACAAATAAGATATAGTTTGCGCCTCTTTTGTTTTTGCAGGTTCATCGACCTCAAACTCTCCCCTAACCTCCCTCCTGCGAGACTGTGTATAGTTGATTGAGGAGAAAGTCCTTAAAAAGCACTCCCCTGGCCTGCTCTTTCTCAAACTGTTAAGGTGGAAACAGAAAGAAAAATGACATTACTCGCTCCACTCCACTCAGAGTGGATATTTCCTCTGTGTGGCTGTCATGGAAAAGTCTAAAGATAACCACCACTGCACATTAGTGTTCACCTTCGAGTGTACAGTGTCAAGCTGTAGTTACAGATCTAACCGTGAAAGGCTACACATCTCTTGCTTTGGCCTCCGTCCACAAGGATTAGTCTCAACTGCTCCAGAGCTTATGTGAATTAAAAGTGCCCCCTTTTAAAATCTGTTTGTGTTCAGTTTAATCCTCCTCTGTTGGTAAGAGACACGACGGGGGAAATTATTTACGTCCAGCCAAGTATGAGCTGCTGTAGATTTAAAGGAAGTGTTTGACATTTTATTTCTCTATTTGTGTGATCGTATCCGGTTTAGAAATAGGTCAGTGCATAACCCCCAGAAAATGTGTTTTTGCACCGAGCCAGGCTAGCTGTTTCCCTGTTTCCAGTCTTTGTGCTAAGCTAAGCTAACTGCAGCTTCATGTTTAATTTCTGCTGGATTATTTAACCAAACTAAAATGTTACAATCTACTTTAGTTTTTTTTTTTTTTTTTAGAAGTCACTTTTTGTTACTCATAGTTAAAAATATTTGTATACTTTGCAGTTTTAATGCTAAATAACTGTCATTTTGTAGCAATAACAACACATTTATGACAGTTTTCATGTAAGCTTGGGTCCATATTTAGTTTGGCCTACAGCAATATGAAAACTGTTTAACTTTTATTAAGTTCCCAATGGATCGATTTTGACTTTTCTGTATAGTTTTAGTTAAATCTGATTTGTCTTATGAGAAAAATCTGAAAACACATCATGCGATTGATGTTTGATGATAAGCGCAGTCATCTTGTGCCCTGAAAAGTTTCTCTGCTGAGGGCGTTAAGATGTGCCTTGACGGTGACTCTCTGAGTAGCAGTGCAAACTTGTGCTTATCGTAAGGTTGTGGTTTTGTGTTTAAGGTCACAAGCCAAGAATTTTAGCTCTGCCACATGCCTTCATGTGGTTAACGCAGACTGTGAAGCATCTTTCTTCTTCTTCCTGTTTTTCTGTGACAGTAGTCAAGGTGGATGCTAATTAGCAGACATTTTTTTTAGCCCCTGAAAGATGATCAACATTTTGATGCATTTCCTTTCTATCAGCTGCAAAGAGAGCGGATCTGCAGGTGCAAAAGATGCATGTTATTTCTGTGTCAACAAAAGCATGTATCCTTCAAACTGCAACAGGAAATAAGAAAGTAGATCAGAGGTCAAAAGTAAGGGGCTGACAGATACTGCTAATTGGCATCTAACCTAAATATGAGCCACATTTTTTTTTTTACATTTTCACAGGTTGTTAATGTTTTCCTTCTTCTTTCTTCCTGTTTGTTTTTTAGGGTTGGTGTTGACCCGGATCAAGACCAGCAGCCATGTGGAGACAGCTTCCAGGTCTTACAGGGGTGAGGATCTCACTGAGAACTTTATGTACTATGACTGTACGTCGTGCTGCTCTCGCTGCTGCTGAATGGTTTCTGCTTCTGCAATTTTATGTCGATGCAGAGCAGAGTCAGCACATCCGAAGACACGCAAATAGCTCGGTTTGTCGAGAGAAATGGAAACGAAGCTGCTGAATGAGACAGTGAAAGCAGAAGAGCGTCTTTAGATGTGTGTGCAATATGATTTAAGTCAGTCACGTTTCACTTAAGATGATGAATCTAATTTGTTGAGCTGCGTCACACCTCAGGGAGGGAGGGAGGGAGGGAGGAGTGCAGGTCACCATGGAGCCAGAGTGGTGATGTTGGTAGTTACACTGATGTCTCACAGATTCGGGTGCAGGCTTCAGGATGAACCCCATATGCGTGATTTTCAGATGCATTTTCATAGAGAGTTTAGTTAATATAATAATGATTTAAGATGATATAAATTCAACCTCAAGTTTCTGACTGTTATCGGACCACTGGAGCGAGAAAACATGGCTGTAGCAGGCCTCATTGCCACTTCTGGTTGTCCAGCTTCATACACTCCATTCACAAAATAATCAATATACAACCGTATATCTTCTGGGTGTGCGAGTCCCTGAGGTGCTACAGCATGAACCTTTTTCACAGCAGCTGTTTTGGCATTAAACAGTTGGATCAACACAGCTGTTTCCAATGATACTAATTAAGGTTCAGTTCCATTTAGTGCAGCAGAGAGACTTTCCAGTGAGCCAACATGCAGCACGCTGCTCTCTCCTGAGCCGTCCTCACACCTCTTCCTCTCCTGCCCCATGAAAAGAGATTTTTTTTTTAATCTCAATGGGACCTTTCAATAATAAAAATAAACAAATCATTAATACAAACTGTACATACTCAGATTATCAGTCCAGGACCAACTTCATTTAGTAATAACGTAACCAAACATGAACTTATGCATTCACTCATAATACCCAACATACTGTTGAAACAATGTACAACACAACAACATGCAGAAAGTGACACTTAAAGTGTTCATGAGTCTGTTGTGTCAGTGCATGCGTCTGCTCATATGATCAACACGTCATGTTGCCTATATTTCAAAATAAGAGACATTTTACTTCATCTTCAGTTACCAAAACTGAGTTTGAGGAACCAAATTAGCTGGATGAGGAACACCAGGATCATCAGCCTGATGCAAGATGTTGGCAGCAAACCGTATTTATTTTTCCAACTTTGTTTATTGAATTTTTTAGACATAACAATTCTACAATAAAATTATTACAATGCCAAAGACAAAGAAAGACAAGACACTTTTGTGTAAATAAATAAAAAGTAAAGCACAAACAAAAAATGGCCTATGAAAGAAGAACAGAAATAACAAATTACGTAGTTACATGTCACATCTGAGTTTGCATGAATGTACACTTGTACAGATGAGTATCAACAATAAAGAAACAAACCATCTTTTCACTACAAGCAAATGAGAAAGAGAAAAACTTGGAGTTTGTCCGGATCTGTTTGCATAGGCAAATAATTGCTCCCAGATTTTCCTAAAAGTAACAGAAGATGGCTTCAGCCCACACAATTTTTTCCATATTGACAAAGGAGAAAATATCTTTTACTCACAGCTGATGGGTAGGTGGAATGGAAGGTTTCCACTTGATAAGAATCGGGCATCTAGCCAGGAAAGTTCGTCTTATGACTTGATATTGCAGATTGCGTGATAGAGACAGAGGTCATTTTGTGAAATCGTATTGAAGACTTCCAACCACATGGCAGTAGCTCAGTCTGTAGGGACTGGACTTGGGAACCGGAGGGTGGCCGGTTCAAGTCCAATGTGTGTGTGTGTGTGTGTGTGTGTGTGTGTGTGACAACTGAAAGTGAAAAAAGAATTTTGTGGGATCAATAAAGTGTCTCTGCTATTCCAAAGATTATGCAAAGAAGGGCACGTCTAAAACATGTGAAAATACGTAGCTGTATACTGATGACGTCTGTCACAAACGAGATTAATATCCTGAAATATTTTAGATAATCTGACCTTACTTACGTGATAGCGGTGGAGAATCAAACATTGTAGCAACCCATGCCGGTGGCAGATATGGAGGTAGAGTGGAACCGCCGCAAACCCCATACATCATCTGCAATTTCACACTGTAAAATCATCCTCCCATAGTGCGACTAGTACGAGCTGAGGCTGGATCTATAGAGTGACTACAGAGCAGAGATCATTCCCTTCATGGTGGGTAGTGGGGTCAAAAAGGGAAATTAGGAAAGCTAGAGTAAGCACTTCTAACAAAACTGCGAACCTGAAGAAGTTATTTTTAGGAAGAGCAAACTTCTCTGAGAGTTTTTGGAAAGAAGAAGTTGACGGCAAATCTTAATTTCATTTCTTTCCATGTGTTTCACCAGGATGGCTCCCAGGCTGAAGGACAAAGTAAAACCAAACAGGAGAGCGCGTGGCTGTTCAGACTGTGGTACACCTTCGATCACAAGTATCCTTTCTGTGACCGGTTTTACAGAACCAAAGATCACAAAGTCAATAACCTTTCCAGTCAGGATGATTGTCCAAGGCCTGTTTTACCCTCTGTACATCAAAATCACAATCAGCGTCTTTATCGACTCATCTTGGGATATGTGATCGCAGTAACACACACAAATCAAGTGTTTGTTGTCCCTGATTACCCCGGCTTTGAAAGCATACTGAAGGAAAATGTGTCTTGCAGCTCAGCCTACCATTTCCTCCCTCCTACGACCTCTGCTCAACAACTGCCTCCCCAGGTGGCTGATTGTGTCGCTGCTTTTAAGCGGAGCAGCTGTGTTTTACAGCCGAGACTTTCTCCCTGGTGACACGTGCTAGACGGAGCTGAAGCAAACAGGGTGGATTGTCTCACGTCCCAGTACTGCGGAGGCTGAAGTAAACATAGATGACGCAGGGATCTGGTGCAGCGGTGACTTTTTGTTCCTTCACTTCTGGGAAGTGAACAGTTTGATTTCTGTTCAAACATATCCAATTCCCTGTTAAACTGGTCAGGTCAATGATCCCCTTTGAGGAAACATGCAATCTACTCTCTGTTGGAACACATATAGTAACAGTCAAAAGGGGTTTAGGGGTCACTGTAATGTTGCAAAGCACCTCCACACCATACACATGCTCCATGCTTCGAGGTGGGAACCACACATATAGAAACCATCCACTCACTGAACAAAAAATCTCAGATTTGACTCATCAGACTGAAGTACAGATTTCCACTGGTCTGATGATCATTCCTTGTGTTTCTCGGACCAAACAATCTAATCATGAAGGTCTAATTCACACAGTCTCCTCTGAACAGTTGACATTAAGATGTGTTTGCTACTTGAACTCTGTGAAACTGGGCTCAGTTTCAAGTTTCATCATAACGTTTGAATGTATAATCGTGTGCAGTCACAAAAAACATCAAAGTTCTTGATATTTTCTGGACTGACTGACCTTCATGTCTTTAAAGTGATGTTAATCAGTCCTTCATGGTTGAATTGCTGCAAAGAAACCATCATCAGACCAGTGGAAATTTGGACTGGTCTTATGAATGAAGTCTGAGATTTAGTAAAGGTGAATGGTTATCTGCATGTGTGGTTCCCACTCTGAAGCATGAAGGAGGAGGTGTGATGGTGTGGAGGTTCTTTACTGGTAACAGTGGCGATTTGGCCTCCCCGATCACCTGACACTGACCCCAATTAAGATAGTTGGACAGCAGAGTGAAGGCAAAGCAGCCAACAAGTGCTCAGCATCTCTGGGAACTCCTTCAAGATTGTTGGAAAACCTTTCCAGGTGACGACCTCATGAAGCTGATGAGAGAATATCAAGAATACTGTAGATGTTTCAACAGAGAGTAGATACATGTTTCCTCACAGGGGAGCAATCATCTGACCAGTTTAACGGGGAATTGGGTTTTTCCCCCTAGTGCGACACAGCCTGACTAATAAAAAAAAAAAAAAAGAGGCCAGCTCGTTGGCTCTCTGCTTGCCAAGCATCGCCAATGTTACTTTACCCTCAGCTGTTCACAGAATCCCATACAGATTTGAACTCCAAATATATCCTGCTGGCAAACGTCCTCAATGTTATTAGGTCATAATTCATCATTTGAAATGTTATGTTGTTATGGTTCAGGAAATGACTGTTTATCAAAGTAGACAGATGATTTAAAGTGTTTTGTTTGAATTAGCTTCTGCAAACGGTTTTAACGGATAATTGGCTTCCACTGTCGAGATAAATGAATTTCCTGATGCTTTACAGACCAGTGTTAGCCTTTGTTTTCCACTTCTGGAAGAAGGCTGCAAGACATCTGGCAACATTGGACTTGCAAGATTGTGGTAAATCTTTCACACCCTGGTAACCCAAATGTAGTTCTCAAGTGTAAATGATCCATTCGACTTACTGCCCTTCAGGTCATTTTCCTTAATAACTGCCCAGTTACCTTAAGCCTATTCTGACACATAGCGGTCCACCTCTCACCTCCACTCTGCCTGCCTACTGTGGACCACTGGCGAGCTGTCTGACCAGCCCCCAGGCATATGAGGTGAGTGTCCACATGCACAAAAAAAAAGCACAGTATGCACGCAACAAATACACAGTGACACTCCTACATAACCAGTGATGTGTAAAATATCCATGTTCCCACTGTAGAAGTATAAAACCTATTCACTGCACATTGTCCTGTCAGAGGATTTAAATTTGGACATTTCTGGGGACGAAAATAAGAGTTGAGATATGAGGCTGGAGCACAAAATCCTCCTACCAGCACCTCTAAAGCTCACTGATAAACATGTTATATCATGTTTGTTTACAAAACCAATAATGTTAGTCAATTGTGTTACCTTCAGCCGGAGCAAGGCTAGCTGTTTCCCTCTATTTTAGTCTTTATGCTAAGCTAAGCTAACCAGCTGCTATCTGTAGCTTCATATTTGGCATACAAATTTGAGAGTAGTATCAATCTTTTCACCTAACTCAGCAAGAAAGTGAATAAATGCACTTCCCTACATGCAAATTTTTTAAAATACATTTTACATGTGTTGATTTGGGGTGACAAGTTAACCCAAACCATACTTTACCATTAGCTAGTAGTTAGCTAACATAGCAGTATCATAGTATTAGTACCTGTTCACTGCACATTGTCCTGTCAAAGGGTTCAAATTTGGACTTTTTGGGGGCGCTAAAATGAAGTAGGCTAGCTGTTTCCCTGTGTTTTCAGTCTTTATGCTAAGCTAAGCTAACCGGCTGCTAGCTGTAGCTTCGTATTTGGCGTCCAAATTTGAGGCTAGTATCAATATTCTCACTGAAATCTCAGCAAGAAAGTGAATGAAAGCATTTCCCTACATGTGAAACTTTTCCTAATTTTGCTACCATGTTTATTATTCATTTATCGCTTGTTTCATGCTAAATATGTGTCAATTTTAGGGTGACTAGCTTGCTCAAACCACACATGACTGAAAGTTTAATGTATTTGTATTCTTCTTTAAGAGTACGAGACAATTTTCTACAATCAATGATACTTAAAATATATAATATTTAAAATATAATGTAACCAAAGCAACTTCTTTTCCCTCACTATGTTTAAACCTGAGTCCGGGGGCCTCAGGAAGTCTCTCTGTGAATACTGAAGGTTTTTTCTCTCAGGAGAATTGTAATACTGTCAAAGTATTCTCTGTGCCTGCCAGTAAACAAACAAAGCACAGAGAAAACGGACAGTCAGAAAGCCTTTTTTTTTGCATTCAAACGGCACAAAAGGCCCTTTTCAACACAACCTCAATGATGATTGCTGTTCTGAAAGACACTGTGCTCCAATATTTAAAACACAGAAACACCCATTGACCAGACGGTCACACTTGGATTCACTCTGACAAATTCTCCCTTTCATTTCACGTGAAATACCTTCATGGCTTCAAGGCTTTTGACCACTATAAGCCTGCCACTGTCAGGTCACAGACGGCTGCAAAGCAGACAAAGATCGTCTGTTAGTTAAATTTAATTCTCTGAAAGTTTAGCTCTGCATCCATAAATGTTTTCCTCTGTTGGTTTGCTGCTGTTAGTTTGCCAGTGTAAGGCTGCCTGCCAGGCGGGCCGTGAATTTAGGTGGTTGTTCATAAAATCAGGACTGTCCAAGGACTTTATGCTGCCAAGCGGGGAGAGACCGGATTAAATAAATCTCCTTGCCTGTTTCCTCTTTTGTTATGGATGTTATGAAACTGGCTTCACAAACAGGAATAATTCAGTTCCTATTGACCTTAAATTGTATTTTATTTCAAATTTGACTGTCTAATTTTAAAGTAGAATAGTATTTGAAAATAGAGACTGTTAATTGTAAAATGGTAAAATACTGTAAAATTTCATGGCCAAATCTTTTTTTTATACGGTATTTTCATGTCAGTTATATGGCAAAACAGCATTTCCTTTGATGAAAACATTTTTATTTATATGCTAAAACATGGAATAAAATGTCAACCTTAAATATGAAATCCATGGGACTAATGTCCTTTTATTGTTAATGTTATTGTTACTGTTTTGTTTTTTTTTTGTTTTGGGTTTTTTTTTCAGGCTCAATATTTTCAAAAAAAGACACAAATTTAAAAACTCTCTTAAACTCTGAATTATAAATAAAAGACTGCAAGGCTTTGAAAAGACTCCCTAAAGAAATTAGACACTGATAAAGTCAGCAAATAACACAGAAAGATAAAACTAACAGTGTCTCAACACTTTTCCGACTGTCACTCTGGTTCCTACTGAAGATGTACTGTAAATTTAGCTTTTGTTTATTACATTTTATTATTGTATACCCCAAATTTATTGATGTATTTATCTATTTTTTGCTAAATTACATTAATTATTGTTTTACTTTTTGCTCTGTGAAGCTTTGGGCTGCATGTTTGCATGGAAGGTGCTCTATAAATAAATAAAAGTTTAAGTTTAGTTTACTTATATAGATTGATTTTCTAAAAAAAAAAAGGCTTAACAGTTTCCTGAAACAGCTGAGCACTGCAGCTTTCAGCAAATGTTACTCAAACAGGAGTAAATTGTGCATTGTTACATTGCTGTCTGTATTCTCAGCCTATTGTCTTTATTTATTTACATTAACCTCTTGATATTAATTTATTATCTCAGTCTAAATGTGTATTTTCATTGTTTTGTCAGTATTTTAATTATAAAGTCGTCATTCCCTTTTGTTAGAATTTTTTTCCACACACCAGCTCGTGGTTAATTACTGCAGATAAGAGGTTATGTAATCCTCTTTTTTTATCCCTTCATCTGAGTAATCCCTGTTGACCTGATGTTAACTCATCCTGTTCTCCCCCGGGGAACATGGGCACGCTATTGATTTGTCAGCCAGTCAATTAGAGCTGTGAGAACCTCATGCTGCAGTTTGCAGCGATCCAGTGTGTGGTTGTTGAGGCTGTCTAACTTTGTCTTTCTCACTCATGTCAGCACATCTATGAGTTGACTGCAGGGTTAATCTGCAGTCTGTGGTTTCCTGTGTTTTTCTTGACTTAAGTGCTGCAGCACAGGCCACTAAGTGAAGTCTCCTCCTCCCTCTCCTCTGTAAATCCACAGTGCCCCTTTATGAGCCTTTGCACTGTTAATGTCTGTCTGTTCACACCACATCTACGTGTCCTACATCTGTGTGTTTGTGTCATCAACATGTTCACCATCCCTCCCCTCATGTTCCACTTTCAGAACCACGAGCAGCTGAGGGACCACGACTCTGACCTCCTCCATAACGACGGCGACCTGACCTTCATGTTCGGCGACACCGCGATCACAGCCAACGGGGCGTCCGGCGCCGGCGGGGATGCAGCTGGAGGCTCTGGCTGGAGTGCGAACGCAAGGAGCGGCAGCACCTCAGAGGAGGCGCTGGAGCGTGAGCTGGACTCCCGCGAGCAGGAGCTGCTAAGCCGCGGCACGCGCCTGGTTTTCCCCATCGAGGATCACGTCTGACCCTCCCCTCCCTTTTTTGCCCGCACTGTCAAACCACCCTGACCTGACACCCACCCCCAACCACAGACCGCCTCACCCTCAGCTGTCTCCACAGAGCGTCCAGTGGGAGTCAACAAGGAGGGCAGGGTACGGAGAAAATCTGAGCTCCCTCCCGGCCCCGGGAGCAGAGCTCAAGGAGCATTTCATCCTCATTACAGAGCTGGAGATGAACTCTCCACGCTCTCATACTGTGATTTTACTGATTGTTTCAGAAACCTTTTATGCAGGATGCGAGGATAAAAACAAATCCTTTTTTTTTTGTGAACATGTGACACTGTGTATGTTCATCTGGAGTGGAAAAGAGAGTGCGATCTGACCAGTCACACCAGTGAGCGCTGAGAAAATGCCAAGTGGCTTCGTTGTGATCACACCCCACATCTAGATGCTGAGACGAGGCTACGCTCATCTCACAAACTTTTAATAGTTTATAGATAATGTGCGCCGTCCATCTAAATCTAAAGCTGCTATAACAGGCCAGTGTTTGATATCTTCTTTGTTTCCTCTGTGTGGAGGAGATTGTGACATGTGAGGAGCTCAGCAAAGGGACGTGAGTGAATGAGTTCTCAGCAACCACGGCAGCCTGTCATGGGTGAAGTAACGGGTGAAGAATGTGAGCATGTAAATAGCTACAGTGCTTCGCTTTGTTCCTGTTTAGAGGGACTGCTTTCTTTGAGTGCATTACATCCCGTGACTGTTACAAATAGCACCTGTGGATCTTGTCTTTGAGCTGGTCTGGATCTCTTTTCTTTTCTTTTTTTTTTTTTTTCTGTGTACTGGGCCGGTTGTCGCAACAATAACATGCATAACGAAGTGTTTTGATGCTAATTATCAGGATCATCCATAGATGTTGGACTGCAACTAACTGTTTATCTCTAAATCGTTTTCTTTATTAATCAATTAGTTGTTTGGTCCAGAAAATGGTGAAAAAAATCCTCTTAAAAGCCTAAAGTTTTGTCCTTAGATGTCAGTCATGTTCAGTTTACTGTCATAAAGGACTAAAGAAACTAGAAAATATTCACAATTAAGAGGCTGAAATCAAAGAATTGGGCATATTTTCTTATAAAGATAATTGATTAATCGATTATCAAAATAGTTTCTGGTTAATTTAATACTTCACAGTCAGTTAATTAATCAGCTAATTGTTGCAGCTCTACTGCCGGTCATCTTCTCGATTAATCAGCTAGAATGTGGCGAAACAGTCCTCTTAAAAGCGCAAAGTCTCGTCCACAAATGTCTTGTTTTATCCACAACCAAAACACGTTCAGTTTACTGTCACAGAGGACTAAAGAAACTAGAAAATATTCATATTTTAGAAGCTGAAATCAAAGAATTTGGACATTTTTCTGAAGGAAAAATTGATTTGAAATTTGAAAAGTCGATTAATCAATTGACAAAACAGTTTGTGATGAATTTAATACTTCACAGTTAGTCAATCGACTAATCATTGCAGCTCTACTACTGTTAATTTTCTGGATTAACCGATTAGTTGTATATTGTCTATTAAATGTCAGAAAAGTGTGAAAAATGCGCACCACAGAGCCCAAGATGACAACGAATCCTCACATTGGAGAAACTGCATCCAGTGAACGTTTGACATTTTATTTTGAAATTTTTACTAAGTGGTATGATAGCATGTTGAGTCCATGAGGGAGAAGTGCAGCACAGCATGAGAGAGGCTGCAGAGTAGTTATTCAAACTTTTCTTCAAAGTTTGTGTAGTGAAACTCAAAACCAGGAATTAAGAAGAGCCTTTGATGCCAATAATAAAGAAAGTGCTTGAGCAGTTCTCACCCTCCACCTGCATCAACAACAGTGTTTATACTATAACAATAGTGTATCTGGGATAGTTAGCCCGTGTATTGACCTCAGATACCTGTTGAAAATGTTTGACTTTAACAGTGATGAACTGATTTGGACTCATAAATCACCATCAAACAGGCCATTTATGAGATATTTTGTAAATTTAGTGTTTCATCTGTTGTTTCTAACCCTTAGTTCCTGGGTTAACTGTAATATTGACTGTATTATTGGACATAAGCTCTAAATTTGTTTTGTCCTGTCCATGTTTGAAGCCTTGATTTCATCAGTGGACATATTTTATAGAACGTCATCCAAAGCTTCTTTGTTTTCTGGCAGTTGATAAATCAAATATCTTTCTCACATCTGTAAAATATGAAGCTGCAGCCAGCCAGCAGCCAGTTAGCTTAGCTTAGCACACAAGACTAGAAACAGGGGGAAACAACTAGCCTAATTCAGCCTTTATAAAGCTAACTAATTAACACATTATATCTATCTCTGTATCTAGTTTTAGTGTTTTTAATATGTATAAAAACTAAAATGTCAAAACTTTAGACTGTATAAAGAATGGGTGTCGTATCTGTGATGTCGCCCATACATTTCAGAGTGTTGTGGCTCTGGCAGCCGCCATGTTTGCAATCCTCCTAATCCAAACATCAGGAAAGACGAGGATCATTAGCGGACCTGAGGCAGGCTGAATGAAGCCTGGTTGTTCAAACAATCCACCTATAACGGCACCCACCTGTCAATCAGCGGCCATGATGTTAATTCTGCATAACTTTAAGCCTTAATATAATTTGATTGTGTGAATTCTATAAAAATTCACCCTCAGTACAGTTGACATGAACGAAGAAATTAGCTATAGAGACCAAAACTGTTTTCTGTACCAGGCTGTAACATGTTTATTTCTTTATTTAACATGAGGGTTTATGGAGACTGACTTGCTTCTGTAGCCAGCCTCAAGTGGATGTTTGAGGAACTGCAGTTTTTGGCCCTTCACAGCCACAAAGGTTGGCTTGGTAAAAGCAGAAAAGTAAATTTCAGGGGGGTACCTCCGAAATGAGCCAGACTAGCTGTTTCTCTCTGTCTCCAGTCAGGCTGTAACGTAGACGTGAGAGCAATCTTCTCATTTAACTCTCTACCAGAGAGCTAATAAGCTTCTCAAAATGTGGAACTGCTGCTTTAAACTCATTGTCTAGCTAGGAAGACATTTGTATGACAGTCACCGCACACACAAATAATGGTGGTATAGAGACTTCCTTCCCTAGACTGATTACGAAAACACCCATGACGTGCACTGATAATAATCGGGAGCACATGTTGTTCTCTTTAACAATAACATAATGTGAAGCTTGTGCAGTTTCTGTTTTGGTACCAAATGAACGCACGCTGTCTCAACTTTAGATGGATTCTCGTATTAACAGCAGGTGTGACATCAAATATAGCTTATAGTGTGATACACTGTGATAGTATTCCACCTGTGGCCCAGTTCCTTTCCGCTGCACCGAGCAGTTTGGAATGAGGTAACAGATCCTTAACACAGAGCAAATCATTAACAGAGATTTTCAAATGAGTTTCATTCAATGCGTTAGTGTCTGCTTGCTGACATTCTTCACAAAAGATCACTGAACCCTATTGTTTCCCTGCAGGTTGATTTGCATCTTGTGATCTATAGAAATGTTTACTAGTTAATCTTTGGTGACCTGAACATACTTCTTCTCCTACGCAGCATGATTATGTGTGGAAGTATTTGACCATTCACACAGTTTCCCCCTTTTCAGAGCTCTTATTCAGTAAATGTAAATAATAGTATGACTTTACAGAGCTGTACCCTTTTAGGCTGTCGGAGCAGCTGGTGGTAGCTCTGGGGAGTCGGAGAAAGTTTCTTTTTTTCCGGAGCCTGACACATTTTGTGTCTCCCTTTTTATCACGTCTAGACACCTAAAACCACCTCCATTTTTACAGTCACCACATAACACGTATCACCTTTTGTGTTTTCCCCCCTCTTGACTGCACAACAGTGGCTGGCTGCTGCATTTATGTATGTTTATGTATGTACACAAGTGCAGGTGTGAAAGGCTTCGATTGTGCAAGAAGATTTCACATATGAGAGAGAGAGAGAGAGAGAAACCCTGCACACGTTGTTGTATCACTCACTGGGGACCTCCAAAGAGGAAATTAGTCTAGTTATGTAAGCTGTGTGTGTGCACTGCGGGTCATTTAAATTCTAGCTGGAGTGAGAAGTAACGTGAAACCGGGCTCTCTTGTCTAACATCTCCATTTACAGTCTGATGGTAGTGATCTGGATCTAGGGCATTAAAATAAGTGCTCATTCACCATTTTGTTACTTTGACTGATGCTCCCATCCTCCTTCTACATACAGTATAACCTACAGCAGATTTGTTGTCTCTGGATTGTGCAAAACTGTTTTATTTTTTCATCACTTCTGTTGAGAATATCCCAACGGTTCCTCCTGTAATGACAGCAAGAACCTGCATTTGTCGGCATGCCCGGGACAAACCGGCTGGAGCACTTTACGGACAGCAACATCATGGCCGACTTAACCGGTGGCTGCAGGCAAATAAATAAAGTTTGGCACTTTACCTCAAGCAGAGGACACTTTGCGGGACTCCTATATAACCTTCATGTGCACTCTAGACTGTTGTGCTGTCAGTTGTCTTGCTGGCTATATTTACATGCTCTCTCTCTGTACCTGAGAAATATGAGATGTAGCTCAAATATGTCAATATGTGCACCTGTTGTAGTAGCAACTGGCTGCCTGGTTCTACCTGCCATGGTTTGCATGTCAACATGTTAATAAAAAATTGTCAGATTAAAGTTTTGAGTTGTGTTTGCATACGTGTTATCATGTGTACACAAGCTAATTTTGATGCCGTGTAAAGTTTGAGTAATTTTTTGATTTACATAATACAGTATAATTCTCACTACAGTCAAACGTGGTGGAGGTTCACTGATGTTTCTTTGCTGCTTCATGCCCTGGATGTCTCTGTGTGCACGGTGTTGTGAAATCTGAAGACTACCACAGAATTATGAGGCCAAGCTGGATCTCTGTCAGCGGTCATGGGTCTTACACAAGGTGCAACCTCCGTGGCTGTGAAGTGAAACCAATGCTGAAGTGCCAAAAACTGCATTTCCTCAAACATCCACTTGAGGCTGGCTACAGAACAAGTCACTCTCCATAAGTGCCCATGTTAAACAGAGTCCACTATCTTCTCGTATTTTAGATGCAGTTCTTGCCACCGTAGTTTCTCATTAATGCTTGAAGGAGAGCGTGAAGCGAGGCGGTTGCAGTCAGCAACTACATCACTAATGCAACTAAATTTTACACACGAGAATACCAAAGCATTTGTAATGGCAACAGTTTTCTTGGAGAAGTGGTGCATTAATGCGTCCTCAGGGCATGGGCTGAGGCCGGTGTCGTGCCAGAACAGGAGCCGGGCGAGCGGGCAATGTAACCGGGCTCAGCAGCCTCTACAGACATAATGACAGAGGTGAAAAGACAGATAGAGGACGTTGACGGAAGAAGCTAAGAAGAGAAAAGAAGAGCAAGAAACTGCCGGGCAAGAGTAAATCTGGGACTGACTTTTAGTCGTTGGTGAGAGCTTGGCGAAATAAAAGGCTGAAAGACAGACGCCGAGCTGGGCTTCTTGCTGTTGGACTAGTAAGTAATATTAGCTGGCTGCTATGTTTTGTGTTGTTGAACTTGCTTGATGTTTGACTCTGAAACTGAGGACGCTGAATATTAAGTTAAGGGGGCCAGTCATTTTCTGGGAGAAGTGGTGCAGAAATCAAAGCCTAATATGGATGTGTTTTAAAGCCTCCATTCACTCGCACTGGATCTATGACTCAACCAAAACCTTGAGGCATTCATGTAATGATTATTACATTATTTAATCATAAAATCGTCCAGAAATCATTCCGTTCACAATCACACGCACTTTCTTCTCAAGTTTTTACTAACTCTTTATTGACGTCAGTTTAAATAGTCTTAAAGTTATTTCTTCCTTTGACGAGAGAACTTTCCCCACAACATTTATTACAGAACCAACTTCTAAAGTTGAACACGTGGATGCTGTTAAACTTTTTAACCCCCCTTTCTCTCTCTTCAACACATCGATAATCAGAGGGATGTCACAGCATTTTACAATATTTTAGACAAAAAAAAACAGGACTAAAAACAGTAAGAACCGTACACAAGATGAAATCAGTACCATCTGTTTGTGTTTGTGTTTGTGTTTGTGTAAACTCGCTAAAAAAAAGTTCATTGGCAGAGGACAGAGGCAGCTCTCCAAGACACGTCCGTGGGATATTAGAAAATTTCACACCCATGCGAGTGCTTTTGTCAGTGGGGCGGCTGCAGCTGTCTGGATTCCTGAGGGGCTGGGCGTAGAATAATAGTTCCTCAGTCAGTCCTCTTTTGCACAAAAATATTGTAGTTTCTTCTTTCAAAGCACCTACATTGGCATTGTTAGTGAGCCAACTGCAGTTAAGTATCAGTAATGCTCGAGACTACTGCCGCGCTTAGTCATAGGAAGGACGGATAAGTTGCGCAGGTGAACCCGGCATCTCTCAAGAAGGACCCATCTCTGGCTCTTTGTGTACCTCGCCTGCAGGGGATTTGTGGAGGGATTAGTGCTACTAAAAAGACAGAAAGATAGAGGCAGGCATCTCTCGTCCTCTCCCACATTCTCTCTATCTGTATAAACCCTGATGGTGTTAATCAGGTAACACTGTAAAAAAAAAAGAATAAGCTGCCTTCTCTGCTTATTTAATTAATCTGTCTGTGCTTGGCTCCTCTTCCAACATCTCCAGTTCATCAACTGAAGGAAAACAACCCGAGAATTCGTGCTCGCCAGCTCCCAGCGGCCCACATTCCAGCTGCTTGTTTTGTTATTCCACCTTTTGCCCTCAGCCTCGAATACCAGGCCCCTGGAAGAGAGAGGAAAACCGAAGTTTAACATGCTACACACTGACAGAGATACAGATCATGATCTACATCGCTGATATTATCAGGATGGAGGCGGTGATGGTGATAAGAGGCGTCCCATGGCCTCCCATCCTGTTTCTGCTCCATGCTGGTTGCTGGCTCACAGGCCGCCCGGCTCTGAAGGGTCTGTTTGTGAGAGCTGGTGGTGACAGGCTGCTGGTAACCCTGGGAGCTCCATCCCGTCACGGACAACCTTGCACAATGATCCCCTTTTCTTGACAGCAAGAGTCTGAGGCCCAGCTCAGACTACTCGCTGCCAGCCCCCCGCTTTCCATGAGAGGACCCAGCATTGCCAGTGAGAACACAATGAGGCCTCTATTAAAGTGCAGATCAGTCGTTCATTAAAGGAGGGAGGAATACTTCTGTCACTGTCTTGCCCTGAAATCTTTTACAGTGGCGTCACTTCTCTTCAAATGGTAATGCTGCTGTGGTGACATTTATCAAAATGAAACATGTGATTCATTAAGTAGTAATAAAAAATAAAAGGGAAAGCTCTGTGTAACATATTATTAAGTCATGAGCGGTACACACAAGACAAGAGCGGCATCCACTATCAGCTGAGCAATACAGTTCATAAATAAGATGTGCGGTTGTAATGAGAACAATTAAAATAATCACAATCAACAGGTGGATTTCATTGAAGACTGTATGTGCTAGAATTAAGAAAAAATAAAATTAAAGTTGTTTTTTTTTAATCTTCTTTGACAAATTGTTTGTTTCTGCTATGGGTTTGAAAAGTTAAATTAACACTGTGTAACTTTTTTACCATTAAATAACAGATTTAAAATCATCTGTACGTCTGTTTCTGAATTATGTAACTGTGTCTCGGGTACGATCACTTGTGAGAAGTACGTAATGCTACGTAAAAGTCACAGACCACCAACTGTTTCACTGTGATTTACAGACTTTCCTGATGGACAGTGAAGTAAACTGCTGCCAACTGTAGCTGCTGTTAGCTCAGTTTGTTAGCATGGCAAGCTCAGAGCATCGTGTTTGTACCACAACTGATTTGTACCACAGGGAAGAAGAAGAGGAGGTTTTCAGGCAAATGCTAACCAGGGAGCAGAACCGGTGTCGTGCTAGAACAGGAGCTGAGGCTCAGCAGCCTCTGTGGACATAAAGTCGAAAACACGAAACAGGACATTGACGGAGGAAGCGAAGAAGAGCAAAGGACACAGTGTGCGAGCATGAAGCTATTGGACAAGAGTAAATCTGGGACTGACTTTTAGTCGTTAGCGAGAGCTTGGTGAAATAAAAGGCTGAAAGGCAGACGCCGAGCTGGACTTCTTGCTGTTGGACTAGTAAGTAATAAGAGCTGGCTGCTCAAATGAAATGACATGTTGTGATGTGACAAAGTCATGCTTATTTGCACGAGTCTTAGCGAGAAACAACGCCCTCTGCAGATCAAAGTGAAAACAGCCTTCTAGTGTCAAGCTGTGCACATAAATCAGTGTGAACAGAGAAGGCCAAACATCACGCTGAAGTAACAAACAAGTTTTAAGTGGAGAAGGGGGAGCTTTAAATGCATCAAATCAACCCTGATGGCCTGTCTGTGGTGTCAGTATGGTGTCTATAGTAGAGAGAAGAGAGGATCAGTAGAGTCTGATCACCATATGGCTCTGTTTTTAATTTGAGGGAGGTCACAGGTCAGGGATCAGCTGCAGAGCACAGCAGCCTGAAGGGTGGTTTGTGTTAAAAACATGACGACCACTCCTCTGTTTTATTTCACAGCCTTCGCGTGATCTCACCATACCTTATGGTTTCCTCGTGGCACGTCCTCATGTTGTTTTAACCACGCTGTTTTTCTGATATCCAAGCTGCCTCATAACTTCACTGCAGTAGGCCTCCACCTGATTTATCTGCTCCACGCTGAGTCTCTCCCTCCAGGCGTATATTGCCTCTTTTGCATCCCTAGATGATATCAGAAAGGGCCTGTCTGATGAGTACCCATGACCGTGCGTCATGTTCAGCGCAAACTTCTCCAAAGCCGGGAAGGTGGAGAGGTTGGAGAAGCGGTACAGCCTCTGGAGCTCCTCCATGGGGTGCAGCACCAGGTCCTCGTAGCGGATGCGGAGATAGTTCCTCCTCACCCACGGAGGAGCGTTCATCACCAGCATCATGTCACTCAGCCAGTTGTCACAGATGAGCTCCATGGCGCTGGAGACGTAGCTCTCGGCTCGGTTCACCTTGCTGCTCGGCACCAGGAGCCGCTTGTATTTATCGCTCTGCTTCTTACTCCGCAGCACCTGGATGCTCTCCTTCACCAGGGCCTGTTTGGACTTCAAGCGGGAGTTGTGCACGGCCCTCGGGTCTCTAAAGAGCTGAATGATCTGGAGGTTTATCGCCGGGTCTTTCATCAAAGGCACCAAGGTGCTCAGGTCCAAAACGCGTACTCCTTTGATCACCATCACCGGGTACTTTTTACACTCCCTCTCCAGCTCTCTTATATCCCGCTTTTGGCACTTTGCGCACAGGTCCTCCCTCACCAACCCAATGTCGTGCCGTTTGTGCGCATCGCACAGCGGCTCCGAACAGATCACCTTGTTCATCTTCCAGCCGAATATAAACGACGTGGTGATGTTTTGAGAACCGGCGTAAAGTTTGAGCACGGAGAAGTCGCAGCGGTACAACGCGTTCATCATGTCCCGCACTGCGCCCTGGAGACTCCCCGCGTCCCCCGGGTACAGGGCCTGCCATATGTGCCACATTGGCTCGTACAGGTAAAAAGCATCGGGGTGCTGGTTGAACAACTCCCCCAAAAACGAGGAGCCGGTCCTCCAGGTGGCATGCAAGTAGATGTGTATCCGAGATTGGCTCCTGTTGACGGCGAGCTCCGTCGCGTCGCTGCCGTTAAGTTTGTAACCGTTATCCCAGAGCAGCGCCACCGTATTCTCCAGATCTGGGCATCTGGGCTGTTGCTGTAGTCCATGTCTGGTGTGTTCAACGGATTTATCCCGGTAATCTAACACGTACGGGATTAGCAGAAGTAAACCTGAATATGCCAGGATCAAAATCAAGTATTTCTTGTGTATCCTCCTCTTCATTTCCTTTCGCCGGGAGAAGGAAGAGGCAGGCTAGTTTCTTCAATGCGGGGTCGGTTTAGCTTCTGCGGGCTTTGTGAGCTCCGCGGACGTTACAGTAAAGTTATGTGTGCGCGAGAGACTGAGCGTGTGTGTGTCTGTGTGTGTGGGTGTGTGTCTGCGTGTGTGTGTGTGTGAGAGAGAGACAGAGAGAGGGGGGATGTATTAACCACGCCCCGTTAAAGACAAAACACCAATTTAATTCTTCTTCTTTTACACACACGTAAAATAATTGTTTTAAAATAATTTTAAAAATTATAATAATAAAGTTTGTGCCTTTGCGTAACCGTTATAAAAAATAAAAAGAAAATACGTAAGATTACGTCGTACGTAAGGAGAGCACAGGAAGTCCCAGAGAGCCTCGAAGAGAGGGTAGTGATGGGAAGTTCAGTTCTTTTTAGGGAGTTGGATCATTTGACCTAACTCACCAAGAAGAGTCGGCTCTTTTTCGGCTCCAAAACGACTCTTTATCATGTTACCGCTTATACCTTTCATAATTCAGCCAAATATACCGCTGATTTGACTTATGATTTGTATGTGTCTACATGTATCACTTAAATTATTCAATACATCCTTGGTACTGAAGTATTCAAAAGTAAAAATTACACTTTCTAATATCAATAAATTGCTGTAGCCAATTGTATTGCAATTCCCGCATGGAATTTGTTTTCAAAAGCCAGTGCATATACAATAAACACACCAGGCTATACAGAATATACATAAACCCATAACATTTCACTCCCTGCCTGTCACAACACACGTAGGCTATCACTCGCAGTGAGGCAGTTTGTTAAATGCTGCTATGGCAGAAATGACAAAACCATATCTAGCCTACGGCCTGACAGCAGTTTTATATCGATTGAGAGGTGTTGTTTTTGGTAGCCTAATACCTTTAATTGTTTAATATAGCGTAAGAGGAGACTTGAATTTCTTTTAATGAAACTTGCGAAATGAAACTAAGTGAAATGAAATCCATCATAAAACCATAGAAATGCTGATTTACTGGGCTATATAGGCTATTCGTTATAGTCATTTGTTTTGCAGTAAACAGAAAATAATGTGTAAGATTGTTTCCAGTAATCATATTTAAACCCCAAATCCGTAAATTGACAAGAGAATGAAATGCTTGCAGTGCATATGCACGTTCACGTGAAGGGGAGTCAGATTATGAGGAGGAGTCGGAAAACTCCACAACACGGCTCCCGTTGTTCAGTTTAAAAGAGCCGGCTCTTTGAACCGGCTCGTTCACGGACCAACACTGGAGAGCAATGCATAATGCGAGATTAGTGTGAAACGCTCACTTTGAACATTATGTTTACTTAAAAGTGTATTTTTAAGTTAAAGTTTTTCAGCGGTCAAGTACACCATTTTAAACACGAGCCATTTTCTTTTATTTAAATATTTAAATGTACATTTATAACGTCCGTTTGGTTTTGCGCATGCGCACTCATCTGTTGTCAGTTGGAGGCAAACTCTGCGCGGTACTGATGGAATCAATGGAGAAATAGCTAAAACTATCGTCCATTTGCAATAAATGAATAAATACATGGCATTAACTGTCTATCTTTCTAGTCCGTGCTAGCACCTTAGCTCGCAGAATCGCTAGAAACAGCAGCAGCAGCGAGTCTGACGCGTTAAAAAGCTACATGTAGATGCTCGTAGCGTCGAGCTAACCTGTCAACATCAACATGGCACACTGGACCACCTTCGAGAAGGAGACAGAGAGGGAGACGAAGAGGTTGATACGATGTATCAGCGGCGTGGAGGATGAGGAGGACCAGAATTTTCAGCTGGCACTGAAGTTCGCCTGGTCCAATTTCAGGTGAGTTATTATTAGCCATTGGCAGGATGCGGGGGGAGCTAACTAGCGTGCTAACATGTAACCAAAACATAAGCAGCACACAGTGATGTTAGTAACATCTGGTTTGTTTACAGGTTTCATCGGTACCTGGACGTGGACAGCCATAAAGTCCAGCGCAGTATAAATGGGTCAGTAGCATTCATCATCTTTCAGACGACCTCATTTTGATGAATATCTTGCTGTGAACCTTTTTTAAGATTACCTGGCTCACTTTGTATATTCCTACACAAACTGTACAGCTCTTTTTTAATCTTAAACCATATTTATTTATTTTATGTATTTAATTTATTTATTTGTTTTACTGTAAGGACTGTTAAATGAGATATGTGGTTTTATTTTATTTATTTACAAAGAGCCACTACTGTTGTCTTTTGGGATGTTTACTAGGGCAGATGTCCAGTTGTCTTTTGAATGTTACAGAGCACTTTTGAAGCTGAAAATATTAAATACGAAAAACTATTTTGTTATTCTTGTTATTAAGTTAAATCCTCATTGTTCTTCTCATTTATGACCAGGCCACACATATTTTTACTCAATGTTTGTCATTCCCCAAAAACACCAAAAAATATTCCTTGTATGTGAAAAAAAACCTACTTGGCAATAAATCTGATTCTTATTATTTATTATCTTTTTTCAATGAAGATGAGGAGTCCAATATCTTTTTAATAAGACATTTAAGTTAAAGTGTATATCTGGATGTTCCTTTTAAATTCGACTAAAGAATTGCTTACAGGGTGGACTCTATAAGTCTTTATAAGAGACTTTGAGGAGTTAAAACAACAAGTAGTTGAAGTTTTCTGGACAAAATATTGCAGATTTCAATGGAAGATATCAAGCTCTACCTCTTGGAGAGTGTTTGGCTGGAAGAGTCTTGGCAGTTATTTTCTTACACCTGTTCAACAGTCTCGTAATTCAGGCTCCTCCAGCTGCTGGACAAAATGTAGCTCCCAGTAACTGAAGCATTATCACCTGTTCTGGAGAGGCCTCCAAGTGTAAAGGCTTTCTGGTCTAAGATCTACACAGAATTAGTCATGATAAATGGGATGAACTACTCTTTGAGTACTCTGCTAGAAGAACAGTTACAAATAAATGGCTTCAGCCCGTCTATAGAGAAATGATATGATATATGATATGATATATGAATATTTATGAAATCTTTGTAATGGAAGGCTTTTTTTGTGAGACTGCAGGAAACTAAACTCCCTTCTTTTGTTTATCTATTTTCTGACTTATTTTTCTCTTCTTAACTTGTCTGATTATTATTTCTATATTTGTTTGTTTTATAAAAAACTGTAAAGATGTTTAATATTATAAAGCAATGATAATCAGAATCACTTTTATTGGCCAAGTATGTGTACACACACAAGGAATTTGACTCCAGTTACATGTTACATGTTGCTCTCAATGTAGATGCAGATACAGACATAAGTGCAGCTTAAAAAAGTAAGTTTATCCGGTAACATAAACAGAAACATACAAACTATATACATATATGAAGGAGACTGAAGAAACCTCTCCTAGCTTGTTGATCTGATTAGTAAATATCCTGTTTTTAAATCTGCCCGTACATTACACCACAGGTCTGCTGTGTGACACTCTTTCGTAATCTGCTGTGTTTTCCAGAATCTATGAAAAGCTCATGGTGCACTCAGACCTGAGTAAAGCAGAAAGCTGGAAAAGGCTGACTGAAGAGTTCCTGAACTCACCTCTGCCTAATACAGATGGAGCCAAGGTATAAAAGAAACATACATGAGTGCGGGTCAATGATAACACTGTCCTCAACACAAATACCCAGTAGATTACCTTTCCTCTTGGTCCATGTCTGCTCAGGTCAGAGCATCCTGACTGTGTTTTCTTTGTGTCTCTGCAGACTGACGCACACTACAGTCTTCTGTCACTGCTGCTTTTCTTATCGGACTCCCCCTCGAACACAGACTTTACTGAGAGACCCAGGATAAAGGAAGCCGGTGAGTTGATTTGTTTATTGTTTCACATAGTTTAAACACTTTTATTATGTTAATCATCAACGCTTCATCTTGTGTCTGCAGAGGAAGAGGACAACTTTGACTGGGCCAGATATCTGATGGAGGGTGAGGACATCGACACAGGACCATACCCAGATACGCCCGTGAGTAAATCATAACCAAACACACCTTTTATTGACATCAATGATCAGATTACAGCTGCATAGAGCTGTGCTGAGGTCGTAAAACTGCACAAGCTAAGGAGAATCATAAAGCTGTACACACACACACACACACACACACACACACACACACACACACACACACACACACAGTGAGGGAGATATCAGTCAAGCACGGTCCTGAGAGGAGGTCCAGTTAGCCAGTATAACTGACACACCAGTATGGACGTACTAACGAGTCGCCTGGTTTTTAGGAGTGGTCTGAGGAGGAGAGCGAGGACGATGACAGCCAGCAGCCAATCAGCAGGGAGGACTCTGGGATCCAGCTGGACAGAACGCCGCAGGAAGACCAGGACAGCAACAACAAGACAGTCCCAGTTACATCATGGACAGGTGTGGACCGACCACACAGCAAAATAACAGTTATGGGGAAGAGATCACGGAATATGACAATAACTCCGGTTTGTGTGCTTCCAGTGGGTGAACCTGACGCCCGAGCGTGGCTCGAACAGCATGTGGTGACACCGTACTGGGTGGCTCACGCTCCTCGCTTCCCTCACAGCTTACATTTACACTCCAACTTGCTCAATGTGTGGTAAGACTCCAGTCTGTTTATATGACTTCATTTTAGAATATTTTTGATAGACACGATGTAATTTTCTTATGACTGCTATACAGCTCTGCTTTGTGTCTCCTGATAGTTATATGCTGCCTGTCGCACTGGCAAGAGTCCTAAAATCTTTGATAAGGAGTTACTTATTAGTAAAACCTTTGGATCCTTCACACAAACAGTGTTTGATAACGATAAACTGACTTCCTTCATAAAATATAAAATATATATTCTGATAAAAAATATTCAGACTTTTTTTATTACAGTGTTGTGTCATACTTTTTCTTGTGAAATTACATCTTCAGTCTCATAATATTCTGACTTTTCTCACGTATCTCTCAAGTATTATGATTTTATTCATCATAATAAAATTGGCTTAAATGTATAAATATATATAAAATATAATATAATATATGATAATGTTTCCCAGCCATAGAAAATAGATACAAATGCAATAGACTTATCGTTTTCAGGTATGACAAGTCTAAGAAAAGTTGGCTGATGTCTTTTCAACAGTGTGTTATTCTTTGCTAATTTGGCTGTATTAAATTACATTCTCCTAAAATAAAAACCTAATTCCGTAATTTACTAAATAAATCAGTAAAAAAGGAAAAATAATAATTTGATAGCAGACTCAAAGTGTGCCTGTATATCAGTGGATGATTTTAAAGGTCTACAGACACCGTGGGTCCTCTTCTTCGAAGTCCGCCATGTTGAACCACCATGTTTCTACAGTAGTCCTTAACAGACAAACTAAACACTGGATCTAAATCAGACTTTTCACGTTTTTTTGGGGGCGTTTAGTGGCCGCAGTAGTTTGTTCTTTGTGCTAGAAAGTAGAGGGTGAAGCTAGGGGATTGCAATCTACAGCTAGATGCTGCTAAATCCTACACACTGGTCCTTTTTAAAAGAGACTGTTGCAAACAAAGAAGTTTATTTTTATTTTTTTTAACTTTGTGTTTGTGAGTTGAAATGATTAAAGATGTTTTATCCTCTGTGTCTTCTCCTCTCAGGGATCAGCACTTGTATAACACTGATCCATTGTATCTGCCAGAAGAAAAGGCCTTTGTCACGGAGACCCAAGTTATACGAGAGACATTGTGGTAAGATGTAACGATGCTTCGGAGTGTGACTGTGCTCATTGTACGCCCTTACAAAGAAGCTCATCTCCTGCTTTCTCACAAGTTTTCTGTTTTATTATCTGGTCGGTCGTCAAACATTCAAGTCCTTGTTGGTTTTAAGAGAGTGTTTTCTTTTTATTTGCGAGCTTGTATTTATTTTTAATGACTTTGTGTCATAAAGTTGTTTGACTGTTATGTTGCAGGCTTTTATCCGGGGTTAAGAAACACTTTATATTCCAACACCATGATGGAAAGGTGTCAGTAAGGAACAACGTGGTGGTAACTCATCTGACCAGTGTGAGTTGATGAATAAATGAATATTAAATGTGTCTTCTATCCGCTGTAGGGAAGTCTTTTTTAAAGTCTTTTCTCTTTCTGTGCTGCAGAACTGTCTGCGCTCCGTGCTGGAGCACATCGCCGTGTACGGGCAGGCGGTGTTCAGGCTGCAGAGGTTTATAGACGAGGTGACGGGTTACAGCTCGGAGCCTTGCCCACCAGGCTCCGGTTCCTCCCACAGCTCCAAGAAGGGCTCTGAACCTCCCTTCAGGACCTACCAGGCCTTTGTGTGGGCACTTAACAAGTACTTTACCAGCTTCAAAGAGGAGCTGACCACAATTGAGCGAGAGCTCATATGCAATGGCAAGTGCAAGTTGCTATTTTTAGGGGGTTGAAACTGAATATTTTGTGTTATAAACAGCATGAATCGCAGAAGGAGTGGTCGGAAAATGTTAAATATCCCAAGAAAGGAATCTCACTGTTAGATCTGAGTGCCTAATTAGCTATTGGCATGCAGCAATCTGGTCAGGGAGCTGGATTTTAGGAAGCTGGTGGATAGTTTTGCATTGAAACTGTTGAGGAGAGCTTTAACATAAGACAGCTCTCGCTGTTACTGTGTGTTTACGGCTCTTTAATGAGTGCACAAGGGTTTTTGTTCCTTTATACTGCAGAAAAAACAGCAGGAAATTCATTAATGCTAACTTCACTTTTATTGTAATGCTAACGTCACTTGCTTCAGGCGACTTCTGTCCTACTAACCCAAACTTCACTTCACACTACCTTCAAGAGCTAACTGTGTGTTCTCCCCGTGTCTGTGGGTTCTCTCTGGGTACTTCTTCCTAAGTTAGGAAGTGAGTGCCTTTGGCTCAGTGGAAGAATCCAAAGTGAAAGTATATTGTCGTTTTTGCATGTTAAATGCTGCAGAGTAGTAGACCTATCATTTCAGTGTGAACTGGAGGCTGAATTCTTACAGCAGGAAGACGTTTTGAATGTTTTTGCACAACCACCAAAGTGGTGAGATTTCCCTGTCGGCCCCTTTTTTTCTTTAGTCATTCATGTAACTTTGAGTCATGCACCTTAATAGGTGTGAATGCGAGCATGTTTGATGTGCCCTGTGATGAACTGGCCACTCGTCCACGATGTACCCTGCTTCTGGCCCTAAAAGTCAGCCGCGATAAGCTCCAGCCCCCCTGCCACCCTGATTAGGATAAGCGGTTACATAAAATAGACGGAGGGATGTTAGCGAGCTTCCACCAACAGATGTCTTATCAGCGTGAGGCGAGCAGGCGATAAGAAGCTTACAAATTCACCTCTGAAAAGTCTCTTTCTGCTTTCCAGCAATCTGCTTCATATCTACGTACGGAAAATGTCCACATAAACATCATCGTGTTGACCATGACGACATGTTTTCCACCCACCTGCTGCGCTCTGCTGCCCCCACCATTATTATAGTTACTCTTATTACTTATTTACTCACATTACTTCCATAGAAACTGTTCTATTCTTATTACAACCCTGTAACACAAATCCATTTCACTATAATTGTACTTGAAGTGTTTGATTTATTCGTGGTTTCTGGTGTCTCGTCCTCTCTTACAGATGAGACGGTGACCCTCTCTGCAGTCCTGGAGCGGCTCAACTCACACTTGGCACAGATCAAAGTGCTGCACAAAGTCTTCTGCACCGGGGTCGCTGAAGTCCCCCCTGAGACCCCGAACGTCGTGCGGGCGTCTCACCTGCTCAACACCCTCTACAAAGCCATCATTGAGTACGACAGTGTCGGGGAAGCGTCAGAGCAAGCGGTGAGTTTGTCCAGAGCCTGAGCGCAGCGCGCAAAGCAGAATTAATACTTGGATGATTTCTGCATCATTCCTGTGTGTGTCGTCTCCCCCTGCTAGGTGGCCTTGTTATTTTCTCTCTGGACGGAGACAGTCAGACCGTATCTGGAGATCGTGGATGAATGGATTGTTCACGGCCACCTGTTCGACCCCGCCAAAGAGTTCATCATCCAGAGGTATGTAGCAGAGGTTGTTCAACAAGAACATGACTCTGTAACTTAAGACTTTGGGGGGCCTCGCTGCAGTAACTGACAGAGACATTTGCTCAGGAACAAGGATGTCCCAGTGAACCACAGGGACTTCTGGTATGCCACCTACACGCTGTACAGCGTTTCTGAGACTGTGGAGAATGAGGAGAAGCTTAACGACGCGGCCAGCGGGAGCTCCGGAGGAGATCAAGGCTCTAGCAACAGGCAGCTCACCATGGTGTCCTTCCTCAAACCCGTGCTCAAGCAGATCATCATGGCCGGGAAGTCCATGCAGCTGCTCAAGAATCTGGACTGCAAGGAGGCTGAAGAGTCCGAGAGATCCTCCAGAGGTCAGTGATGAGTTTTCTTTGCACTTATCTCGTTCAGGTTTTATTTTAATTTTTTAAACCGAGTCAAAACTTTGCATTGCAGACGCAGAGAGGAAGAGTTTGTACACACTGTTTCTGGAGTCAGTGCAGTCACGCCTTTGCAGCCAGGAGGAGTCGCCCACAGACACAGTAACTGAACAACAGGCCACTAAGAGGAGCCTCATAAAGATGCAGTCCATCATAGCGCAGCACCTGGAGATCGACGACATCCATGACCCGTTGTTGGCCATCAACTTTGCCAGGTAAACAATGACGACTAAACTTTTACAATGCTACAATGTGACAACAAAAACAGTTGTTGTCCTTACAAGAAAACTAATTAGGACGTCAACCTTTCAAATGTTGTTTTCCAAAGATAATACAATATTTTTTGGTGTTGGTAAATCCAGAGAGTTTTTATTTAATACTACTTCTTTTAATACTTTATATTAAAGATCTATGTTGTTATAACAATCCCATTTCTCCCAGTATTTGTCCCCCTTCTCTTTTTGAGCCATTTCCCCCATAATGCGAACAGAGTTGATTTGATTATGATGGTCGGAGTGTTCCTCTGGAGTGTTTTGTAACTGTCTTTTTACTTGCAGCCAAAAAGATCAACAATAGGTATGAGTCACTGCTACTGAGATCCTTGGGAATATTTCCCAAGGTACGTCGAGGTAAAAGAGAAGTCAAGTCTCAGGTCCAAGATCTCTCAGACCAAACGGACGGCTTCTTTCTAGAAAGGCTGAATATAAGGGCACGACCAGAAAACGTGAGCACGGTCTGCTGAAACCGATCCACGCTCCCTCCAGCAGGAGCCAGCTTGACTTTTTGGATGGGAGTGATTACTATATCAGCTTCCTTTTCCCAGCACTCCCTTATGTAGTCGGTTGAATTTTTATTCATTAAGGTGAAGGCCTTGTATAATTTGTCCCTGATGCCTTTAGTGTTTTTGAATTATGAGCATCAATAAGTATCTGGGTTATTCCTGAAGGCTCAACAATGTCTGAGGGCTTTATTTCCTGGTGAATCTGTAGGTACTGGTAGAAATCCTCTTCGCCCAGCCTCGACAGTCCCATAAATCCTCAAAATTATGAAGGTTTCCTATTGTTAACATTCGGCAGAAGGAAGTAATAAAAATAACCTGATGTACCGCTGGTCTGTGTTCCCTCTCAGGCTGTACTTGGAGCAGAGCGACTTCCACGAGCGTTTCTCCGTAGGCGATTTCATCGTGGACCGATCGTCTCAGTCCGTCACCTGTCAAACATTTGAGCTCACCTTACGTTCTTGCCTCTACCCACACATCGAGAGGAGGTACATCGAGTGCTGCGGGAACCTTATGAAGACACTGAAAAAAGACTACAAGTAAGCATCCCTCCTGAGATCATCATTCGATCATATGAGTCTGTTTTCTTTCTGTATATGTACAGATCATTTGAGTTCCCTGATGTGTCCACAGGCTGCTTGAATACCTCCAAGCTATGAGGAACTACTTCCTGCTGGAAGCTGGAGACACCATGTACGACTTCTACACAGCCATCTTTGACAAGGTGCAGGAGAAGGAGAGCTGGCAGCAGCTGTCTTTTCTCAACGTTCAGCTGCAGGAGGCAGTCGGACAGCGCCACCCTGAGGACAGCAGCAGGTACTACATTTACTAGATGGATAATTTCTTTTTATGTTAATGAAAATTTGATGTTTTCATCCATATTTTTATATTTTTTTTAGGTTGTCAATCTTCTTGGAGACCATCGATCCTGCCAGGAAAAAACATCCTGTGAATAATCTAGAAGTTCTCACTCTGAGTTACAAGGTAACACGAAGCAACGTGAATGTATTCCCTTTGAGTTTGTCGATGCTTTTTGATATTGACCTTCACTTGTTTGACTCTCTGCAGGTTCCCTGGCCGGTTGACATTGTGATCAGCTCAGAGTGTCAGAAGATCTACAATCAAGTGTTTCTCCTCCTGCTGCAGATCAAATGGGCCAAATACAGTTTGGACACACTTCGATTCAGCGGTATGAGTTACCGTGACTCTTAAATTATTAAAATAACTTGCTCGTGTGAATATCCTGACACACAACCATCCCCCGTCATACTAATACGTGAACTGTGTTTCTTCCAGATTTCACAGACGTCCCGAAGAAACTGGAGGGAGCTCTGGCTGAGGATGTAAAGGTCAAAGAGTCCATAAATCAGCAGATTCACCGGATGTGTCTGCTGCGAGTCAAACTGATGCACTTTGTCAACAGCCTTCACAACTACATCACGACGAGGGTGAGAGGAGTCGCACAACCAGGCCTTGAATTTCATCATTTTAGGGGCAAGGCCACTCGACCTTTGGTGTTGTAAATTTTTTTTCAAGGACACAAAGGCCAAATTCCAGGCAGCAAAATATAACTACTACTACTGCAACTTGACATTAATCATGCTTTCATACTTCCTCAATCCATATTGGGTTATGTTTTATGGCTTCAGCTGCAAAACCTAAACTGCGATTGGTGATCCTGAGGAAGAGGATGTGGGCTGGTGCATAATCAGAGTGGGCTGATGACGCATCTGTCCTTTTGTTTTGTGATAATGGGTTTCTCGGAGCGAGCGGTCCTCTGGGATTTCTCCCGCTGCTCCTGATGGCACGTCTGACTGTAGCTAATCTGTCACACTTTTTCACCTCAGCTCAGTCGACATTCTCTTCTCAGAAATTCACTCAGCCACAGATTTGTGGGATTGGCACATCAGGATGAGTTCAATTAAGTCTCCTGATTTGTACTTTGAACTATCTTCATAATCATATCAGGCTTGAAATCAAACCCACCACTGGTTTTATGTGCAGCATTTCACCTCATGTTGTCCATTAAGAATTCAAAGTCTCAACCAAAGACAGTGGTGTCTAAAGTATATAAATCTGCAGCTAAAATAAGAGACCGCTTTGACTTTAGTGGTGCATTTAATGACAGCAGGAAAGTACACATACATCATTAAAACCACTTGTGCGGTCTTGTTAAATTGAAACGTAATCATTTGCAGACAATCTTAAACGTGTCCGCGCTGTCTCTCGGCAGATTCTGCACAGCACAGGACTGGAGTTTCAGCACCAGGTACAGGAAGCAAAAGATCTGGACCAGCTGATCAAGATCCATTACAGATATCTGGCAACCATTCACGACCGATGTCTCCTGAGGGAGAAGGTAAACAGCGCTGCTTTTTTTCAGCTGGAAACTGCAAATAAAGTTCCTTTAAATTAACACGTATCATTCACATGTACAATCTTTTTTGATCATATCGTCTTGTACTTGTATTAGCTTCCTGTATGCATTTATGACACTTCATGTATCCACTGTTGTGTTTTCTCAGGTCAGTTTTGTGAAGGAGGCAATAATGAAGGTTCTCAATCTAGTCCTCATCTTCTCTGACCGGTGGCAAGCTGGATTTGGAGCCTGGAAGTAAGAGCTTTCATATAAACTGGAGAAACAATAGCTGTGCGAAGTGTTCACGTGCTAATGTATTTTTTTGTCTCAGTGGCATGAACCACCAAACCCCAAATCTGTGCTGCTGTGGTTTCCTCTGTGAGCCTGTTCGTGTCTGAATATTGTGTTTTATCTTTCACTTTCAGGATCGAGTCCATCGATAAAATGGAATCTGATTTCAAAAACTGTCATATGTTCCTCGTGACAATACTCAATAAAGCTGTATGTCGTGGCTCCTTCCCTCACTGTGAGTAAAACTTTGATCCCAGGCCTCTGATTTCCAATAAACTACACTGATGCTCTGCTGCTTGTGCACAGAAAAGGAGTAATTAACACGAGCTAATCAAATGTTTTTTTTGCCTCTCCTCGTCGTACAGTGGAGTCTCTGGCCCTCTCTCTGATGGCGGGGTTCGAGCAGTGCTGAGGATCCACGCATGTGTCTGTTTGGATGTGATGGACTGAACTCCGCTGTTCTCTGACTGCTGTCATTGTTCATGATGATGTGCGACACATGATGTCACTATCTGCTCCGACTGCTGGAGACGTGACGTTGGAGGATTATTTGGCCACAATCAAACAAACCCCTTGTGATCATCCATCAGCTTCTGTATTTAAACAATTGTAAGTTTCTGTAAATATTTTTTTTATAAGCTGTTAATGTAAAAATGAAGCACAATAAATCTTGTCATTCAACATAATGTAACATTGCCTAATTTAACAAGCAACATTGTGTAGAAAATGATATTTTTGTGATTTAGTGCCCCCAGTTTCAGAGTGTAATACCACTGTTGTAAATATAAACAGCTGTACATGTGTATTTGTTACGATTATATTACTTAAAAACTGGTGAGCTGACGACTTTGCTAACAGCCAAACATCAAGCAAGTGCAACAGCAGAAGACAGCAGCCAGCTAATATTACTTACTAGTCCAGCTCGACGTCTGTCTTTCAGCCTTTTATTTCACCAAGGGTTAGTGGTTGTCCAGCTCCAGTTCTGGCATGACACTACAGTAGCTCCTCTTCCTGTCAGCATCCGCGCCTAAAAAAAACACCTGTGGTACAAATACTAACACTTCCCCGGTGCTTTGAGCTCACAGTCAGGGCCGCCTGGCTAACAAAGTAAGCTAACAGCAGCTACAGTTGGCAGCAGTTTACGCCACTGTCCATCAGGAAACTCTGTAAATCACAAAGAGTTGAAGCGGAGCAGCCAGAGGACATCAGAGGAAAAACTAGAAAACATTTTCTCCATAAAATATGATGAAGTTAGTGAGTGGAGTAAGTAAAACTGGAGGATGCTCAACAAGCTACACTTTCTGTGTTTTAAACCAATAAAAAGTGTAGATATAAGTATATATATAAATATATTAATAATGACAGAGGCCCTCTATTTTTGTTGTACTGTGGCTCAAAGCTCTAAGCCTGACAGTCTTTATCTTGCAGTAACACGCTGTGAGCTGTCTCTGCATTATTACAGCCGTGCTTCATTAGATAAATGTGTATAATGAATTTTTATAGTGGCAGGATTGCTGTGCCCCATTGCACAAGCTGTATTAAGCTGTGTAACCTTTACGTAAATGTACAGAACCTACAATGTATTAAATCCAGACAATGTCGCCTCTCTCTTTTTTCATTCACTATAAGAGGGAGCTTAGACTTATCCTATTAGCCTCATTTATCTTAGAGTTCACTTCGGGCCAGCTGAGTGGCTCAGTGGTTAGTGCAACACGAAGGTCCTGAGTTATCAGCTGTTTAAAGATGGTATTTTTTTTGTTGTATCTTTGGGTTTCCTGCAGGTTTCTTTTAAAGACTGAGTGTACATGTGTGCATATGTTTTGTCCATATACTCTAGCTCTACACAGCCCTGAACAGAATAAGTGATTTGGATCAATGTTTTATTTATTAAAGGAATGAGCTTCTTTATTGTGTATGAGTAGTGTTTTTACTAGACTGAAGTTGCACCACTTTTATGGTTTTACTTTCATGTACCCATATTTGTTTTCTTGTTTTCACTATGATTTAATATATATACTTCTATTTCCTTTAGAGGTCCAGTGTGTCAGATTTAGTCGTCTCTGTTCACAGAATTTGTTTTTGTTCATGTAAACTCACCTGAATATAAGAATCACTGTTTTGGTTATCTTAGATAAGCCGTGGGTGGGTCCTCTTACAGTGTCCGTCATGTTGAACTGCTTTGTTTTTACCGTAGCCTAGAATGGACAAACCAAACTGACTCAAATAGGATCAACCATGCTTTCTCATTCAAGCTTGGAATGGATGTCAAGTGGAGGAGTTGCAATCTACAACTGTACCACTAGATGACACTAATCCCAACACACTTTTATTTCAAAATGAAATAATTACTAGGCTGTTTGTGTTTATTAGTTACTTTGGTGGTGGTTGCAGTTTACTATTAGTAACTAGACCTTGATGTACATTGATGGCAGGACTGCCAACTAATGACAGTATAAGGACTGGACGGCGTATGTGTGACTGAAGAGCTGTTGTGAAGCCTAAAATCTGGGGGCTTATGGAGATTAACTCGTTCTGTAACCAGCCTCAAGTGGACGTTTGAGGAACTGCAGTTTTTGGCTTCACTTCACAGCCCTGGAGGTTTTGCCGCCTTGCTGCCAACATGGCAATGGCCACAGCCACCACACTCCAAGCTAAAAAGGAAGGAAGGAAGGAAGGAAGGAGAGAGGGTGATGAGGCATTGAGATATCGTTACTACGACCGCTTTGTTATTTTTGGTGAGATGTGCCGTGAAGGGTGATCGAGGATAACACGCCTCATGAGATAAATGTGGTGTACTGTACGTGGTGTGAAGTCATTGAAACTGAATAGTTGTTTTTTTTCATTTCTCACGGTTGTTCTGTATTCAGCTTTTGAACTGTTAAATAATACTGTTTGGCGTTTAAAGGACCGGTGTGCAGGATTTAGTGGCGGTGTAGTTGCTCCATCGCAGCCCCTTGTGTCAACATCCACTTCCTAAAATGAAAGAGGAATTAGCACCGACAGTATAAAGGATGGCGTCACCCACAGGTATCTGAAGAGCTGTTTGAAGGTCAGTGTGCGCTGGCTCTGGCCGCCACCATCTTGGCATTCCTGCCTCTTCCACCTCTACCTGACTAATCAAGCCATCTGTAATGGCACCTACCTGTCAATCAAAGCCACAGCCACGGAGGATACCTCTTGGGAATTACCTGCAAAAATGGCGTGTTTAGGGGTTTAGTTTGTTCATCAAACGTCCACTTGAGGCTGGCTGCAGAACGAGTCAGTCTCCATAAGTCCCCATGTTAAAATGTCCAACTTCACAGCAGAAATAAACATGTTTACAGCCTGGTACAAAAAACAGTTTTGGTCTCTATAGCTAATTTCCCCGTTCATGACAACTGTACTGAGGGTGAATTTTTATAGAGCTCACCTGTTCAAATTATATTAGGGCTTAAAGTTATGCAGAATTATCAGCATTGCTGCTTTGATTGACAGGTAGGTGCAATTACAGATGGCTTATTAGAGCACCCAGGTGCCTCAGCTCCACCGATGATCCACACCTTTGTCGATATTTAGATTAACCATGAGGCGGAAGAAGCAGCGTCCAATACTGCATATGTGGTTGACGTCGCTCAGGCTCCATCCATTCTTTATACAGTCATTGATGACAGTGGTTTAACATAATTTTACATTATACTATATTTCAAAATAATATATATACACCTAGTGTACTTAATTTAAGTGTCAAAGTGTCAGTGAAGTCAAATTTTGTGTTTTTTTTTTTGTCAATTTATTTTTTGGGGTCTGTTTTTTGTGGCACTAATGGTCCTCCATAGCCTCGTGCAGGTTCTTACTGCACATTCCTCTGACTTCACCTCCTCATCCTCCCCTCCGTGTCCCTCCCTGCCCTAGTGGAGGCGAGCAGCCACCGCAGCTCTGATGCGGAGTTTCCTGTTGAGTTTCCCTGTTTGAGGGACAGGAACTCCCTGCTCGGCTTCTCTCTCTCCCCCGCCCATGATAATAACACCAACCGAGAAAAAAAAAGATTCCTCTGGGCGGACACACACCAAAAAAAAAAAAAAAGAAGAAGACTTCCAAACGTGGATTTCCCGGGTCAATAAAGAGATCAACATTCCCGGTTTCATGGCGCTGTAGCTCGGATCAAACCGCAGAAGTTTTCCCGAGCTAAACTCGACAAACTCCGGGTGAGTTGTAACGATTGATCTCGAACTTCCAGCCAAAGTTAGCCGAGCTACGGTGCGTTAAAAGCGGCTTTGCTTCTTTGGGTGTAGCCTCCCTAACGTCTCCTCGGCGTTAGTTATCCGTTAATAAAACACTTATTTTAACAGTTGTTAGCTCGGAGGACAGGTTTAATGTGTAAAGCCGTTTTCCTGGCTCAACAGGAGGCCCGAGCTGTGACTAATCTCAGGCCCACGGCACGGGAGCGAGGATACGGCCATTACTACACCTACATGTCGGAGGCAGGACTTCCAGGAGGAAAGCTCCATGTTAACATGGCTGAACTGTATTTTTAGAGGATTTCTGTCACTTATTTGTGAGTTTGAGCTGAGATTTGTGTGATAGCTGAAGTTACTATTAAAAAAAGAAGTTAAAGTTAAACATCATTATCTGGGCTCTATAGCTGCCAAAAAGTGTTTAAATTGTGAAATTAGTGCTTATTCTTTTGTGCATTTTCCTCCTCTGTTTGCTCCATTAAGTGTTTTATATTAGAGTGTTGTGTTCAGGAACCACCCTCCTGATGCGTTCACTGCCCTGCCTTACACTCCAAATACCAGTTCAGTCAGCGGTTTCAAACGTGTCACATAAACATTAGGAAAAATAACGTATCATGTTTGTTTTTTTGCACTTAATCACGTTGTTTCTTCAGAGGACAAATATCCTAACTGCTGTGCTGAGCATCCATCAAACCTATGATGTAAAAACGTCTTTATTCACTTCTGCTTTGCTTTTAGTAGGTTTTTATCAAAGTGGAGTGGAGTTGAAGGAAGGAAGGAAGGAGAGAGGGTGATGAGGCATTGAGATATCGTTGCTACGACCGCTTTGTTATTTTTGGTGAGATGTGCCGTGAAGGGTGATCAAGGATAACACGCCTCATGAGATAAATGTGGTGTACTGTACGTGGTGTGAAGTCATTGAAACTGAATAGTTGTTTTTCATTTCTCACGGTTGTTCTGTATTCAGCTTTTGAACTGTTAAATAATACTGTTTGGCGTTTAAAGCACCGGTGTGCAGGATTTAGTGGCGGTGTAGTTGCTCCATCGCAGCCCCCTTGTGTCAACATCCACTTCCTAAAATGAATTGAGGAATTAGCACCGACAGTATAAAGGATGGCGTCACCCACAGGTATCTGAAGAGCTGTTTGAAGCTCAGTGTGCGCTGGCTCTGGCCGCCACCATCTTGGCATTCCTGCCTCTTCCACCTCTACCTGACTAATAAAGCCATCTGTAATGGCACCTACCTGTCAATCAAAGCCACAGCCACGGAGGCTACCTCTTGGGAATTACCTGCAAAAATGGCGTGTTTAGGGTTTAGTTTGTTCATCACACGTCCACTTGAGGCTGGCTGCAGAACGAGTCAGTCTCCATAAGTCCCCATGTTAAAATGTCCAACTTCACAGCAGAAATAAACATGTTTACAGCCTGGTACAAAAAAACGGCTTAAAGTTATGTATAATTAACAGCATTGCAGCTTTGATTGACAGGTCGGTGCTGTTACAGGCAGCTTGTTTGAGTGACCAGGCGTCATTCGGCCCGCCTCAGGTCCACCGATGATCCACGTCTTTTTAGAGGCAGGACTGCCAAGATGGCCACCACGCTCTGAGCTTCAAAACGGCTCTTTGAGAAACCTGTGGGTGACGTCACACATACGCCGTCCATCCTTTATACTGTATCCTTTTAAGGAGAAATTGGCCACAAAAGGCCATATCTTGAGCCAGTGTTTAGTTTGTCTGCTCTGCGCTATTGTAGAAATAGTTGTGGTTCGAGATTGTGGACTCCAACAATAGACAACAAATGACATCTGTAGATATGAAAGGTTCATTCTAAGGTAACAAAAACATAATGATCACTGTTTTCAGGTGATTATACACTAATAAAAACATAGTTATGAATATTTTTGCCCATTAAATCTGACACACTGGACCTTTAAGTCAATGGAGAGGATCTTTATTTTGGCGTCTCTTTAAATTTGCATTTAGACCAAACAAATGCTGTTTGGTTCAAGATAAAATTGTTGCGCACACAGGTAGTGTAAACATTCATATTTGGGAGAAGCGATGTAATAACACGCACCATTCATGACTTCTGGAAAAACTGAGACGCTGAGCGTTGAGATGATTTGTGCAGTGATAAGCGTTGTTGTGGCATCCTGCAGAATAAGTGTTAAAATGGTGTTTTCACACCTCGTTTTAGAGAAACATCTGCAACTTCCTTCAGAGTGGCAGAGCGTTCGATGAAGAGGTCACGTGGCTTTCTACACAGCTGTTTCTTGTTATTTTGTGCGTGGCATGGCATTATGCAGGGCATCGGTTGGTACCGTTGAAGTTGTTTCTCAGCATTAAGACGTGAAAGTAGCTTGGAAAGTGTGATCCGCTCGTCATTTGTTCACAGCTGCTTGCCAAAGTGTCAAACGTGTCTCATGCTCTATCTACATTTGAACTTGAAAGTACTCTCTATACTGTATGCCAGCTTAGTCTGCTGCTGTTTGCATACAGTTACCAGCTCGAGCGGTCGGTCCACACGTCATATTTTCACTTGTTGCTCGGGGGATCCAGCCATGCGTTTAGTTTCAGTTTTATCTGGGGAGGTTTTCTGTCTTTAACTCGCTGCTGCCACTCCACTGCTCGATGGGATTTCCCTTTTTTGTCACATTAAGTCGATGCTTTCATTGATTGGTTCTAATTTAACACTATTGATTTGATGAAAGTGGGTATGGTGAATGTTTATTTTTATACAATTTAACTGTCAGAGTTTGGGTTGGGTTGGTCAGGTTTGCTTTTCAACTTTATTAATACCACTTTCAGGCTGAAATGATAAACTGTGGAAATAAAGCATGTAAAGTACTTTTAGCTTACAATTTAAACTATTTCATCTGTTTATCCGTTACTTTTATCTAACCTCTTATTTTCCCTGTTTCTCCATGACTTGTAGTTTACAATTTAAACTCTTTATCAGTGACTTTTAGATCATTGTTTCAGAGGTTTATCCATGACATCTTGGCACATACTAAAGTACCATCAGTCCCGGCTGGGAATCACAGGTCTATATAATAACTCACAGAAGTCACTGCAGACACTTTTCATAATGACGACCACCCACTGGCAAAACACAATTATAGTTATAGTCACATTTTTTGAACTCATTTTAGTTTGTTTTGTTTATTTCTTGATAAAATATCTTGTGTGTTGTGAAGCTGAAGTGAGCTATTGCTGGTATCATTATAGTGTTGCGTGGTACTGCCTTGCTTGGCACACCTAGGTTACCTGCTTGAGGCTGGTTTAAGCTCCTTACTGGTGTAATTATGGAGGTAGCCCTACAAACACATGGTGTACTCTAATTCATTCCTCTCCTGCCTCTTATAAAAAGGAGATGACTCTTGATGCTGCAGTCTTGAGAGGAACTGTGCACTAAAGCCAACACACCATGGTTCCTTTTTTTTTAAAATGATGAACAAAGTTTCTCTTCAAAGATAAGACACATTTTTAAAGCCACTTCATGTTTTTATGTTGCCTTCATTTCCACAGAAGTGAACTAACAAACTAAAGTACAAAATATGATGCAGAGCTCTGTGTGTCCTTTCCATTGGTTACTTTCAGTGTTAAGAGTCAGTCCTTCTTTGCATCACATGCTCTCATTGCCTTGAATTCATACTTCCCTGTTTTGTGACTGGAATGACTGATCTGTAGACTGCTTACTTGACTGTTTGCAGCTCAGAACAAAAGACATTCAGCTGAATCATTAATAGAGATGAGCTCTGAAAACTACTTTTACATAGATGGTACTTTCCATCTTACTTCCTCTCGTGTTTCAAACACTTTATTTTGTAACTAACCACACATATTTTTACTCCCAGTGCAGTTGAATAACTTTATGTCATTGCGTTTGGGTTGGCTCAGGACACAGTGACTATGAGGTTCTACTGTATGTTGATGAGCAATCATTACACTAACATTTAGAGGGACAATCAAGGCACAGTGTGACAAGGACATGTTGGTATTACTCACATCAAGTGACAGTTGTAGACGGGGATAGATTTATCATGTCCAGTTGTTGGTAGTGTTGGAGAGGAGGTCCTCTCTGCAGAGCTGGAGGTCTTCAGGAGTTTCTAGGGACGCGCCTGATCTGGTAGGAACTGAAAGGATGCTCCACCAACGGGGAACAACAGACGAGAAAAGTTTGGATCACCCTGATCGTACGGGTGGCAGAACCAGGCGTCGTTCATTGGAGGAGGTAACATATGCCTGTATAAAAGGATTCAAAGAGGTTGGTGCAGAACTGGCGACTATTTTGTAGTCGGCATTAGTGATTTGAATTTAATGCGGGCTGCTACAGGTAGCCAGTGGAGCTCGATGAGCAGCGGGGTAATGTGACCTTTCGGGTTGATTGAAGACCAGACGCACCGCCGTGTTCTGGATCATCTGATGATCCAGCTGTGTATTCCTGTATACTTTTCACCCAGTGCAGATGTGAACATCCTCAAATAAACTTGAAAGTCTGCACAGGAAGTTGTGTCACTTCAAGTTAACTGTGCCAGAGCACAGAGCCAAAACAATAGAAAATGTGTCACCGTCCAAACTCAATGACCTGACCTACATTGTTTGGACATTTTATGAGGTGATAAAGCAATTTGTCCTGGTTAGGAGGCTGCTTTTCAGAGCGCTGGCACTCGAAGTAAAATCAAAATGCGTACTAATCAATGCCATCTAAAGACACTTAGTAGACCTGGGTACAGTGCAAAGAAGTCTCAAAGCTACTGTACCAGCCAGCCAACCAACATTTTTGCCTAAGCCTGACTTCTGTAATCAAAAGAGCAGCTGCCTTTTGTAATCCGAAGCGGTTGACGGTGGTCACTGTGCACATGCTTTGCAGAAATCTTTCTAGAGCGCATGTCTGAGCTTGCATCAACCAGGCATGTCCTCTGTATGCTTTGCACAATGAAGAGTTTAAATATTTTCATAAAAAAAGGAACTATCTCACTGTCACTGTTTGTTTTATTGGTCACCTTGACGAGCTGAAACAAACACTTCTGCTTTTGGACTGCTTCTGATCACCGACAGTATAAAGAATGGACGCCGTGTTCGTGGCGTCACACGCAGAGTGGGGTGGCTCTGGCCGCCATCTTAGCAGTCCTGGCTTTTACGCCTCCCGGCTAACCTAAAAATGGGCAAAGATGTGGACCTGAGGCGGGCTGAATGACGTCTGGTTGCTCAAACAAGCCACCTGTAACTGACCCAAAGTGTCCACACCTTTAATTCTGCATAACTTTAAGCCTTAATATAATCTGAACAGGTGAGTTCTATATAAATTCACCCTCAGTACAGTTGTCATGAACGGGGAAATCAGCTATAGAGACCAAAACTGTTTTTTGTACCAGGCTGTAAACATGTTTATTTCTGCTGTGAAGTTGGACATTTTAACATGGGGGCTTATGGAGACTGACTCATTCTGCAGCCAGCCTCAAGTGGACGTTTGAGGAACTGCAGTTTTTGGCACTTCTGCATTGGCTTCACTTCACAGCCAGAGGTTGCGGCTTAATTCTAACGTACTACTCGACTTTACTGGATCGCAACCAAGACAAAATTATGATTATTTTCAGAGCATTCAATAGCCACATATCCCATGAGTCACAGGGGTGGGACTCTGTATTGGCTGTTACAGTTTCCAGACTAGTAATCTGGCCATGGTGAGATCATGAGAAGTTGTTACTGTTGAATTTCTTTTAATCACATGTCACCTCTCCTCTTTGTGCTCTGTGCTTCATCGACAGTGCAGGAGGTCGGTGACCTCCTCTGACCGCGGGCCTGTGCACGCAGCGCACCGCCGGGCTTTTGTGTTGGCGGTCAGTCAGCTGTGGATTGTTTGACTCGCCCTCGATTCTGATTGCAATACTTTTTTTATTTTTTTTATTGTTCGGTGTCAGTGACGTTAAAAAGTCTGCAGTCTGCGGTCAGCAGCAGCGTGAGAATGCAAACCAAAGCAGACCTCGGTACTTACTAACAGAGGACTAATCTGTTTGATTTCACTTTGTTGACTGTGTGCGTCATGAGAGAATATCTGTTTAACTTGAGAGGAAATTTTTGTGCTTCAGTGTTTTTAAAAGGAAATTTCACACAAGATGCTTTTGCAATAAAGATATAATGACTTTATCATAAATCTGTTGATGAAACAATGACTCTGCACAATCATTCGACATCTTAATAAGCCTGTTGAAATTAATGTAGTTAGGACATCTAACTCATAAACCACGTGGAGTTGTTTCATTACACGTCTGTGTTTTTATTTGTTTCGGTGAGTTTTTATTGTTTTAAATTGTTGACTTTTAGTTTAATTTACATTTCCTGTGTGCTTTTATTTTATTTTACTTCGTTTTGCATGTGCATGACATCGTTTTGATTAGTCACTAAAATGTTTTTTCCACACTTTTGGTTTTAGTTTTTAGTTCAGCTTTAGTTAACTATAATAACCTGTACGAGTATAAGGTCCAAACAATCTTGAGGGTTGTAAAATATTCATACAATCCTGTGGCCAAATGCAAGATAAACAGAAAACTGATAAGCTGATGTGAGATAGATTAGGTCAGTTTGATTTCAGCAGCACGTGATTCAGCGCTCACATTGTTGGTTGATAGTAAAACTGTTTGGGCAGGTAGTGTGTGAAACGGTGTGCAGCCTGTTGGCACAAAGAGAAACTTAAAGTCCGTGTAAATACAATCCTGAGATTTCTTTCAAAACACATTAAATATGTTGGAAAATAGTTGCTGAAAACACGTGAAAAGACCGGAGGACTCTGGAGTTCGAGGTTCAAACAGTTTTTCACCAGTTTTCAGTCTCAGGATTTTGTGGGCGGTCCTTAAAGGGTGGCTCGATGACACGCTGAGGCCACCCTGAGCAGAGAGATAGAGATGAATTCATCATGAGTGTTTCAAAGTTAGTCATGTCATTTTCTGAACTCATCTGACACGTTTCAGTCGCTTCAAAATGGCCGCTCGACTGCTCCCATGAGTGGGCGTGGCTTCAGCACATTCATCACAGTCCTGGAGCTGAGAACTCATTTTTACCTGATTTTGACACCTAATTTCATAAACTTGTCGATATTTTTAATCCTTCAAATTTAGCTGGATGGTTAATAACACTTTCTTCTTTGGTCTGACAAACTCAGAACATATTTATTCTTGCTTTACAAAGCACTGGTGTGAAGCTCCAGAGTGTTAGTTGGGGATTATATGTCTTGTTCATCATTTTGACAGATGGAGTCATAAAATTCTGCAATAATCTTTTATTACCTGTCCCTTTTGAAATGATTATTACACATATAGCCTTATTTAGTTAAACATGTCAATCACAGTGACATTTAATATACAGAACTTACAGGTTATGTATTTTACAAGGACAGGGAGAGAAATGATGAGCAGACTTTTCATCACCACAAGATGCTGCCACTCGTTTACCTATTCGCTGCCATAAACATCATCAGTTATTTCAGTTCAGCTTTTATTTACATGTCCTTCACCCATCAAGTCCTCTCCAGATTTTTGTCTTGTCTTGTCGTTGATGGAAAATATTCGGTTAACGCGACCCCTGCTGCCTCCACACTGTCCAGCATTTTTTCCTCCTCCTCTTCCAGGAAACTTTCTCTCTCACGCCTTCTACGGTCAAACCAAAACAATGTATAACTATTTAAAAAAAGTAGTGCAGTAAGTCTGCTCTGTCATTTGTTATTGCTTTATTGTGTTTGTTAAGAGTTTCTGCTCTTCTGGATCAAAGTTTGAAGCTTCTTTTTGTCCTTTTTTTTTTTTTTCAGCAACATGGCGTCCGCGGTGACTTTGGAGGATGCTCTCTCCAACGTGGACCTGCTGGAGGAGCTGCCACTCCCCGACCAGCAGCCATGCATCGAGCCCCTCCCGTCCTCGGTCATGTTTCAGGTCGGTGATACAGTGTGATAGGTTTATGTTTTTATGATGTCAGAGACGCAGTTCTTCTCACTGACTTCATTTTGATGGACACTAGTGAACAGATCTTCTTGTTTATTTGGTTATTATCAGTTGAACAGATAAAGTGTTGTTCCTTCTCTGAACCATGAGAAGAGAGGTTACACTCACGCTTTGTGCTCACACGCTCACATCTTTTCCAAATTTAGAAATGATGAACACAGAATGATTTGGGTCGGCTGCTAGAGTAAATTCAGTTCATGGGAAACACTGAAAATCTTACTTTCCTTGCAGTAGTAACTCATGCATGTTCAATGTTTCTGTGCTAGTGCCATTTCTTTTTGTAATCACAGTTTCCTATCTTCCCACAGCCCAACTTCAACACCAACTTTGAGGACCGAAATGCGTTCGTCACCGGCATCGCCAGATACATTGAGCAGGCCACCGTCCACTCCAGCATGGTACGGTTAGAGGGTCACATCTCTTGGGGGGGGGACACTTAATCTCTTTTATTCTCACCTCAGTAATGACTTCATGGGAAAAAATAAATTCAGCAGAATTGGGTCAAATGCTTGCTGTGAACCGGATCTGGTACGGGACTTGCCCGTCCCAACAGAGCGTTTGGTATTGTCTAGCAGGCAGCTTCTAGGATCCAGGCCCAGAAGCAAATGGCCCGGGGACAAACGGATGCTTTAGAGCATCTTTTAACAGAAATAGTCGGGCTTTGTGTCTAATTAGTGAGGGATAATTGCTCGGGGTCTGAATCAAACAGCACTTTGTATGGAGGAAGGGCTGACGCACTTCCCTGCCATCCGCTGGGAATAAATTAGAAAAGAAGCAACGGTGCACGCATGTTGTAGCTCTTATGTACTGCATGCGTGTTGTTATAAATATGAGTCAGTGTGGAATTAATTTGATCTTTGGTCATCGATGTGGATGATTGTTTCTGTTTGTGTGCAATCAGAACGAGATGCTGGAGGAGGGGCAGGAGTATGCAATCATGCTGTACACCTGGAGGAGCTGCTCACGTGCAATACCGCAGGTAATCAATGTGTTACTGCTAACAGTGTGCGATCATATCACAGACATATGACAGAAAACTCTTTGAAAACAAAGCCCTGATCTTATATCCTAACATCTCAGTGAGTAAAAGCTTCATGAGGTTTCACTTTGTTTGTGTTTTTCTGTCTTAGGTGAAATGCAACGAACAGCCCAACAGAGTGGAGATCTACGAGAAGACAGTGGAGGTCCTGGAGCCCGAAGTCACCAAGCTGATGAATTTCATGTACTTCCAGGTAATTCACATTCTGCATCAGCAGAGACTGTCTGCTGTATGAAGGCCAAAACCTAATCATTGTTCTCCTCTTTCTCCCAGCGTACAGCAATCGATCGTTTCTGCGGAGAAGTCCGTCGTCTGTGTCACACCGAGCGCAGGAAAGACTTCGTCTCCGAGGCGTACCTGCTAACCCTCGGGAAGTTCATCAACATGTTCGCTGTGCTGGATGAGCTGAAGAATATGAAATGCAGCGTCAAGAACGACCACTCCGCCTACAAACGGTATTCAGACTGCATTCACACGCCTGATTACCACAACAGACACTAGATGGCAGCATCAGTCAGCATCCATGAAGGTTTTATCTCACCGCTTAAACAGTTTTTGTTGATCACAGAGAAGGTCAGCATTTATTAAACAGGATAAACAGGATATGTGATGAAGTGCAACAACATGCAGAGCGTTTGAGCAATGTAAGCGGGGTTGAGGCATCGTTTGAGGGATGAAGCTTGGAAACTGCGCAGCGCTCACAGTCTTACTTCGCCTGTGCGTGAATGTGTCATTACAGCGGGTGATCTGTTAGCTCCACTTGGAGGTTTACGGATGCTTTTTCCACGTCAACTGCAAATGGATTTCTGAGCAGTTCAGATTTAAAATTTCTGAGCTCCAAAGTCAGCAAATCGCCAATCAACACATTGGAAACAAAGTAGTAGAGACATGGTTTGTCTGGCAACACTGACAGCGACCTAAAGTTTCCCTGCTGCACGAGTCTCCGACTTGGAAAGCTCTCACTGCGTCGTGCACGTCTGTGATCACGTCCCCCCCCATCTATCCATGAAGCTGGAGGTTTAGCAGAGTGAGATGCTTCTTTATGTCGCGCCTCACCTTGCATTCTGCAGCTCTGTGGTGCCCCCTGGGGCTTGCAGGTCTTGGCGTGCTCCCTGTTGCAGTGCATCCTGAGACTTGTATCAGCAGTGTGCGTCCTGTACACCTGTGGGCCAGTTATGACATACATATGATATAATTGCACAATTTCAGCACAGGATAAATATCTGTTTATGAATGGATAGAAGAGAGCGAATATAATAACCGGATCAAAGGGGGAAAAAGTTAGCAATTTTTTAACTCCTGTTATTCTTTGTCTGACATACATTTCTTTCTCTAAGACACTAAATTAAACTACAGTTCCCTAATTTGGGATTTGTCAACAAGAAATGTAATGTTGCCACAGATTGAGTTCATTTTTTGAAGCCTGTATTTGTTTAGATTTTGCCTAGCAACATTAACACAACAGTACGCTGAATTAGATGTTTCCTGTTTGCAGTCTTCCTCTAGATACAGACAGCTGTCGCTGTTGCTTTGACACTGAATAATCACTCTTATAAAGAGTGTCTTTTTCTAAGTTGTTTAGTCGAGATGGACAAAGTGGAAGTAACACTGGATCTAAAAATATGCGACAGAGTTATGACAGCTCTCCCTCGAGCCTCCTCTCCCTCCTCCTCTGGGGAGTTGAGCACAGTTTGAAAATCTGCTTAATGTCTGCGTGGTGTGATTTGTTTAATTAAAACTAAATCTGTTTCTTCGCCCAGAGCTGCCCAGTTCCTCAGGAAAATGTCTGAGCCTTCGTCCATCCAGGAGTCTCAGAATCTGTCCATGTTCCTGGCGAACCACAACAAAATCACTCAGGTTGGTCTGAAAGGACAATTTCTTTAACGTCAGGGTTCACAGGCAGGTCTGCAAAAATACACCGCTTTTGATACGTCGATTTCAGCCTGTGAGATGTCTGTTTTGTCTGCTATAATGCCAACGCCGCTGAGTGATGTGCTCTTGCATGACAAGTCTGAGGTGATTTAAAGTCACATAAACGCGGAGAAAACTGAAATGAGGAAAATGTCAAAAGTGAATTTACTGCACGATTTAAAAACTCTATAATCTGATATTTAATCGTCTATTCTGTGATGTCCGCCAGTCTTTGCAGCAGCAGCTGGAGGTGATTAATGGATATGAGGAGCTGCTGGCAGACATCGTCAACCTGTGCGTCGATTACTATGAGAACAAGATGTACCTCACTCCCAATGAGAAACACATGCTGCTCAAAGTAAGTAAAGCCCCCGAAGCTGCAGGTGTGGGACCTCTGTGATCCCGCTCGTTGCCAAACAATTTACAGAAGCGTTGTTGACAGTAATGGACCTCCTGTACATAACCACCTCACAGGTAATGGGCTTCGGCTTGTACCTCATGGATGGAAACAGCAGCAACATCTACAAACTGGATGCCAAGAAGAGAATTAACCTGACCAAGATTGACAAGTTTTTCAAGGTATAACTACACAACAGTTCCTTACGGTACAGTTTCCAGGTAGTTTGTATGAATCTTTAGTATCCCCAGGGTCTGTCTAAATGTCTGTGGCTCTGTAAAATGGTGCAACTATTAAGCGTTTCTTTGAATTCATCCTTCTGGAGGACGGTAATACTGTTTAAGCTGAGCCAAAAGTACTACAAGGAGTTTTTAACTGGTTATGAAACAGTCCCAGTTTAATACTGATGGCTCTAGATGACACACATAATCAAACAAAGACCATCAGTAAGAAGATTATTTTTATATATGATTATTTTCAATGCCTGGTACTCGCTTGGATTTGTTCAGATTCTCCTCAGAATTGCGTAGAATTGTTTACATGTGTATTTGTTATGATTATATTAATTCTGAACAAAAACTAGCAAGTCAACAGCTTGCAACAACACAAGACATATCAGCCAGTCAAAGTCAGCTCCTGTTCTGGCACGACACCATCTTCATTTCCCATCTCCATTGGCCTGTGTCCACCATGTTTGAAAACCTCCTCTTCTTCCCTGTAGTCCGAATCACCCAAACACTCCCCCGGTGCTCTGAGTTCACTGTCTTGGCAGCCTGGCTAACAAACTGAGCTAACATAAGCTAACAGCATATATAGCAGCCATCTCTGGCTGTAGTTTGCAGCAGCATCACAGAGAGTTGAGGCGAAATGTACATTATAATATCCTATATGCTTGATTTGCAGTAGAGTATTCCTCATTCCAAGTTACACGAGACAAAATGAACGTTGCGATGGTTGTTTACATTTTTCAGCATTTCTATTTGGATGTTTTCGTTTAATCAGTCCATTAGAACATTGTTTACTTTGGCATTTTTCCACGATGGGTTGTTTGCATCCTTCTTGTCCATTTTACATTTTCAATGAGAGTCATGTCGGCCTGTGCACACACTGTTTAATTAATAATGCAAATCTGTGTGTGTCGTTGGTGTTCACAGCAACTCCAGGTGGTCCCTCTGTTTGGTGATATGCAGATTGAATTGTCTCGGTACATCAAGACCAGCGCTCACTTTGAAGAGAACAAATCCAGGTGAGAGGGAACACACACACACTGAGAGCTTGGGTCATTGATAGATAATTGTTTACCTCGTGATACTGATGGTTAAGACTTATATTAAACCTGGTGTACAAGTATAAAGATGTAGAGAGTGGTGTTAAATGCAAACTGCAAACTACAACCTCAGTAGTAAATATAATAGTTAAATGAACACCACCTTATCTTGCATTAAAATTGTTTCCTGCTCCGTCGTCTTCTGCTCTGTTAACCCCTCGTTTTTTATTCTCGTCCGTGTTGGTCCGTCTTTATTATTTCCTTAAAAACAGTACCTCCCTGTTACTCACTCTTCCTCTCTCATCCGTCTCTTACCCTATAGGTGGACTTGCACGTCGATATCCAGCAGCCCTCAGTACAACATCTGCGAGCAGATGATTCAGATCCGCGAGGATCATATGCGCTTCATCTCGGAGCTGGCTCGCTATAGCAACAGTGAGGTTGGTATGAGTATAAGGTTTGAAGTGAGACAGTGTTAGATTGTCTTTGAAGAGTGGATCAATACAGTACATTATGTGCAAACGATAACCTCACGAAATATACATCCATCACCTGGTTGAAATGACAGACAATCTTCTTTACAAATAGGCTTTAAGAGCTCTTTGGGAATGTTTGAATTCCCAGCGGTGATGTAACGAGCTTTTCAGCAGATGTCTTGCCCCGGATTTTCAAAACTCTTAACTCTGTGATTCAGATGCAAGTTTAAGCCACTGATCTGTGGATCAGAAATGAGGACATGTTATTACATGAAGAAATGTTATAAAAGAAGAACTTCTGATGATCACAGCCAATTTTCATCACTCCGGCTTTACTCCTTCTTACACATTTCTACAAATGTCTCTGATTGTACTGCGAGTAAGGCTGCACCAGACGCAATCTTGCTCTGTGGTGAAAGCACAGGTTTCACCATTTATTTGAGTGAGAGAGTGCATTTTGGCTGTGGTGGTGAAGTTGGAAATACACAGCCCGCCAATCGAACGATCAGACCAGACTAACCTTCCAAAGTCAGCCTGAAGTGTCTCTGAAACTGAGACTCTCCAGGTGGATTCATGGACTAAACTCTGATACCTGTTGTGTATTGTGAGTCTGACTCACAATTTACGCTGCAAAATAGTAACACAAAGAAATTTAATTTGGTTTGTGTCCGATGGTTTGAGAGACACAGACAGTGAATGAGAGTGAGCGAGCGCCGGCATCGATAAAGCCGGTTAATCAGAGAAATAAAAAGTTATTTCCTGATTGGTTCACAGGTTCTTTGTTCTGTTCGCTGTGTGTTAAAGTGCTTTAATTTGTGTCCGTGTAGGTGGTGACGGGATCCGGGCGTCAGGAGGCCCAAAAGACGGATGCTGAGTACAGGAAGCTGTTCGACTTGGCCCTGCAGGGCATGCAGCTGCTCTCTCAGTGGAGCGCTCACGTCATGGAAGTGGTGAGGAAGCACGACTTGTACACAGATTGATGGTCATCAGGTTAAATATTGTACTGGGAGTGGATTTAACGGGTTTGGATCTCCACAGTACTCCTGGAAACTGGTTCACCCGACTGACAAGTACTCCAACAAGGAGTGCCCCGACAACGCCGAGGAGTACGAGAGAGCCACCAGATACAACTACACAAGCGAGGAGAAGTTCGCTCTTGTGGAGGTCAGCCATGACGTCATCGCACACGTGTTTTTATTTTTTTATGATCTACTCGTCACTGATTTTAAATGATGCACCTTTTCTGGCAGGTGATGGCCATGATTAAGGGACTGCAGGTGCTGATGGGACGCATGGAGAGCGTGTTCAATCACGCCATCCGTCACACCATCTACTCGGCTCTGCAGGACTTTGCTCAGGTCACTCTGCGTGACCCCCTGCGTCAGGCCATCAAGAAGAAGAAGAACGTCATCCAGAGGTGTGATTCACGCCACAAATCACTCAGATCTGAGAGGATTTTGCAGTGGTTATAATAATTATGTATTTCAGACATGTTGAGCTTACAAGTGGATACCTGAGACCTATTACGCAACACAAGTAGTTTTACAAGTTTTTATGTTTCAAAGAGTGGCTCCACTTTTCATCAGTCATCGGTGAAGGATGTGATTATATAAGCACATCTTTTTCTCTGTCTTTCAAGGCTCTGGGCTTTGTCTAAGGTCGTTCTACTCAACATTTTATAATAAGAATGGATCAAATAACTACGTGTAATATTAAATATGTGTTTCTCTCAACTCTACGGAGCTTTCAGGTCGTTGTTTCTGACCAGCATATTTACTGCTTTGGTTCGCTCTCACAGCTTTGGAAATTCTGTTTTTTTATTAAGAAATAATAAGGTCCATACATTTCAATCGTATCCCGAACATTAAAGTAAAATCTGTTTGTTATCCCTCTTTTGTAAATCTTCGCAGATTGCACTCAAAATAGATAATCCAGAAAGGAGTGAAGACCAGCAAAGTAAATAAAGATGGAGAAATAAAATAAAATTAAAATCGCTAAATAAATTAAAAAATAAAATGCCAAATACAGAAACTCTTATTTATTTATATAGAACCTTTCATGCAAACATGCAGCCCAAAGTGCTTCACAGAGCAGAAATAGACAAGAAAGGAAAAAGGAATTGTTGTGTGTCAGAAGTCTGGATCTCGAGACTGAGACCTGATTCTGCAACATTTGTTCAAAAATTCAGTCTTGTCTTCAAAAAAAAGCCACCGGAGAGCTTCAGAGTCGAACGCAGTCGAGTTTTATTCTCTTCACAGAAAACAAAACTCAAAACATCGTCTTTCATAATCGTCCATAGCGACATCGTTAACACTTTCCATTTTCCATTCTCTTCAAGATCACATGATTCTAAATCAGTTTTCTAAAACTGCTTAGCAAACATCAAACCTGCTGTCTTAGCATGTGCTCACCCCCGCCCTTATCTTGTTCAGCTTGCCTTCAACTTTCATGTGTCCTTGAAACACCCTCCACAGCCCTTTGTCTGTTTTCTGTCTCTCTCATGCTGCATTTATTTAAAAGTTATGAGAATCTAAGCGTTTTAATCATTACACATCTTCACATATGCTCATTCATATTGTTAAGGCCAGTGGCTTTGATTGTCTTACTTATATTTTCACTCTTGTTACATTACAAACAAACCTCCGAGCACCAAATGACAGACTGCTGAAATGATCAACTAGCTGGTAAACACAGTCGAGCTTTTAGCAGCTGAAGAGGCAGCAGATATTTCCTGTAAGTGGAAAATGCAGCGTGAATATTGGACTTCCCTTTGTCGAGTGGACAAATGATTGTTAATAATTTGCTAGCACGCCACCGTTCACGATATCTACCCAAGAGGAGTGTGATAACTCTGAGCTTACAGCTTGTTTCTGCTGTGAAGTATCCCTTATGTATCAGATCAAACCAGATCTGTGTTTAAAATTGAGATTTTTGATGTGATGGTGAGTCACATTTTCTGCAGATGTCCCTGAATGCTCCAGTAAACTTCAGCTGCTCCCTCAGAAATCTCTGCAGTGTTTTAATAAATTGAACCCTTCTGAGCTGCTACGGCCCTCGAGCAACAATATTTTCTGTGTACTGTCATCTCACCGCAGCGTCCTCCAGGCCATCCGGAAGACGGTGTGCGACTGGGAGACGGGCCGGGAGCCGCACAACGACCCCGCCCTCCGCGGAGAAAAGGATCCCAAGGGTGGCTTCGATATCAAGGTCCCCCGGCGTGCGGTGGGACCCTCGAGCACACAGGTCTGTCCTCCACGCCCCTGCTCACAAACCCATTTTCATCCGCGCTTTTCACCTCGTTATCCTTCTCCCACACCTCCGAGGTCTTGCACAGCGTGACCCAAGCTGCTGCAAGTCAACGTTAATCAGGCTTATGAAGCTCACGCAGCCCCGGCAGTGCTTTCATGTCATGTCAAAGTTGAATCACTCCTGGATGCGGAGATAATATGAGCTCAGAAGATCTGAGGCCTCATAAAGCAGACTGATCTGTATTCTACATTGTTTTTTTTTACACTTCTTGTCTAGCTGTTAATAAGCTTAACTTCTCTCACACACATTACTGTTGTAATAATGTTGTAATAATTTGCGCAATTATGTCTTGTGTTACACACACTGTCTTTTCGTAGGAATATCTCTCATGTTGCATAAACCACAGAGATTTATCAGCTTAGAGCTCAGCTCTGAAAACTAATCTGTTTTCCAGGTTCGGGGCTCTAAAGCTCAGCTAAACAAATCACCTTCTGTGTTTACCTACCAGGAATCATCTCTAGTGTTAAAGAGATCTCTAAGAAAATGTCGCCAGCTGAGCTGAACTCGAGCGATAATCAAGAGGAAAATGTTCAGCGGACTCCCGACTGATTCACATTCCCCGTCTTTTTAATGAGATACAACTCTGTGACATGAGACAAGATAAGACTTTATTGATCCCACAGCGGGGAAATTCACTTGTTCTGCTCACTGCTGTCGAAATCCGTCCAGAGTTACCTGCAAGTTCATTCAGCCACGTCTCTGTAATGCTACACCCCCCGTGGCCTGGTTAGCTTCGTTAGCTCCTCCATCTTAGTGAGGAGAGATCTTACGTTCCCCATGATAACAGACACTACTGCTTTCCCGCTTAGATCCGGCTCAAGAGAGCTGTGGCTTCTTTCGAACGGGTCATCCGATGTATCATGAAGTAAAAATAGCAAATCACTCGTCCATGTTTGGACACCAAACAGATGGAGATGGTGTCAAAAGAAGTACTAAAGATTCAAATACTGGAAGGATGTGTGGTACTGCAATTAATTATCTACTTTGACTACTTGTCTGTCTGTGCAGCTCTACATGGTGAGGACGATGCTGGAGTCTCTCATCGCTGACAAAAGCGGCTCGAAGAAGACTCTGCGCAGCAGTCTGGAAGGCCCAACCATCCTGGACATTGAGAAGTTTCACCGCGAGTCCTTCTTCTACACCCATCTGCTGAACTTCAGTGGTAAGAACAAAAAGAGCAGGTTAGAGACGTTTGAATGTTTGCTGTGAGATGGAGACTCTCTCATAAAACCTGTTTCTGCTTCCTCGATGCAGAGACCTTGCAGCAGTGCTGTGACCTTTCCCAGCTCTGGTTCAGAGAGTTCTTCCTGGAGCTCACGATGGGCCGCAGGATCCAGTTCCCCATCGAGATGTCCATGCCGTGGATCCTCACCGACCACATCCTGGAGACAAAGGAGGCGTCCATGATGGAGTAAGATAGCATGCAGTTTTTGAAAAGATAATTCTAGCGGGAAGAGTTTCAGCCACTTTTTTCAGTTGTTTATCTCAACCTCCGTGGCTGTGAAGTGAAGCCAGTGCAGAAGTACCCAAAACTGCAGTTCCTCAAACGTCCACTTGAGGCTGGTTACAGAGTGAGTCAGTCTCCATAAGTCCCCATGTTAAAATGTCCAACTTCACAGCAGAAATAAACATGTTTACAGCCTGGTACAAAAAACAGTTTTGCTCTCTACAGCTAATCTCCACGTTCATGACAACTGTACTGAGGGTGAATTTTTACAGAAGTCACCTGTTCAGATTATATTAAAGAGCGTAGACGCTTTGATTGACAGGTGGGTGCTGTTACAGATGGCTTGTTTGAGCAACCAGGCTTCATTTGGCTGTGTTCAGAGAGGCCACACTGTGTCTTTCTCTTGTCACATTAAAGCATTAAATTTGGTTCTGACAGTGTGAGATTATTAGCGGTGTGATTGGCAAGAGGCATTCAGCGGCTTCAGTGTTTTTTTTTTTCTTATCTTCTGTTTTCAAAAGGCACCCTGGTTAAAAATCCTAAAAAAAAAACTGGGATTAACCGTAAATGTTTTCATGTTTTTTTAAAATCTTTGCTGCAGGATTATGTTGATATGAGGCAGGTTTTACATAAGCCATTAAGTACATCAACTGGCATGAATCATAAGTGCTGTAATTCCTCAACTGTTGCTAAAAAAAAAATTCTGCTTTTCAACCATATTGAAAATACGAGTTGAACGGGTGACGTGTGTGAGTATTTTGCACTGACAGTATGAAGGATGGACGACGCGTCCTGATACTTTAACTCCTAAAACTTAGACTGAAAATACTCAACACCGTTTCCTGAACTCATCCGGTTTAACGGATGTAAAAGTTGTTTAACTTCCTCCATTTTTTTGTGTGTCCACCCATATTTTCAGCTGTGTATGAACCAGTGTGGTGGCTTTGTTCTCTCTGCAGGTATGTGCTGTACCCGTTGGATTTGTACAACGACAGCGCTCACTACGCCCTGACCAAATTCAAGAAGCAGTTCCTCTATGATGAAATAGAGGCAGAGGTAATAAAATATTTGGTGTATGCGCCTTTACTGGATAATTTTATGTGACAAAGAATCAATACAGAATCATATTTTATTAATAATTGTGCGCTTGTATTCTCTGCATCTATTTTCCATATTTGTCCAATCATTATGTAACTAATCCAGTAATTAGAAGCTTTGTTACTGTGTAGATGCAGTTGGAACTAAACAAAGGTAGAAAACCAAACGTCCACAGACACACCATGTTTAATTCATCCTATTTCCTCCTGAAACCAACAAACATTGTACTAAATTAATCAAAATGTTGTAGTTTCTTTTACAAGAACATTTATATACTTTCATCCCTGTGAAGATGGTCGTCACAGATTGAAACATGTATCCTCAAACATAAATGTTTACCTGAACATATTTTTTTTGTCATTTCAGGTGAACCTGTGCTTTGATCAGTTTGTCTACAAGCTGGCCGACCAGATATTTGCCTACTACAAGATTCTGGCAGGAAGGTAGGTGAAAATATATTGTGGTGGATTTTATCTGCGCTCAAATGCAGGTACTGCAGATACTGTACCGCAGAGAGTACTGCAGCAGTTGACATGGGTTACATGTAAAGTTTGTGGGGTAGTTCAGCTAATTTGAAAATCAAATAAGATTAATTAAAGAAATATATTAAAAACTAATATATTTAAAACTGTTGAAAGGTTAAAAGGCTAAAAGTAGCTGAAACAGTTCAAACTAATGTATTCACAGCAGCAGGGATGTGGTGGTGAATCAGACTTTTCAGAAGGTTGAAACACACTTCATTCCAGAAGAAATAGTTTGAAAACACATAATCACTTGACTCTTTCTCTGTTTATTCGAATCCTTCAGTCTTCTGCTTGATAAACGTTTGAGAGCTGACTGCAAGAATCAAGGGGCCAACATTCCCTGGCCGGCCTCCAACCGCTACGAAACACTTCTGAAGCAGCGCCACGTCCAGGTAGATACAGCATCAATCACGCCTGCCACCGTCGTTACATTCTTATTATGCCGTGTGTCGTGCTTCACCAACTTGTTGTGAATTTCAGCTCCTAGGCCGCTCCATTGATCTGAACAGGCTCATCACTCAGAGGGTTTCAGCTGCCCTCTACAAGTCTCTAGAGCTGGCCATCAATCGGTTCGAGAGCGAGGACCTCACCTCAATCATGGTACATTCAAATAACATCCTCTTTTTTTTGACGAGTCTGAGTACTTTTGTGTTTGCTGCTTTTATTTTCTACTGCATGTGTTGGCGTGCGGTTGTTTTAATGTGTATAACTTGGGTTAAAGGAACTGGAGGGTCTTCTGGACATCAACCGCATGACACACAAGCTCCTCAGTAAGTTCTTGACTCTGGACAGCTTGGACGCCATGTTCCGCGAGGCCAACCACAACGTGTCGGCTCCCTACGGCCGGATAACATTGCACGTCTTCTGGGAGCTCAATTATGACTTCTTGCCCAACTACTGCTACAACGGCTCCACCAACAGGTACGTTAGTTTGGGTCACAATTAACTGTAGCTGTCCATAATCATGACTCCTGTCTCTTCTGGAGTGTACTGGCGGTAAACCGCTTAGTTAATTAACTCTTAATTCAACTCAAATATTTTCTACAACATGAATTCCTGCCATTATGATTAATGGTTGTTTGGTGGTTGAATTAATCACTAATTACATAATATGCTGGTGGCACACAGTGACATTGTCAGCTTACAAATCACTTGCTCAGGGCTAGATAAACATTTCAGAATAAAAATAGACATCAAATACGATAATGACTGGATTACCAAGTGGGTAACTTCCTCTGGGCCTCAGACCTCCATGGGCCAAAACAGCCCCAGATCAGTGGGTTGTATGTAATTTGTTTATTACCTAATCTTGTGCCCTTGGTCTTGGTAGAGAAACACTCGCAGCCCAGCTAACAAACTGAGCTAACAGCAGCTACAGTTTGGAGCTCCTCTGTCCTGATGTTATTAAAGGTCTATAACCCTGCGACAACGTTGAGACCACAGTAGAAAAGCAAACTAATAAAGCTCCTCATTATATTCAGTGTATGCCGCTCATGTGGAATAAGATCCCTGATTGCAGCCGACTGTTTTATCTACTGTACGGGATCACAGCCAGCGGGGGAAACCTGAGAATCTGTGGATGAAAAGGAGGCAATCTCAGCGGTGGCTGTTTGAAATGTGTGTGTGTGTGTGTGTGTGTGTGTGTTTGTGTGTGTGTGTGTGTACTGCAGTGTGTGTGTGTGTGTGTGTGTGTGTGTGTGTGGAAAGCCAGCCAGTTCAAATTTACATGACTATCAAAGCGTCAACGTTAAAAAACATGAACAGCTGTGTGGTTAAAAAGTTACAGAGGTTTAGTATGTTATCGTGTTAACAACATGTTAACGATGCGCCTCGACAACACGTTAAGAACGCTTTGTCAACATGTTGAAAGTCATGTATAATCGAACAGCTGAATGGTTAACTAAATGTAACAGATAAACAGTTGAACTGGCTGGTGTTTCATATCTGCCATCCCTTTGTCATGTGCATTACACCCTGCTGCTGCTGCTGCTGCTGCTGCTGCTGCTGCTGGCCGTGATTGATGTTTGATGTTTGTGTTCAGGTTCGTGCGCACCGTCCTGCCCTTCTCTCAGGAGTTCCAGAGGGACAAGCCGCCCAACGCTCAGCCCCAGTACTTGTACGGATCAAAGGTCAGCACACGTTTCTTTCTCAGCCACAGAGGAAGCATCTTCCTTTCAATTTATTTTGTTGGATTTCATCAGTGGAGGATAGGCTCGGCATGACCTCTCTTTAGTCCACATGTTGAAGCCAAACATTCACTACATGTCATAATATATATCTAGATTACAAGTGGAAAACATTTAAGATGTTTGTGTGCAAAAATCTAAATTAATATTACAAGAACACATTCGATGGAACAAATGACAGGATAACAGGTTAAATTATGATTGCACGTGTTGCTTTTTGCAAAACATTTAACGTTAAAAACGTTGGAGCAGTGCAGTAAAATTTCATTTTTAAATGACAATCTTTATATCTCTTGAATTAAAACAGGATTTTACAGGCCTAGGAGCTGTCAAGGAGGGAAAAATGAGTATGTGCTCCCGATTTAATAATCTTTGCTCTCAGTTAGATATTGTTTTTGGCGCAGTGAAGCTCTATCTCTCGCTGTGTCGCTGATGGTGAGACAAAGATGATGTTGAAGCCTGATATGCGTGGAATCCGATATCCGACTGTCATAAATCAAAAGCAGTTGCACGATGCTGCATGTTCAGTCCTGTTGGAGACGTTTCAACCAAACAGCTCTTCCAAAAGGGCACACGGTTTAATATCAAAGCACACGTTAACAACAATTAGACGACATTATTCTGAGAGTGTAACCTGGTTATGCAGGCATGTTAACCAGCAGGTGGAGGTTCAGAAAGACTGTGTACACCGGATAGCAGAGCCAAAGGGCACCCGAAAATATCAAAACACAACACACAAGTTAATTGCTGTCAGTAAATGGTTAAAGTCATGCAGACAGTCTGCTCACTGACATGCCGAAGAGAAGAAAAACAGCTGTAGGCTGTACGGCACAGACTGTCTTGCTGCGTCACTGTTAAGCTCTGGTTTTATGCACAAAGTGAAGGATGTAAGCGGAGCTCTCACTGTCTTGGTTGCAGTAGCTTGTAAATATTAGTAATGTTTCAAACTGAGGGTATAATCTGTAGGTGTGTCCGTTTGTGCTGAGCGTAACCGCTGTAAAACAATCAGGAAGTAACTCTTTTATTTCTCTGATTAACCGGCTTTATCGATGCTGGCGCTCGCTCACTCTCATTCACTGTCTGTCTCGCTAAACCACTGCTCGCTTTCTCTCTCTCAAACCATCGAACACAAACCAAACTAAACTTCTTTGTGTCACTATTTTGTAGCGTAAATAGCGAGCCAGACTCAGATTTAGAAGCTGGATACATGAAATAAACAAAGCCAGAACCCAACAGGTTCAGAGTTTAGTCCATGAATCCACCTGGATAGTCTCAGTTTCAGGCTGACTGTGGAGGAGTTTGTGGCCTCATCCAGAAGATTTTACTGGATAAACTTTGAATTTCTGTATTTCAGCTTCTCTGTCTGATGTGTTGAAAAGCCCAGGATGACACGTATAATTATACCTTGACCTGGCCCTGGATAATTAATAATCATAATGCATAAAATGTGAGATTGTAATGCGGTACAGACTCACTTTACCAACTGAACCGCACACATTTTTATTAATGTGCTCTATGAAATTCAATTAATTGCCTTGAGCAAAATCACAGGGGCGAGCGAGCGTCATCCTAGCATTCCTCATCTCATCAGCCAACAACATGAAGCCACAGCCAACTGGCTAACCCCAGTTTAGCTTCGGTTACAGTCAGCTAGTTGGCCTCTGCCTTGCATCACCAATTTAGCAGCCAGATCAGGAGTCTGGATGAATTAGCTGATGTTATCCACCCGAGACAGACGCAGAGAGAGCATGAATTACTCAATCAGGAGCACAAATTAGTGAATTGAGGGCAGGTTATGTTAGAAATGATTCATTTTTGACACCTCTCAGACTCTATAGGATTTCATCAGTGGATAATACTTGGTGACAGTTCAGTCCAGGCAGAACGATGCTGTGATGACCTCAATCCTGTTGATTCATACTGGCTCTGTGCCAGACAGCTTAGCGAGCGTCCTCAGCTCGTGGTCCTGGGTAATTACGTGGCCGGTGTTCTGCGTCGGGAGGTGGGGGCGTTGTATGACGGTGGCATGTTTGGAGCTGTCCTCGCTGCTGCTTCTGGGACTGTAGAGGCGTCCGGATCCAGGCATGTCTTGGTGGGCGGAGTTGGTCGCCGCCACATGGCAGCCGTCCGCAGCCTGACTGGGGATGGAGCAGATGGTGTGGAGACAACCCCACAACAGGATGCCAGCGATGACCAGGAGCAAGATGCAGCAGGTCAGCCAGACGCCCATGGCGAGCTCCCAGCCGGCTCTGTCGTGACCTTCGCTGTTGTCGCTCAGAGTGCTGAAAACCTGGCACTGGTCCCGCACCGGGTTGGCCGCCTGGCACGTCACGCACAGGAAGTAGGCAGTCTGGGGGAGCAGGTTAGCCAGGTGTGTGTTGGTCTGACTGACGGGGATTCGCTCCTCGTGCATGAAACTCTTGCGTTTGTAGCCCATCAGGAGGCTGTTCCAGTTTGGGTCGTACATGACGCTGTAGAAGGTGTCGAGGCAGCCGGGCGACGACGGCCAGCTCACTCTGGCTGAGGTGGTGGAGATGTTGTAGACCACAATCCCCATGATGCAACAGTTGTGACTCCTCAGTTTTTACAGTCTCGCTGTAGAAAAACAAGCTGGAAAAGAGAAAACAAAGACAGAGTAAGACAATGGGAGAAGAAATCCGTCATCCACATCGCGCTCACGGTGCAGTGTTAAACTAAATGAGAAACGTCATCGACGCTTACTCATCCCACACCCACATCGTAAAAAGCATAAAGAGTCAAAGGACAGTGTCGGAGGATAATAAGCATTGTGTAGAGGATTATCTGGAACAAAGTGCAGTGGTGGGAGGAAGGCGAGCGTACGCACAGATGTTCGGCAAATCATATAATGCAAAATGATTTGTGAAGAGGCTCATCTGTGGTCACCTGTTACAGGACAGGTGTTGTTCCACTGCTCGTGGATTTAAGAGGGTGGCACGTTTTTTTCACGGTGATCTATTAGAAACATTTAAATTTAAATTCCAAAATTTGTCAAGAGAGAGTTTAAAAAAAGTAAATATGCACAAACAGCCAGAATTATGAGGAGAAATTTGCCCAAATGGTCAAAAATGTCCACAGTGACGCATGATGATTAGAAAATCTAACAGGCAGATTGTTGTGATATTTATCCTTTGTGTCTTTAAAGTATGTGTAATAGCAATTCTGAGATTTCTTTCAAAATATTTTAAATATGTAGGAAAATAGTTGCTGAAAACGTGAAAAGCAACAATTTTTTTTTAACGATATATTACTGAAATGTGGAGTCAGAGGTTAAAACAGTTTTCAGTCCAGGATTTTGTGGGCGGTCCTAAAGGGTGGCTCGATGACACACTGAGGCCACCTGAGCATACCCTGCATCCCTAGAGAGATAGAGATTAATTCATCTCGCTCAGTGTTTCAAAGTAAGTCATGTCATTTTCTGAACTCATCTGACACGTTTCATTCACTTCAAAAATGGCTGCTCGACTGCTCACACGAGTGGGCGTGGCTTCAGCATATTCAGCGGACACGCCCCGAAGACTCCTGGAGCTGAGAATACTCATTTTTAGAGATTCTGACACCTAATTTCATAAACTTAGCTGGGTGGTTAATAACACTTTCTTGTTTGGTCTGACAAACTCAGAACATTATTCTTACTTTAAATGGACTACAACAGGTGATAGCAGCTCAAACACGCTGCGCGGGTTTTAGTAGCACGCTCGGTGGCTTTAGCTTTGATTTGAGCTTTATTTGTAATATTTATTACAACTTTTCTGCTCATAGATGCAAAATAATAGCATTGGTTTGACCTAAAACAGATGTCAGGTGGTGGCAGTAGAAGCTTTTCGGGTGTTAAAATTGAGCACAATTCTCCAAAAAGCCCAAATTTCATCTTAAGTGTTGAATTATTTAGTCTAATTTAGATTTAGTCTGAAATAATTCACTGCAAGTGTTCAGTCTTTGTCTTTGAATGAATGTGGAGAGGGTGTGGTGCTCACTTGGAATAAGCCACATTCAAAGTATATGTTGGTCTAGTTCTGTTATTTTTGTTCAGTACTCCAGATTTTTAAATAAGCCATCATTTAAAAAACAAAAACAAAGCAGTAATATTTTCAGACACAGCTCGTGTCTGAAGAATTTTTTTTTAAAGTCATTTAAAATTCAAGCTGGCGAGGTCTGATTTTTATAGAACAAGTCTCTGGAGATTTTTCCACTCATAAAATTCAGTAAATGCATCTTTTCACATCTGCTGTAACCCATAGCAACAAAATACACTTGTCTGTATTATAATAACAAAATCATTTGTTCAAATCCATTCATGGAAAAAGGGAAGACTCACCAGAAAAGCACTGCGAGCATGTGTTCGTCATACCAATCTGTGTTGCCTGAGGTGCTGGACTATCCCGAGGTCCTGTTATTCAGTCATTTTAGCATCCCCACTGTTAGATCTAGAGCTCTGACACCGGGCAGGTTTTCAACCTCAAGAGTGAACCGGAGATTGGTGTGTTCTCGTCTTTGTTGCTGCCACAGTAGTGGGAGTGCTGCTGGATTAGAGCGAGTAGCAGCAGCAGCATCAGCTTCAACTCTCTGCTGACGGGGAGAGAGAGGGAGCTGAAATTTCACTGGATGTTTAGAAAAGAGTGTAGAAGCAGCTCAACATCCAAATGTGTTAATACAGATACTTATTCTAATGGTTAGAAATGTGCTCTCATATAGTTTTCTGTCCCCATTTTTTTCTCCTGCTAGTTCATCGACAGAAAATCATGCTGATATCAATCATTAATTTCCCCTTCACCGGCACGTTGGCCCATGCCATCTTGAAAATCTAGTGGCAGCATATGGCAGGGAGCTGAAATGTTGTTCAGTCAGTCGATCCATCTGTCCAAGCTTTGTCTCTCTTCAACTGCCGACCAGATTGTCATGAAATTTACTGTGGATATTCGTGGCCCCCAGAGGATAATTCATCATGTTACTCTTGATCCCAACACTGACGATCCGTTCAAGCTAAATTTTCACTTGTTCACAAAAAATATTAAAATCTAACAGGCAGATTGCTGTGAAATCTATCCTTTGCATCTTTAACACTTCATTAGCTTTCCTTTAGCGCCACTGTGAGGCTAAAATCTGAACTTTGCACAAAAAATGCATCAATGAGACAGGTTTCCATCAAATTAAGGGTGATGAACCTATTTTTATTGGTGATCTCATGTGTGACTAAAGGGATGGAAATATTCTTCCACCAGTCTTCCACTGATCCGGACTAAAATATCTGAAGAGCTACTAAATTTCATGGATGAATTGCCATAAAATTTGGTACAGACATTCACAGTCCTCAGAGGATGAACCCTAATGACTTTGGTGATCTTATGCTTTTTTTAATGGAACACCCCCAGCAAGTCAAAATCTTCATTTATTGAGTGAAATATCTCATCATCTACCTGATAGAACCATTCAGACATTTGTGGTACCCAGAGGATGAACCCTAGTGACTTTAGTGGAGCTAACTTTTCCACCAGTGCCACCTATGTCGTTTTAAGTGAAATGTCTCAACAACTATTGAATGGATTGTCATTGCATTGATTGTCCCATTTGGGGACTTTATTTAACAACTAAAGTACTTCACAATAAAACAGAAAATGTTTAAAGGACCAGTCTGTCGGATGTAGTGACATCTAGTTGTGTAGTTGCTGATTGCAACACCCTTAGGAGAAGCTACACTGGCCTCAAAATACAAAATGCAAATGGCCTTATCTATAGCGAGTGTTTAGTTTGTCTGTTCTGGGCTACTGTAGAAACATGGCAGACTCCGTGGAAGAGGACCTGCTGTATCTGTAGATATAAAAAGCTCATTTTAGGGTATCAAAAACACAACTCTTCTTATTTTCAGGTGATTATACTCAAATGAAAACACAGAATCTAAAAACTGTGTGGCTGTTGTTCATCCTCGCTCTGAGTTGAACTGTTTTTCATCAGCACTTGTCTTTCCTCTGAACGTAGGCCTTGAACCTGGCGTACAGCAGCATATTTGGCGCCTACAGGAACTTTGTCGGTCCCCCGCACATCAAGGTCATGTGCAGACTTCTGGGCTACCAGGGCATCGCTGTGGTGATGGAAGAGCTGCTGAAGGTCGTCAAAAGCCTGGTGAGTTGGACATATTAAGCGGTAAAGGTGTGTGGGATGTTGCAAAACAGACTGCGAGGTTAAAACAGGTTTCTTTCTTTGTTAGTTAGAATGAGACTTGACGTCATCGTATGCTAAATGAACTGTAAAGAAGTTTGTTTGTGTGTGTGTCTGTCCCTCATTATTTCCTCATACTTGAATATTTTAACTGCTGCTGCTGCTGCTTAATGCTCTCCTTCTCTTGTACAGCTTCAGGGCACCATAATGCAGTATGTGAAGACCCTGATGGAGGTGATGCCCAAGATCTGCCGACTTCCCCGCCACGAATACGGTTCCCCAGGTAACTGATGATGTGTGACTGAGTAATGTAAAACTCATTAAAGCCTGCATTAACACACAAACCTCATTACTGCACAAATACTTGAATTTTATTAAATTTCCTTGGAGAAACTGCCAGACATTCATTTTAATCTCAAATGATCCTTTTCTACATTTGTAAATTGGCAGTTCTCTTTTGGTTATATTTTATTTTCTTAGTTTAAAGAGCCCTTTGTTTCCCTCACCTCTGCTTTGATATATTGCTAGTTCCAAGGAAAGAACAAAGAACATTGTAAGGTGCGACTGGTTTATGCTACTTCCATTTCACTCAAGAACCGGGCTCGTAATATGGCAGTACAATGATGAAAACACTTCGTCCTTGACTTTGACATTGTTCACATCAGTGTTCTTATCACACAATCACACTTTTGTTTGTTTGTAGTTCGGACACACTTTCTCATTTCTTTATTTTTATTTTCTACATTGCAGATTGAAACTGAAGACATCAGAACTAGGAAATAAGTGCAAAGAAAGCAACATATATTTACATTTTTAGATTCTTAAAAGTAACCACCTTTTTCACTGATATTGTCTCAGTCAGCTTCATGGAGTTGTCACCTGGAAAGATTTCCCAACAGTTTTGAAGTTGTTCTTATATATGTGAGCACTTGTTGGCTGCTTTTCTTTCACTCTGCGGTCCGACTCCTCCCAAACCATCCCAGAATCTCACCATCAGAATGCTGTGGTCGCCAAGCTGGCCTTAAATTTTGAAAGAATCCCAAACAGTGTCACCAGTGAAGCACTCCCACATCATCGCACCTCCTCCTCCATGCTTCAGGATGGGAACCACACATGTAGATACCATCCATTCACCTTCTCTCCCTCGTATAGCAGTTTGAACCAAAAATCTCAGATTTGATTTATCAGACCAAAGTACAGTTTTCCAGTCTAATTCCTCGTGTTTCTTGGTTCAAAGAGTTCTCTTCTACTTCTTGTTGGTCTCCTTCAGTCATGATTTCTTTGGAGCAAATTGACCATGAAGGACTGATTCACGCAGTCTCCTCTGAACACTTGATGATGAGATCGTGTCTGCTATTTGAACTCTGTGAAGCATTTATGTGGGCTGTAATCTGAGGTGCCATTAATTGGTGATTTCCGCGGTTTCTTCGTGTCTTCAGTGTTAGAATGTATTTAATGAGAAGGTGTGTCCAAACTTGCCGCCTAACCACACTGAAAAAGAATAGGTCTTGGTTTCTGAGAATCAGGAGGTTGCACTTGAATTACAAGAAGTTGTACAGCTACCAACAAAAAGCTATTTTAAAGTTTTAATTGAAGCTTTCAAAAGCGAGGGGAACCAGTCACATTGTTATTGAAATGAACTCGTCAGAACACTGTCAAAACACTTTTCTCTTTTTTTTAGTTTTTGCATGGAAGTGTTTGAAAAAAAGAGTTGAGATAATTTTAGAGACCTGTGTACTTAAGAAAATTACCCGGAAATGGTGGGCAGCATGTGCTTATTACTGAATATTGTATACCTGGTGCTGTGATGAAGGCTTGAGGACTACTTTACTGCCTGACAGATATGAAGTAAGGTGACAATTTGGGTATTTAAGCTGTGTATTTTTTCAGGTATCTTGGAATTCTTTCACCACCAACTGAAGGACATTGTCGAATACGCCGAGCTCAAGACGGTGTGTTTCCAGAACCTGAGGGAAGTGGGCAATGCCATGCTGTTCTGTCTGCTGAGCGAGCAGAGTCTGGTACAGATCTCAGTTGGAATAAATATTAATAAAAGTATATTTTCATACCTTTCATGTGCACACGTCAGTGTTTTGACTCTTGCTGGGTATTTCTTCCAGTCACAGGAAGAAGTTTGTGACTTGCTGCACGCCGCACCTTTTCAAAACATTCTTCCACGAGTCCACGTCAAAGGTAAAGCGCATAAGAGCACATATGTTACTCAACTAGTTCATAAAACATGCGGTCTGTCCATACAGAGAAGGGAAACATGATAGTCTTTTAAATATAGGGGATAGTGTTGCCTGCAGCACATTCATAGTGTTTGGAGTGAAAGAAATGGTTGTGTAACAAATGCAAAAAAAGAAAGTGAGAGGAAGAAAACCAGCTGATCATGATGTAAAGTGGGAGTGAGTGTCTGTCAGCAAAATATAGAATGTCATAAGACTTTTCCTCGCTGTGTGCAGAGGGGGAACGCCTTGATGCCAAGATGAAGCGCCTGGAAGCCAAATACACCGCGCTGCATATGGTACCACTGATAGAGCGCCTTGGGACCCCTCAGGTACCTTCAATGCGCTCGTTTATTCAAAGTTATATCATGTTGTAAGTGGAAGATGTTGACCCGATGAACTGTTGAATATCACAGCGCTCATATCCTTCATTTCTCTTTCAAGCAAATTGCCATTGCTCGTGAGGGCGACCTCTTGACCAAAGAGAGGCTGTGCTGCGGCCTGTCCATGTTCGAGGTCATCCTCACGCGCGTGCGAGGCTTCCTGGACGACCCCATCTGGCGTGGGCCGCTGCCCAGCAACGGCGTGATGCACGTGGACGAGTGCGTGGAGTTCCACCGTCTCTGGAGCGCCATGCAGTTCGTGTACTGCATCCCGGTGGGAGCCCACGAGTTCACAGTGGAGTGAGTACGCCACATCATCTCAGCACATGCTCACCAAATGCTGCTTCTGTAGTCACGTATCATCCCCTGCTCTTCTCATTCCTGTTTTCCAGGCAGTGCTTCGGAGACGGCCTCCACTGGGCCGGCTGCATGATCATCGCCCTCCTGGGACAGCACAGACGCTTTGACATCCTCGACTTCAGCTACCATCTTCTCAAGGTGCAGAAGCACGACGGCAAGGATGAGGTCATCAAGAGCGTGGTGAGTTAGAGAGACGAGGATTAACGCTGACACATTAATACTGTCATATACGATTCATCAAGACTCAAAGGAAGTTACTTTCCCTGTCCTCATATTGTCTGTTTCCCTTTTAGCCACTGAAGAAAATGGTCGACAGAATCCGCAAATTCCAAGTCCTCAACAACGAGATCTTCGGCATCCTGAACAAGTACCTGAAGTCTGGAGACGGAGAGAACATGCCGGTCGAACACGTCCGATGCTTCCAGCCGCCGATACACCAGTCGCTCGCCAGCAGCTGAGGTGCTGCCGCCGCCGCCACCGTCGTCATTGATACCGTGGACCAGCTTGAAGTTCCAAACACTGTCAGCATTACCAGACTATCCACAAATATTCCTCATCATTTACTTTAGGTCTTCGGTAGCAAAAGGACCATTAAATGTCAGGAAAGTTGGGCCACATTTTTTTGTCAGAATTATTTTTTGTATTCACTTGTGCCTTATCAGAAATGAATAGATATTTCCCCTTTTTGGATGAACTATTCTTTGTTTTATACTTGCAGAAAGCTATAGATCAGGGAAGGGAAATTAGTTTTATCAGATGAGTATTTAAAGGGTTTGCAGTGGTGGAATATTAAAAGGGTGAACAGCAGTTTATTTTAAGCCGGGAGGGGGGAGTGGAAGTAAATTTGTATTTTCTATTTGTCGAACGTGCATGCTAAACATTTTAAAGGAAAATTTGAAAAAGTAACAAAGCTCATACTCGTGTTAAGCATTTATTCACTGTGCCTTGTGTTTCAAATGTTTTAATCATTTTAATTCAATAAATATGTAACAAATCTGTTGGTTCATCTCGAGAGCTTTTCATGTAAACGCTACAAAAAAAAAGTTCAGAACGACTTCCCAACAAAAACTGTTTTTACTTTCAAGTTTCACGAAAAGAAAGAAAAAAAACGAATCATCGTAGTGACTGTCTTAAATGTATTCATAGTCAGCGAGACCTCATATAGAATATATATTAAAACTTTTTGATTTATAGAAAGGAAGTCAGTGCATGAATATGCATGTACATATAACAAAACTTCTTTAAAAAAAACTCATATTTACAGCGCTACAGAGGAATGAAATTAAGTTCTAACTAACCGAATACGACCGGGTCATATTCTGAGTAAAGTAAGGCAAATTAAAACATTAAATACAATCCACTTGGTCTGTCCGAGTCACTTTCCCCATACAGCTGATTGTCTTATTGTTTATTTTAAATATACCATAACAATGCCATGGTTGGTGAGTCAGTAAGGGGGCCTTTAATGATCCAAAGAAGAAGTCATCGCCCCATTTCTTCTAGACACGCTATCAAAAGGCAACCCCATTTCTCTGTCCTCAATGTCCTCGGTGGACTCGTTATGTAGCAGTTCGTAGGTGCTGTGGGACCCCATGCCGTTGGCCGCGGGAAAGGCCCGCTCCTCCTTCCTCATGGACACGGCGAGAGTGGCCAAGCTAACACTGACGTCTTTGAAGGCGTGAAGCAAGAAGATGCCCACGATGATGGTGAGGAAGCCACTGAGGGTGCCGATCACGTCGTCCGTACCCATGTGCCCCCACTCCTTGAAGAGGATGGCGGAGCAGGTGAGCACGGATGTGGTGAAGAACACGTAATAGATGGGAGTCACCAGAGAGGTGTTGAATATGTCCAGAGCCTTGTTCAAGTAGTTGATCTGTGTGCTCACACAGGCCACAAGACCCAAAAGCAAGATCCACGCCAGTGGGTTCCTCACAACGTTTTTACCAGCGATTGCTTCCTTGATGGCAATGCCCAGTCCTTTGACGCAAGACACCGACAGCGCCCCGATTACCGAGCAGATGGTGATGTAGACGAGGATGTTGGTCTGACCATGGCGGGGACCCACGACAAAAATGAAGATGAGCGCCACGATGATGACGAGAGTGGCAAAGACAAAAAACCCTACGGGAAAAAAAAGTAAGGGGGTGTTAAAGTCGACAAAGTTGTAGCCTAAAATAAAACAAACGTGATAAAGAAACATGTCTGTACCTGGATCAACCAGCTTCTTGGTCATGTGCTCGAGGCTGCTGATCTCCTCCTCCTGCGGAGCGTGAATTACCATGGTGGTGGAGCCTAGGATGCTGAGCAGGCAGCCAAGCTTCCCATGCAGGTTTAACCGCTCTGTCAGGAAGTACGACGACAGCACTGCGCTGCAATACAATGACATTTACGTCAGCCACACGGTGACTCTCTCCATTCCACAGATCCATTTACAAGTACAAGGATAAAGTCCACTTAGACAAGGTTTAGGTGTCCGAGCCGTGTGGTGAGTCATTCGTACCTGACGAGAACACTGAGGGCGCCCAGTGGGGTGACCAGAGTCGCAGGGGCGAAGGCGTATGCTGCGAAGTTGGCTGCCTCACCAGCTCCCACTGGAGAAAGGATTAAGAGGCATTAAGTTAGCTACCAAATACGACGAGGATAACTGTGGTGTAATGAAGGCAGACGGCGTAAACAATTAAATACTGTCTGAGGTTTGTGCGTGCTGCAACAGTGAGTACACAGATAGCCTCCCATGTATGCATGTTAGGCAATTTTCAGGTCAAGAGACACAGAAGGAGTTGAACCTATAATACACTGAGATAGTCATTTAAGAAGGTCCTGAGGGACAACCTGATCTTAAAGTTTAAAACATGTTTTAACCTGCTAATCACCACATTGTGCCACCACTTACTTGATAATAAACCAGCCCACCACAGCCACTCTTTTAGATATGCATGACCACCCTGGCCTGAGGAGGAAAAAACACAAATACATTTCAAAAACATGCATGTGATTCTGCACATTTAAATAACATTTGAATGTAAGCAAAATCCGACTGCGTGTAAATGATCACGAGCACGGGCTGCTGCATCTGGATTGGAGCTGAAGGGCAAGTGAACTGGTGAAAAGTTTAATGATTACTAAAAGGTGTTAAAGGAGTTGTGATGACTCATACACACACATGCACACATGTGCACACACACACACACCAAACTGAGCGAGCCTGAACGCATAACAAGGTGTGTTTACGATCCGTTCCCACTGGTTTGACTTCTTCGCTGGCTTTCAGCGTTGCACAATTACATCAAGGGAGTGCCTCGACTCAGCTGACAGAAAAGGTGAACAATTTGTGCCGTGCGACGTGGACAAGATGCTCCGTACCTGCTCGCATCGACCCCTTCCTCGCCAGCCGCAGCAGCCCCTTCTTCTTGAGGATGAAACTGCCTCCGATGAAGATGCTGGAGCTGATCGCCAACCCCAAACCGATGTAGAAATCATACTTCCCTCTGTCCTGACCCATAGTGAGGCTGGATGCGTTGGTGTTGGTGTGGTCTGTCACATTTACGACCAAACAATGAAGATGCTGACCAAAAGTGCAGTTGTGGCCAGCCCAGACACCTGAGAGAAACAAAAAAACAAGAGCATGAGACGCTGACAGGTGCAGTCAGGAAAGAAGTTGTAAAGACAAACCACATACCATCTCCACAGGTGAGATTACAGACAGGTGAGCCATAATTTGATGTAAAGGATGAAGCCATGAGAGTAGCAGCTCATTTAGCACTATCTAGCTTCACACAAACTCACACAGGACAGAAGTGACTGTTGAACAGGCTTGTTTGTGCATAAAGAGAGGAGGCTGTGTGACTGGGCGTCTGTGTCAACAGCATTAAAAAGAGACACAGGAATTCAGGAAGTGTAGCACCGCTGAGGTTATCCTGCTAGGTGCAGCTCGTTCATGAGTTATGAGCGAAGGTTAGATAATCACCCGACTATTACAAACCGCTACACGCAACCCTGAGGGTCGACAGCACCGTGGTGGAGCTAAACAGCCACATTTTGGGGTTATTTCAGCTGTGTTTTTATAGCTACCCATTGTTAGCCGCGTTAGCTCGCGTTAGCTCAACGGCTAATCAGTTAGCATTCACCCCCCCGCCGCCAGAGGAGTGTTTGTTAGCTCGAGGAGTCACAATGAGAGTTAAATACCTGAGTCCGAAAAAAGGTGGCAGGTTTCCCCCCCTCAGGACAAACGAAGACAGCCGTTTAGCTTCCTGGATCCGTGGCTAACCATCTCATACACTGCTCCTCTTCCTCCACATTCAGTTTACTGCCAGCACCGACACACGCTTGACGACTCACTGCCGCACTGCGAGCCTCTTCTTCTGCTTATATCACCGGAGATGTGACCACTGACTGAGCGGTGTGCCCTCCGCAGGCTGAAGTCCAGTACCACAGAGATAAACGTGACACCGGAGCCAACACGTCACCCACAGGGAGGCTTATATATATATATATATGTATAAAAAACACTTTGAGTTATAAAATCACAAACTACACACATGGTGGTGTGATTTGAGAACCTAATTTACTCAAAACCCTGGATTGTAAACTTGTTTTCTAAACTTTATTTTTAAAGTCAAATATCTTGAAGTGGATCTCGCGCAAATCATATATTAAAAAAAAAAAAAAAAAAAAAAATTACTTCCAGGTAATATAAAATATGTTTTGTGAACAGGAGTGTGGTTATAATTTAAAAGGGGAAAGCTTACATACAAGACACATACAAGAATGTGTATTTTAATATGTGCAGTTCTTTGGACAAATATTATTCAGTTCGAGAAGAAGAATAAGAAAGGACAGTGATGATATTTATATGTACATAGTTTTTGTTCTTGTTTATGTTTCTTTCTACGTTTACCTATGTCTATATATGTTTGATGTTTGTACTAAGAGAGCAAAGTGTAACCAGAGTCAAATTCCTCGTGTGTACACATACCTGGTGAATTAAAGTGATTCTGATGTTTAATTTTGGTTTACAGACACAATGTTATATACTTGTTGAACACAGAATGAGGATAATGATTTATAAACATGTATGAATATGTGAATTTGTGTACATGTACATACAGGAGATGCACAGGACATAAATTATAATATAATAATAATATAATAAGTAGAGGAGAAAGGGTAGGAATAAATAAGTGTATTCCTTTTCCTAGTCCTTTTTGAGCATGTAAGATTTAATTTGTGTTTAAGTGAACTTGATAATTAAGTTTGTTTGTATGTTTTCTTTTTTTGCTTTTACATGTTTGAAATTAAATCAATCAATCAATCAATCAATGAAATCAACCACTCTGTGCAATATCCCTGTGTATACTCTGTCACTTTACTCTTACTATCAGTATCTTCAATATTGTAGTATACTTTATTTATATAACATGTACATATCTATTTATACAGTGAACAGATGGATAGATGTATGTGTAGGGGTGTTACACAATTAGTGCTCTTAGTGCTGAGCTGAGCTTCCTCCTGTTCAACACATTTCATTGTATTGTTGACCACGTGTTAATTTACACGACAAATAAACCTGAAAACTAAAAAATTTGTATTACTAGATACAAACCCAAACAAAAAAAAACAGACTTATTAAAGATATCCAAGCAGTAATGGTGTAAGGAAAGACTAATCCAAAATATTTTATGTAATATTTAAGTAGTTTAATTTAGTGTAACACTTTAAAACAAGCCAACCAAATCAAATTATCAAAGACTTGTACAGATAGTGTATTTCGAATGGACCCTTCAGTACGACACGTGGTTGACAAAGCCAGCTCAAAGCGACACATACAGTAATAAAAACAAACCTTTTTTCACAGCAGCTATTCTGACAAGAAAAAGTCGTTACCAATGATACTAATTAAGGTTCTGTTCCATTGGTGAACCAACGTGCACCGCAGCAGCACCCTGACTCTGTTTGACCTGATTAGTATCACCGGTTTGCCCAACTCTTTCAGGTCAGCGTGGCTGCTGTGAAAAAGGTGCATTAGTGTAAACATTTTAAGAATGTAAATAAATAATCAATCAAAATGATGTTTAAATTGCACATGTATAACCTGTGCAGCCACTGCACGTCATGACAAAAGTGGCAACAGAACAAACGTTTATATTTGGTGTTATCGGCTTCATAAATCCCTCCATTAGACACGAACAGTCAGTCACTGTTGATACTTATCTTCTATATACCTCCCGCACTAAAGAGACTGCTTCTGAAATTACACTGAATAATTGAGAGGCACACTGAATAAGTCAAAGTGTAGATGATTCCACACTGATAGAGTCTAGCATGGGGAGGCCTATTCAAGCCTCGAGGGCAACACTATACAGGAAAGTAAACAGAATGATTTCCAGTCCCTTGTTTAACTAATTAACAGTGTTTTGTGCGCCTGTTTGTCAGTGAAAACCTGTTGACAAATTATCTGTCCCTCAGGCTGTGTTTGCACGTGACAGATGCTCTCGTGATGATGAGAGTTGCATTCTTGTGTATTATAAAGGAATGGTTACCATTACACAGTAAGTAAGAACTGCTCCATAAGAAGCTGTTTCAAGTAAGTGAAAGTAGTTATAAATACGCTGTAGATTAGAGTTCAAATCAAGTATAGACTGGCACAAAAGTCACGTACACATGAACTCAATCAGTCTTCTTCTTCCAAGTGATCAAAGCCTCTTGGGAAATGCGGAGTAAAACGACCCCGACGCACACTGTCGCCAGACCACAAAGCATGGCAAGGCCATCTGTTAAAGTTAACGCAGTCCACTCCTTGAAGAGAAGAGCAGAAGCGAGAATAACCGTGGACGTGAACGTCACATAGTATATGGCTTCAAACGCGTTGGAGCTGAAACACTCCAACGCCTTGTTGATGAAGAAGAACTGTATCAGGATGCTGACGGCGAGCGTCCCCAGCAAACCCAGGAAGAGGGCCAGAGCTCTGCTGCTCGAGGGTCCTCCTCCTCCAAAGACGTCTTGTGCAACCAGGCCAAGCCCTTTGCTGCTTGGAACGGTGAAGCTTCCCAAGAGGGAGCATATGGCGACGTACACCATGATGTTTGATTTGCCGTGAGCTGGAGCGATCCACGCGATCAGTACGACCAGGAGCAGGACCACCAGGAGGGCGTAAAGTACAAACACTGCAGGGTGAGAAATGAGAGTCAACAGCTGCCGGACAACCTCATCTTTAGAGCATTTATTAATAAATTAGAAATCAGTCTTGACTTTGTCACCTGGGTCCGATAGCCTCTCCTCGAACTCCAGTCTGGATGTTACTGCCTCTGCTTTAGGGGCATGAATGATAAGCACGACTGAGCCACAGCAGCATAATATGCAGCCAAGTTTTCCCAGGATATTTAAATGCTCCTTCAAGATCCAAGAGGCCAGCACAGCCCTGCAGCACAAAACACAAAGACACAAACAGTAAGTGTAGAGTGTAATAGTCTTAAATCTCGACTCTGCACTCTTGCACAATGAAATGAATGCAGTTCATTTATCCATCAATTTTCAATAACCAATACTGACTTAGGGCAAGAGGCAGGGTACACCCTGGACAAGTTGTCAGTTAATCACAGGTGAACCATTCGCATTCACATTGACACCTACGGGCAATTTGGAGTCACGATTTATCCTGTTACGGTGCATGTCTTTGGACTGTGGGAGGAAGCCGGAGTACCCGGAGAGAAATCCTTAAAAGTTGGACATGCAAACTCCACACAAAGAGGGTCCCAGCTGAGATTACTGTGAGGCCACAGTGCTAAACACTGCACCCACAAACTAAGTAACAGTATTACAACATATTACAACATTTATTGCAGAAGAGTTTCCAGACCTGGATGGAACAAGATATAAATAATCGGTAACCAATATTTCATGTCAAAATGGCTGCTGTGAAAAAGGTCTATTGACTGAGTGTAGCTCCATTAAGTGGCTGTATTTACTGTATGGTCTCCAAACTATATTTATTTATTTTATTTAACCAGAAAAAAGGTCCCACTGAGTCCGGGCCAAGAGAGGCAGCTGCACAAACTAAGAACAGGTAAAACAGGTACAATACAACACAAAACAAACACTATTACAGGCAGCATTACAGCACATACAATCCCCCCAAAAATAAAAATAAATAAAGGTGCAGTACACACAAGAGATTTATAACTCAACATATGTCAATGTCAATCTAAAAGCTTAAGAAAAAACAAACAAGAAGACAATAGACCTTTTCACAGCAGCCATTTTGACATGAACTAGTAGGTAAACACACAATGATACTAATTAAGGTTCAGTTAGCTCGTTAGTATCACCGGTAACACCTGTGTTGACCCTGGCTGCTGTGTGAAATGTTTATCATCTTTCACACTTACCCAAATAAAACTCCCAGGGCCCCTAGAGGTGTCACTATCACCGCAGGGGCCACATTGTACGCCAGGAAATTTCCAACTTGACCGACGACCACTAATGATGAGATTCATAAACAGATGTGTCAAAAACCACTGACAGTACAAATAAAACATTACACACTGATGGAGAATAATTTAATGTGTCATTCAATTGAACAGCCCATAGATGGCGCCATACTCACTGGACAAAGTGCCGGTCCACCACACCACATCTGTGAGGTACGAGCCTCCTGCAGGAAACATAGGACCGAGTTTAGTCTGTGGCCTTTATCTAACTAAATGCTGTATTTATATGGTCTATCCATGTAGACATTCATAAAGAAGTCTACTTATCTGCTGTTTGTGTCTACCTCTGTCGCGGGAGCGTAATATTCCCTTTTTGCAGCACAAATGTCGACCCATTGATGAAACTCGACACTACTGCTATTACTATTCCAGCTACGGGCAACGAAACGCCACTTGGCCCGGAGTCAGAAGCCATAACTGTTAAATTTGCCCGCTGTTTATCAGGTTTTAGCTTGAATGACTTAAAGTCCACAGTCCAGCGCTACTTTGAATTAGGAAGTGACACATTGCGCATGTGCGGTTTGTTTTGGAGTACCCGGATGGACCATCCCAGCATCACTGCACTTCACTAAATTATATATTTTTAACTCCAAGTGGTGGATGGCATGACCCGTCAATTATCTCCATAATGCATTGACATTATGTGTGCTCATGTTATGTTTTCACACTCAGAAAAAAGCCTCCATTTTCATCAATGAGATGGCATTTTTAAGGGACTACATCAAAGCTGTGTCTGCTGTTGTTACTATGTTTTGCTGTGCTGTGGTCAGGTTTGGAAAGTACAAACTCGAAAGGTGAAAGGAGAGGGACTTTCTTGCACACTGCCATAAAAAAATAGTCTTCCTCCTACCCAAGGACACAAAAATATCCTCTTGTGCAAAACTAATCGACTAGGATCTACTCTAAAGTGAACTATCAAGCATTACACTCTCAAATTTCTCACCATGCATCCGCTTTGCTGCTGGAGTGTCTTTGAGCAAGACAACAAATGCTTAAACATTTGCCTCTGTGCTGGGGACTGCTCTGCTCCATAAACTTCTGTGACAGTTAATTTTTGGGTATGGACATTAAAACATAACTTGCACCATGACTGCTGCTGCTGACATTCTCAAATTACTGCAAAACACTACTCACTTTATTCTGTTGTCACTTTTTACTTGTCTAAATCAACCACTGCTATATCTCTGTGTACACGTCTCTTTACTCAGCATTTTAGTAGATTATAGTACAGCCTATTTATTTATATAGTGTGTTCATATCATTATACAGTGATACTTGTACAGTGTATAGAACACTTATACATACTTCTCATATTCTATCTAGCTTATTTTCTATAGTACTCTTACTCTTGTCCAACACATTTCATTGTATTGTTAACCTGCATATGACAAATAAACCTGAAACTTGAGATCAGAATCAGAATCAGAATCAGAAGTACTTTAATAATCCCAGGGGGAAATTATTTTTGTCACAATACTCCAGGTATACAAACAAACAAAAACAACATATGTAAAAAGTAACCATCTATTAAGAACAAAAAATACATATATATTGTGTAGTTGTGTAGTTTTAGTATTTGTTGTTATGGCAGCCTGCTGCTTTTTATATATTTGACCGTTGACTTTGACCCATAATAAACCTCTTCAGAATTTAGACAGTGATCCTTGTGATTAATAATATACTTCTTATTTTGAGATAGATAGATAGATAGATAGATAGATAGATAGATAGATAGATAGATAGAGATACTTTTGATGATACTATTGATCCCTGAAGGGAAATTCTTCAGCCGCAGTTACAAGTATAACAACACAAAATCTATCTATCTATCTATCTATCTATCTATCTATCTATCTATCTATCTATCTATCTATCTATCTATCTATCTATCTATCACACATGGTGATCTTCATTAATTCTGCACAGAGGCTCAAAATAAGAAGTATATTATTAATCACAAGGATCACTGTCTAAATTCTGAAGAGGTTTATTATGGGTCAAAGTCAACGGTCAAATATATAAAAGAGCAGCAGGCTGCCATAACAACAAATACTAAAACTACACAGCTTAAATGATATAATATTTAATTTAAAACATGTTATTTTAACACCACAGCACAGCGACAGTGACATAAAGGTATATTAATTAAATAGACATCTAAAAATATAAGAAATGTCTCACTATCTAAATAAGCCTGTGAAACAAACACCACCACCTACCGGACGGTTCCTCGGCCAACCCCGCCCCTCCTATGTCCCGCCTCTAGTTTCATTTTAGTACAGCGAGCGCCACAAGCGGGCGGAATACACGCTGTGGCCAACGGACCAACTCTTGTTATAAACCCCGCCTCAGCGGGCTGTTAGGGTGAGTACCAAACGCACCAAAAACTCCCAGTTTACGACTACGTAATTTATTTCCATGCCTCGTGCCTGAGTCCTCGACCTGTCAATCAAACCCATTACGAAGGTCTCGTTAATGCAGCAAAGCAGCTGAGGGGACGAGAATAGCTCGAGAAGAGACCGCAGGTAATGTAGAAATTTCGCCTGTTTGAATTGACATCTTACCGGTTGCTTTGCAGAGCTCCGCCGGGACGTCGTTGCGCCTCGCTCGGCTCGGTGTCATGACACAGACCGCTTGTTCACGGTTGCCCCTGGATGATTAGCGTTAGCCAGCGGAGCTAACGTTGTGCTAAGCTAACGTGAACGTTACCTAGCATTAGGTGTTGCGTTATCGGCGTACTGATGCTGTGTCAGTGTGTGTTATTTACCGCCGGACTAGTGTCTGTTATCATATGCGATAATCAGGTTATTTACCACTTTATCAAGGTTAACACAGACTGTGCCCTTGGTAGCATTTAATGCTACGATATTCTCGTTTTCCTCCCAACCTATCATGTAACGTTATGGATACATCTTTGGCCTGGCGTTAATGACGTTAATGGAGCTAATGTAAGGTGCAGCTTATAGTCACTTGTCATAAGAGTAGTTTGTGGGCTAAGTTGGAAAATTGCAGCATATATAATTGAAAAGGTTGACCCAGTTAATGTGTGTGTATGCTAAAGACCTGTCATTGAAATGTGAGTGACTCAGTCCTGTGTTTTGGCTTTCCTTTTGTTTACATTTGGATGATTATAAAGTGTAGTTAGGCTGTGTTAGTTCACCACTTTGAGGTTATGTCAGTTTAATAAAGTGCGTTTTTACTCAAGTCAAAGTGAAGTACAGTTTCTCTAATGCATGTGCTGCTGTAGCTGCAGGGATAGTGAGTTCTTGTCAAGTCACTTTGCACTTTATTTCCTCCATTCATCCCATCATTTTGTGCAGCATAATCCAAGAAACACATCTATAAATCAGTAATCAATGCGGTGAATCAAGCGGCTCTGTGAATGAGGTGTCAAACGGTATGGTCGCAAACATAATTCAGACTGTCAAGAGGGAAATGAGAGAGGTAGGAGCCATGATTTCACCTGAGCACACCTGGAGTCACTCGCTTACTGCGATGAGCGAGGTTAACTTATATAAGAGGTGAACTGTCTCTAAGGGCCGCGTTCCTCAGAGAGAATTCACAACACAAACAGACCCTGGAAAGGATGCATGCTAACATCGGGCACAAAGCTTTACCCTCATCAATTCACAGACACTTTTTTTATAAGATTCTCATCTAACTATGACTTTTTTAATGTATCATAACGCAGCCTTTCATCTCTTCTGTGTCGCAGGTTGGCTGCGTTTGCAGCCAGGAGAGGAGAGGGGAAGATGCCTTCTCCATCTTTTACCCTCGATGCTCAGCTGAGATTTCATGACAAATGGCTGAAGATAGACTTGCAGGTATGCGTCTTATGTGTAAAGGAGTGAATCACATGAAAATCTGCAAAAATGTTTAATACTTTTATTTATTTTTTTTAGTTTTTATGTGAACGTAGAAAAGATGTGGTCTGGAGTTTCACATAGATGAAAAATAAGAGGGATACGTACAGGTCGCTGACCACAAGGGGTCTAGTTAGAAAGAAAATACATATAAAAGATCTATGTGGTTGTAATATTTGTCCCCTTTCTCTTTCAGTAGTCAAAGAGTAAGTTATTTTCTCCATAATGTGAATAGAGTTGATTATGTTAGTAACAAGGGCAATGGTAGGAGGGTTCCTCTGGAGCATTTTGTAATTTTCTTTTCACTCGCAGCCAGAAAGATCAACAATAGGTATGAGTCACTGCTACTGAGATCCTTAGGAATATTTCTGAGGTACATCGAGGTAAAAGGAGAAGTCTGGTCCAAGTTCTCTGAGGCCAAACGACCGGCTTCTTCCCAGAAACATAAGGGCATTAGAAAATGTGAGCATGGTCTACTGAAACTGATCCTCCAGCAGGAGCGCTGAGCCCCACTAATTTTGACTTTTTGGTCGGGGGATAGTTAAAAAAAAAAGTGTATTATTGAAAGAGGCTTTTTTTTATACCATTCTGGAAGAAATCCATCACAGCCTGCAGATTTGTTAGTGCTGAGGCCTGAAAATGGACTATCAATTTCTTCTGTAGAAATTTTAGGACACAAGTTTTTCATTTTGGTCTTTGCCGATGGAGAGGATCCATCTAATGAGGTCAGAAATCTTTGTGTTGTTAACTCACCTGCTTATGTATGTCATGATTTGTAGTATGCTTTCCAATTTAATGGTTATTTTGTTTGTTAATTCTGCTACTTGAACATGCAAACACAGAGTTGAACTACAGGGGCTACATTTGTTGTAATAAGCTGACACACATGATCACTTAAGACGTATCTGCAACCACTGGCCTGCAAGCTGCTGATGATTATTGTTTTTCCTACAATGTGAAAAGAGGCGTAGTCTATAATGTCACAGTAAGTTTGGGTGAAAATACGTATGTTGTCAAAACAAACTCTTGTTGGTTGTAATTATGAGCTCGTTCATCAATATATGACAGATTTACAGAAGTTCGGGATGCAGCAGCCTGTCTCAGGCACATGCAGCGTCTCACCTCCAGCCTGTCTGGACTCAGCCTCAACTTGAAAATTGGTTATGCGCTGCCGAATTAGGACTAAAACTGGGGATGGGTATCATGTTTTCCCATCGTTACAGCTCTCCACCCAGGGCTGAAAGCAGCTTTAGTGTTATGTGTCTGGTCTGGTGTCAGCTGTGAGCTAACATGTTTTTGACATTTAAGACATTAGATTCTCGAAAACAAGAGTTGGCTTTCCACGTGTGAGGATTTCTTAATACAGCGAAGCATGAATGGTACACCACCGAGGCAGACAGCAGATGTATCCTTGAACCAGTTGGAAGTAACTCAGCTGTTTTGTTGCTTACATTGGACATGAGTTTGTCTGCTTTGGCTGATTTCCTTCCACAAGTGAAACTGATGTAAGAATTTGTGTTTGAAATGTTCGGAGACATACAGAAATGGTGACACACTTCTGCAGAACCTACAAACACACCAAGATTTTAAAGATTTGAATTTGCTGTACTGATTTTCGGTTTCCTTTTGGCAGCGGGCATTCTCTCCCGAGGGACTGAGTGAGATGTGGAATGAAATGGTAAAAGATGAGGAGATAACATTCAATGGAGAAGAATCGGCTCACCCAGGTATGGCACTCAGAGATATTTCTACTGATGTACACATTGCTGTCATCTGTTTATGATGTTTATGAGTCAGGGACAGGGAAGGTTAAAGTCAGAATTTCTTGTGATGATTTCAGAGGATTGCACTGACTGCTTTGCAACTCAGAAGAAGGATGAACCAAACGACAAAGAGAAGAAAGAGGAGGAGGAGACGTCGGCATCTGTACATCACTCCATCATCGAGACCTGGGACTGGGGGCGTCAGCCAGGTGAGAGGGCGACCCGGAGGTCAAGATGTGTCGGTCTGCAAAATATCCTGCTGCCCTTTCTGTTTCCAAGTAGGGTAATTAATACCACGCTGACAGCAGATGGTTTCACAACAGCTAAATGTCGACAAGATTCAATGATACTGACCATTTGGACACATGGTCAACCTTAATCCTTAACCTTTTTCAATCTCGCGTCCGTCAGGCCCTGCTGATGTCTGCATGTTTTGCTGGCACGTGAGTTGTGGAAACTGAAATGACAACTCGCTGTCTGAAGGTCTGAGTGGTTATTTTTACCCCTCAGTGTGTGAATCTTGATAGTGGCCCAGCACGGGGCTAGCGTCTCACCCTTAGCTGTGTTTACAAGCGGGACTGGGTGTGGCGGTGTTATGGTGGTGGGAGATACGCATTGGGTTAGGGAGTGGGGGTGGGGCGTGGGCGTGCTAGTTCACGAGAAAACAGACCAGTGCATGCAGGCTTTTGCTAGGAGCTACTTGACTGCTCTCTCTCTCTTATTGACCGAATCAGGAAATCACACTGGTCTGATTGTACAGTGAGTGTAACTGGATCGCTGCGTGGACGAGTGCTCTGTCATTGATGCTTAAAGTTCAAACGGCATACTTCCTGCTTTTCCATTGAGTGGTCAGAAGTCCGGAACATGTTGATTTCAGCAGTTGGAGCTCAGACCCAGCCTATTGTTCTGAAAGCAGGGATGGTGCAGGGCGATATGACAGATGTGTTGGATGTGTCCTCTCTCTTCCACACTAGGTCTCTTTATAAAGAGTTGATGAACCCTTCGTCAGTGTGCAAAATTGCCACCAGTCAAATGGCTCAAGTTTTACAACCCACTTTATAGATTACCATTGTTTTTCTTGGCTGGTTGTGAAGCAAATCCACCATCCACTTCCATATTTTACCAACTGCTGACCGGCGCTAACTTTGTGTCCTGCACTGGTTACTTTTTAGCAGTGAGTAATATATAATAAATAGAGACTTTGTCTGACCGGGATACATATCTGCTCTGACAGCCAAGCACAGCTGACTGACTGTAACGT